>OZ008369.1:121587528-121926830 GCA_963931995.1 Phaonia tiefii | reverse complement strand
CTTCAGAGGAATTTCAGAACAGCGATATATGGAATTTAGTATTGTCCCATGTCTTAACATTTTGACCCACTGTGCCCAAACTAAGAATTCTCCGGGGATCAAACTTATACCAGATTAAAGTCTTTCACTAGTACTTCCAAAATTTACCATCTCCATATCAAAATGTTAAGACATGGCACAATACTAAATTCCATATATCGCTCCCATGTCTTAACATTTTGACCCACTGTGCCCAAACTAAGAATTCTCCGGGGACCAAACTTATACCAAATTAAACTCCTTCATTTGTCCTTTCCAAATTTACTATCTGCATACAAAATGTTAAGACATGGGACAATACTAAATTCCATATATCGCTGTTCTGAAATTCCTCTGAAGTATGCAGATAGTAAATTTGGAAAGCACTAATGAAGGCCTTTAATTTGGTATAAGTTTGATCCCCGGAGAATTCTTAGTTTGGGCACAGTGGGTCAAAATGTTAAGACATGGGACAATACTAAATTCCATATATCGCTGTTCTGAAATTCCTCTGAAGTATGCAGATAGTAAATTTGGAAAGGACAAATGAAGGGAGTTTAATTTGGTATAAGTTTGGTCCCCGGAGAATTCTTAGTTTGGGCACAGTGGGTCAAAATGTTAAGACATGGGACAATACTAAATTCCATATATCGCTGTTCTGAAATTCCTCTGAAGTATGCAGATAGTAAATTTGGAAAGCACTAATGAAGGACTTTAATTTGGTATAAGTTTGATCCCCGGAGAATTCTTAGTTTGGGCACAGTGGGTCAAAATGTTAAGACATGGGACAATACTAAATTCCATATATCGCTGTTCTGAAATTCCTCTGAAGTATGCAGATAGTAAATTTGGAAAGCACTAATGAAGGACTTTAATTTGGTATAAGTTTGATCCCCGGAGAATTCTTAGTTTGGGCACAGTGGGTCAAAATGTTAAGACATGGGAGAATAAAATATTCCATATATCGCTGTTCTGAAATTCCTCTGCAGTATGCAGATAGTAAATTTGGAAAGCACAAATGAAGGCCTTTAATTTGGTATAAGTTTGATCCCCGGAGAATTCTTAGTTTGGGCACAGTGGGTCAAAATGTTAAGACATGGGACAATACTAAATTCCATATATCGCTGTTCTGAAATTCCTCTGAAGTATGCAGATAGTAAATTTGGAAAGCATTAATGAAGGACTTTAATTTGGTATAAGTTTGATCCCCGGAGAATTCTTAGTTTGGGCACAGTGGGTCAAAATGTGAAGACATGGGACAATACTAAATTCCATATATCGCTGTTCTGAAATTCCTCTGAAATATAAGTATGGTAAATTTGGAAAGCACTAATAAGGAGCTTTAATGTGGTGTAAGTCTCGTCCGCCAAGAGTCCTTGGTTTGTACACTGTGAAGTGTTCAAAAGTAGAGTAAAGTGCTTAAAGGGAAACGCTTAAAATTATTGTATTCTGAAATTCGTCTGAAACCTCGGAGTAGTATGACTCAAAAGAACATGCTCCTACTTATTGCTAGATATTCATTAAATTGGCGGAGAATCCTTGATTTGGGCTCAAAGTCCTTTCTAAAATTATATACATTGAACTAAAATATAATGCTCGTTGGTCAGCTGTCCCAGATTTGTGCCACTAATACTGAAAGCTCGTAATGTTTTTTAATACGATTTATTAGATTTATATTTTTTTATTAATTTAATTCGCCAAAAACCTTGTTTATATCAATATACTTCCCTTTCTTGTACTTTAACAGATACCTGTTACCGTCATAACAGCGCTCTGCTAACGAAAGTGGTTTGTGTCTTTGCTAGTTAAATTCGAATTTATCTTCACGCACATTGATCCGCCCTCGTAAGTTAGTGATTTCGAACAACAGCGGTTTCATTCCTGTTGCACTTCGGAAGTGTCGTTAAAGCAACAATAAATGTCATCGATAACTAATGCTCATACTCATGATTGACAAATGTGTGATCCGCCTTACATCGTGATGCTTAGATACCCGTTTTGAAATAGTACATCAAAAGAGAACATCTCTAGACGAATCACAAGCAAATTTCGACAAAAGTATCATTCGGCCAAAGCTTCTCTAAACACCGTTCGAAACCGTTGCAAAACTGTCGGTCCCAATCAGTAAATACAGAACTAGATATCGTACAGCTCACTGGTTAAGAGAAGCTCTCTCATGTCCCTTCATGGGACGCGATGTGAAAGAATTTATTTATTTATTTATAAAGTGATAACTCTATTAGTTATCGAGATATCGGAAGTTAAATTTTGATGAGATTTGAGAGGGGCGGTTTGAGATTTTCTCCTCTATGTTCCACACCGACAACGCGATTTAGGCAACAGTAAAGTTTTCTGCGTTACATTTCAATTCTATCTTTATTTCATCGATTATTTCCAATTTCAACTTCCGATAAGACAAAATGCTGACTATTTGAAAAAACATTGTATCGATTTTCCAATCCTAACCGATGTTTGGAAAAAATATATACTTTATCATTATCCAAGAAACCCACAACTAAGAAAGATATATAAAAGATGCACATATTATCCATTTCCTAGGATCCGTTTTATCAATAACAAAGTCTAAAAATTTATCTAGTTTTCCAAACTTTAATGTCCTATAACTCGAAATTAAGCGATACGGAATTTTGTTATAGTTGTATCAGACCAAATGTCCAGATTTCCTTCCTCCCTCGGATATTATACCTTACTTACTTACTTAGGTGGCTTTAAACAACCCACAGGGTTCAGGGGAATTACAAAAAGAGGATAACATGTTTCTCCAACCGGCTCGATCTTCAGCTTTTCATCAAGCTCTCACAGGCCATATTACACCTGGTCTTTCCAGCGAAGTTTTGGTCGTCCTATTTGTCGATGACCTTCGAGTGAGTCTTCGAATACCGTTCAAGCGTAAACGCGCTATTTTGATACGCATAACTACGTCGATGTCGGGATACAAATTATACAGCTCGTTCTTCACCCGACGTCGATACTCGTAATTTTTTATAGGACCATATATTTTTCGGAGAATTTTTCTCCCGAATATGATTCCGCCCCATAAAGCAATACAGGCTGTATGAGAGTCTGATATGGTTGGAGAGAGAGGGTCTTAGCCCTGAAGTGCTTTTTCCCCATTACTCATCTTGAGAGCATGTGGATTCCACAAAGCATTTCCATCTTACAAGGTTCACCGCTGTTGTTTTTGCTTCTACCCATGTTAGATTGTTCTGTCTCGAGGTGTTTCTTGGTCGACCACAATTTCTTGAGCCTTGAGAATTCCACTCTAGCTCCTATCCTTGTGTGATACTGTCCGTATTTTTTGGGATGGTGTGTCCGATTCACATCCATTTCCTATGCTTTATCTGTTTCTGTATGTGTTCCTCATTGGTCATGAGCCCTGAAGTGCTTACTTAGTCCAAAATATCACCTGTTTGCACGCACAATTCTCCGTTTGATTTCTAGGCTGACGTTATTGCTTCTGTTCCCGGCAGATCCGAGGTAAATAAATGCAACAACTATCTCGAAATTATAACGGTTATCAGCGTCCTCCTGTTCATCCAATCGGGCGGATGTTCTCCATGTCGAAACCATTAATTTTGGCCGGTCCTAATTTACTGCGAAACAACCTTTTGCTGATTCCCTCTCAATTCTCGAAAATACTGCAGTAACTTCTGGCAAATTTCGCCTAATGATATCTAACTCATTAGCATAAGCGGGCAGTATGTGACTCTTTCTGCTGATCGTTTCATGCATGTTGACTGCAGCATTTCGCGGGATGATCTCAATTAACTTGTTGAACAGATCGCATGATAGTGTGTCGCCCAGCCTGAGGCCTCGCCTCGTACTAAATGGTTCGGTGAGGTCTTTACCAAATCTTCTTCTTCGGATATCATACTCTTTCTCAAATGTAATGCTTAAAATTGCGATATGGTCGATAACTAAGTGAGATATCGAGTTTATTTTTAATTTATTTAGAAGTGTTTTACCAAAAAGGATCATCCAAACGCACCGCCTCAAATGTCACATTATTTTGCTTGCAATATCGTTCTACTCAAAAAACTTTGTTGGAAAGTCCCTGAAACTCCAGGTTACCATGACGTATCAACCTACTGCAGCTTTCAAACAATTTTAAATCCGTGTTGTCGAAATTACGAAACTGATTGGTTACAACTCAATCAAGCAAAAGGAAAAAAACTTAATATAAACCCAAAAATTGTTGTTAAATTTCCGAGCCTTTCCTTTTAAACATCTCCATTTACGCCTCGCAGCATTCCATTTCTTCCAGCCCACGCAGTAATGCAAGATCGCTATCTTTTGTACTTATAATTAGGTAATTTATTATACGTTTTTCTATTAAATCTCTGGAAGTGATTAAAATCATATTTTCAATGTTCCCACCTACCAACCAACCAGCAACCCAACGGGTGGGTGGACTTGGTTTTGGCGCTTTAAGGAAGCGTTAAAACACTAGCATTTCATCAACTCTCTCCCATCTATGACGAATAACGCGCAGAGTCAACAACTTCAACACGCAAACCTCATTTTGAGGGAGAGGAGAGAAAATTGTTCACGTGTTACAACAATGCGATTTATTTATCAGGGAAGAGGTTGTCGCTGGCGGTTTAAGCTGTTATACTCCTCTTTTGGGGAGAGAAAAAGTAATTAAGATGTTATGTTTAACATGAATTTATTATTTCGTGGGAATTTTCGTTGCAACAACGAGGAATATTTTCCGGAAAAAGAAACCCAAAGTACATTAGGGAGACAGTATGTCTGCTGAAATTATAACCCCAAACCTGATTTCTCTTAAACAGCTTGCTAACGCAAACATCAACACATGCTGTGTTCCGATTCGTTTAAATTTCGTTAATGGTGATTTCGTTTCTTAAAAGTAATGTTGCCCTTGTATGAGACGACATTTAAAAAATGTTGCCATCGCCCCCCTTTTTTAGGGTGAGAAACGAACATAGAAATGTTGCATTTTCTCAGAACTGTATCCTTTTTTAGCATGGCTTTATTACCTCGATTATTAAGCAATTTTAAGCAACTCTTCATACAGACTGGTCGAAAGTCTACCAAGACAAATGGTAGTTTTGCTTATTCCCGCTTAACAAAAAATGTGATCACTTGGTTTGAGAGTGTAAGCGAATTTAACTGAAGCCGCTTAAATTACCCTTGCGCCCCCTACAAAACTTAGTAAAATTAGCTTAGCGAGGATAAATAACACAAACAAGGTGACAGAAAATGTGCCATTTTATCGGGCAACATTCTCCCCCATGAATCGCTGAGAGGGCAGAAAATTCAATATTTTTGCACTTTTTGAGTGCAACATTCTCAGAAACGAACACAAAACCTTCAAGTGGGGTTGCACTTTATTCACAAACGACCACAAGAAGGCACTTTCAGGACAAAGGGCAGAATAAACGATGCATTTTTTTAAAGAAAAAAAATGCTAAAAGCATTTTGAATTCACATAATTTAGAATTTGGTGTTCTGAGTTTTCATGTTTTGAGCTTACATTTTGAAAAAGGCGTTTTTACGTGACTCAACTTCAATGCTTCTTTTGCCCTCAGAGTTGAATGTTTGAAATCATAATAAACGGAAAATTATTGAAGTACGGAGAAACCCGGCTCGTTAACGGATTTTTTTTATTAACTCTCATAACTCGCAGTTCTAGTTTAAAAAATGGGAATTCGCGAATACAATCAAAGAGTTCTATGATTTCGCGCACTTGCGAACAGGCGCTACGTATTTTCAATTCAGTGCGCGTTGTAATATGCACTGTGGTCAGTTTCATTTAACACGTTGGGCCGTCAAAATTATGTTGCATAAGAATTTTTTTTTGTTTTATGACGCAGATAACAACATTTTCAAGCAATATACAGGGTGCGACAGAATTAAAAGTAACAATATGGTCCGAATTCCAAGGTCTTCTGGATTTAGCTTCCGACTAGTTAGATTTTGTCAAGGAAAAGGTACATATGCTCATTCAAAATCTGCCGAAAAGCGCAGTTACGAAGCTGCAACTGGGCAGATCGTGTTTTCGTTTATGTCTCCGGGATGCTCACAGCTGATCGATTTTCAAGTAGGAATTTGATAGAAAACAGAGCGAAGCAAACTACCTTTAAATATCGTTTGATTGCTACTAATGACAGCTAAATTATGTTTTATGTTGGTTGCATCGTACGGTAATACGCATTCCCTTTTATTTCTGCCCATTTTATGTCCAACCAAAGAGTAAAATACAAAAACAACACGAACCCGATGAAATGACCTACTACATCGTTAACATCGTGACAACGTAAAGAGAGGGATAGAGGCTCTTGTCTATTTGTATTTATTTCTTACAATGTAGTTCTTACTCTGACATCTTGTAGCATTGGTATATCACGAAGTATTATCGCTTGTTGCTTCGGTTCTTCGGCTTTCTGCCTTACCTTGTGGACTACGGAGGTGTTCTTTTGAAAGGTCCACGGCTCGTTTTCGAAAAATATACTACATACTTAATAGTTGCAGAACCTTTTCTAAATCGTCAGATTGGTACACCTTTGCCGAAGTTTTAACACCGAACACTTGGTCGAAATAAATTTATTTTTTTTTTAATAATTCTTGATATGCAATTGAACATAAATTTGTCGTGGGTGCAATGGTCCCTGTGTACGACTCTTGCACATGAGAACGTGGATTCGATCATTGCTTTGACTACCTTACGTTTTTTTCGACAATGGTCGCCTCGGCTAGTGAAAGCGATACTATCGAACAATTAGCTATAGAAAATCTTCTTAAATAAAACGTTCGGAGCCGGTGTAAAACTGTAGGTCCCATTGAGGAATTGTAAATTGTAAATCGCCCGGCTTTTTGATTGTGAGAAGCACTTCCCTACCCTTTCATGGGATGTAATGGGAAAATGTTTATTTTCATTTATTTAATACGATTATACAAATTGTAAATAGAAAACTTACATTTTCGTTGGGGAGTGCTGGACCCGAATGATCATGGGTATCAGTTTCGTGTCGAAATCCGAATTTTGGAAGTGCGGTAAATTGAAATTACTTAGTAGAGACATAAATGTTTTTACTAAATTGAACATACCCATTAGAATAGTAAAATTGAACATACCCTTTTATTATCATATGGTTTTTGAAAGTTAACCTCTATAGTGTTAGTCAGTTACGGGAATTTGAAATTGTGTCAACTTTCACCATGGAGCGGTCAGATAAGGAAAACAGTTATAGCTCTTTTTAAGTGGAAAGAAAAAAACGATATTTTCAAAACGCTCCGACCGCTCGGCATTAGTAGCATGTTCGTCTACTACAGGTGCATACAATTGTTCGAGGAGACTGGAGATATAAAAGACCGCCCCCGGTCGGGCCGCCCTCGTACCATTCGGACACAGCAAGTCATCAAAGCCGTCAAAGCAATAATTCAAGGAAATGCTCTCCGGAAACAGAAAATAATGGCCCGTGAGATGAAAATCACGGAAAAGTCCATGAGTCGAATTATTAAAAAAGACTTGGGCCTTGGAGCTTTCAAGAGATTTGTTCACTGCAACAAAAAAAATAGGATAGAAAATCCAAACGTCTTTTGGTGAAGTACGCTGATAACTTGCATAGAAAAATTTTTTAAACGGATGAAAAAATTTTTACCGTACAGGAAAAATTTAACAAACAAAATGATTTTCCTATAATTTGACGGACGAAGCTCTAAAACTTAAATAATTATCTGCGTAGCAGATGCGCCCTGAATATCACAAAAAATACTTTATATTTTAACTCCGTAGTAAGTTTTACTTTTGTTTTGCCCAATACTGTACATATACCAAGTGCAACTCGTCACTCTGATAATAAAAATATTACATACAGTCAAGGAAAAAAGTCTACATACATCCCTTGTGTTAGAGGTTTTAGAAAGTTTGTGAAGAAAATTAAAAAACTGTTTATTTCAATATTTAAGGCATTAATAAATAAGTTTATTTATAACATAAAAAAACAATTCATTTACATAATAAAAACAGTTGTAACAAAAACACTGAAAATTCATAGGAAAAAGGTCTACATACAGCCACAAAAAATATATATTATTTCAAAATTTTATATATTAAAACAATGAAAAGATAACTTTTAGTATTTGGTCGGTCCACTTTGGGCATCAATAACTGCTTAAAGACGACGGGGCATTGATGTCACCAAACTCTCCGTAATATAGGGTGTTATTTTAGCCCATGCACGAATAAGGGCGGTTTTAAATGTTTCACTGCTACTAATGTCATATTGTCGTACCAATTTTTCCAAAGCGTTCCATATGTGCTCTATTGGGTTTAAGTCTGGTGACTGGGGTGGCGAATTTAGCTGTCTTGGGCCATAGTAAAGAAGCCAGTCTCGAACAACGTGTGCAGTATGCTTGTTGGAAAATCCATTGATTTCCCAGACCTAAACTATCAACAGATTGCCTTCAGATTTTGTTCCAATATATTTTTATATTGGTAGCGGTCCATAATACCCTCGACAAAAACCAAACGACCCACTCCAGATGACGCAATGGCGCCCCAAACCATAACGTTGCCACCACCATGTTTTACTGTTGGTATTATGTTCTTTGGATCAAGTGCAGTATTTGGTTTTCTCCAAACTTTGGATCGGCCATCACTTCCGAAAATGTTATACTTACTTTCATCAGTAAATAAAACACGTTTCCAAAAGTCCATACCCTTGTCTAGATGTGCTTTAGCAAAGTCAAGGCGAAGTTTGCGATTTTTCGCCGAAATTAGCAGCTTTTTGCGTGCTACTATGCTATTAAATCTGCTGACGTGTAAAACGTTTATTATTGTTCGTGGAGTAACAATTATATTGGAACATTTGGCGATGTGTTCCGCCAAATTTGGAGCACTTATTTTCGGATCCTGGTTGACTACTTTAAGAATACTGCTAACATCGCGTCTCGAAAGCTTCTTAGGTCTGCCAGAAAGTGGCTTAGTTTCGGTACTATTGGTATTATTATAATTTCTAATGATCGTCTGGACAGTGGCACGACTTAATTTTACTGTCTTAGCAATTTCTCCATAAGATCTGTTTTCCTTGCGGAGATTTACTACCATCTTCCCAACTGAAGTATGAATCTCTTTTCGTTTTTCCATTTTCAAGGATAAAGATTCGAATAATACCTTCTTTTTTGTCACTTTGTCCACTTAAATAATTGTTATGCTTGTAAATGTAATTAATTCAACAAAGTTAACTGTTATTTCCCTTTCTTTGTTTTCAATTTTCTATTTGATTTTGGGAGTTGCCACGCTGTATGCAGACTTTTTTCCCGCTAATTATTGTGTTTTTCCCTAATATGTAATTTCCATGTTATATTTTTTTCATATTTTTTGTTTCTTCAAATAATCTTTCTTTTAAATGACTAAAATATAGCAATATCATTTTCAATTGTCGCTACTAATTCTCTTAAACTTCAAAACCGTAGGTTGTATGTAGACTTTATTCCTTGACTGTATTTCATATTTTTGACAGTTCACGTGAAACCGATCACGGTTTTCAAATTAATAAAAACGAAAACACGAAATGTTTTAATTATGGCGACACCACACCAGACAGTCGAAACAAAACAAGAAATGAACTGTAAACAAAAACTTATTTTCTCGCTCGTCTTTCCAATTTGAATGAATTTGTGGCGTTAGCTATTCTTTAGTGAGCTGCCTTCCGGCTACCATTGTTTCGTCGTCATCGGTTTTTGTTTTGAACTAAATTTTCGTTTATTATGACGTCGTTTCTCTCTTTCCGTACATACTCAACAGCACTAAACATTACCACACACACACACACTCGCTATTATAAAAGGGCAGACAATTGCAAAGAAATTCAGAAATAATACATATGAAGACAGCAACAAGCGCAACATTAAATTACCCAGCAAACAAAATGCTCAGACATCGGTCAGAAATCGGTACGACAGTCGGCAAAATCTTCCGATATCGGATCCGAAATCGGGCCGAAGTCGTTACTAAAAACGTATGGAGTGGTTGACACGAAGTCTGACCGACGCGGCTGAGGGAAATCTGATGTTATGTACGACGCGTCGTACCGATGTCTGACCGATTTCTGAATAGAAGTCGTGGGAAATTCTGAAGGGAAATTCGACACGTCGTAACGAATTCGGACCGATATCGTACCAAATATCCAAATGTGCCTGCCGACGCGTCGTAGCGATTTCTGACCGATGTCAGATTCGAAATCTGACCGATTTCTGAATAGAAGTCGTGGGAAATTCTGAAGGGAAATTCGACGCGTCGTATCGAATTCGGACCGATATCGTGCCAAATATCCAAATGTGCTAGCCGACGCGTCTTAGCGATTTCTGACCGATGTCCGATACGAAAACATATGCAGTGGTTGACACGATGTCTGATCTATGCGGCTGAGGGAAATCTGATGTACGACTTATCGTACTGATGTCTGAAAGAATTCTGAAGTGAAATTCGTTGTTTCTTCCGACGCTTCGTTGCTATTTCGTACCGACTTCTGACGTCATTTTAAAGATGTTTGTTATTTGCTTATTTGAAAAATGTAAGTTTTATAAAAAATTTATTTGAATTAAATAACAAATTAAATGTAATACAATGTGTAGGAAATAAATGTAATTTTCAGACTTCAGGTATATATATATATAAAAGTTCAAATATTAGTTTAAAGACAGAAATAAAATTAGTTTAGAATTTTGCAAAAGTACATTAATAATAAATACATACTTGCAAAAATAGGGAAAGCTAATTTTTAAATTTATGAGTCACGTTATTTTAAAGATGTATGTTTTTTTGATAATTTGAAAAATGTAAGTTTTATAAAAAATTGTATTTCAATTAAATAACAAATTAAATGTAATTCAACGTGTAGGAAATAAATGTAATTTTCAGACTTCAGGTATATATATATATAAAAGTTCAAATATTAGTTTAAACAAATTAAATGTAATTCAACGTTTAGGAAATAAATGGAATTTTAAATTTATGAGTCACGTCTTCTTTTATTACATTTATTCAATCTATCTTTTGCTAAATTGAAAAATTTCTTTGTATGCAATTCAACTGTCGAATGGTTTGTTTGTACAATATTATCCACTGCCAAATCTATAAAAATAAAAATTATTTTACTTCAAAAATTATTAAGAGAAATAAAAACTCATACCTTGAAGAAGTTTTATAAAGTAAAAATCCTTTACTGAAATATTGTTGTTAGCATTTGACCAAGAGAACTTTAAGGCACTTAGCTCGTCACTAAATATTAGTTTCAAATTGTTCGTAATAAATTTACGAACATCATCGTATGGTTGCCTGTTGAATCTCCATAACTAAAGTTTGATTTGAAAATATTAATATTGAAATATATAGAATAAGTAAATGTTTAAATTACCAGTTCCGCCTTTTTTTCCACGTCATTTTTTATTTCTTCGTCGAACTTCATGACATCTTCAACGGTTGACAGTGGTAATGAGGGTAATACGGACGACTGACCATTTTTTCGCTTTAATTCGCTTATTGTTTGATTTACAACGGATTTTAATGAAATAAACTCTTCCGTGAAATGAGTAAACATCTTCCTATTTTCCTCTTTCAATTTCGAATTCTCGTCATTTATACTCTTATTCTGTTCCACTTCTGTTTTTAATATTTTTAGCATTTCTTGGCTTTCTTCCCTTAGCTTCTTATTGTCTTCAATTAAAACTGTCAACATGGTGTATAACGTATTCTGAATATCTGTAAAAATAAAGCAAAATAAGTAAATAAAAATCTATATATGTAGTTGAATTACTTTTTATTACCTCCTCTTATTTCGCTTTCCATGTTAGTTCAGTAGCGGTATATATATACTTATTGAGTCCAATTTAAATTTAATATATTTTTGACTAATATCCGAAATTGAGACCGAAGTTAATTCTTCCGAAATTTCTTCTTTTTCAACTTTAAAAATCGCCAACGCTTCAGATAGCTTTGAGTCAATATTATGAAAATAGCCAAGACCTTTTATTTCATTACAAAACAAAATAAAATCATTTGATATTTTTTTAATTTCTATTATTTTATAAAGTGTTTTATTCGTTTTAACGCAATTGTCAGGTGAATATATTGAAAATTTTTGTTTTTCAGTTTGTAAAATTTTGAAATTGTTGCCTCCTATGTTACCTTTAAGAATTGGATAGCTAATTAAACTATTATTTGTTTTCAGACATATGCTTTCCTCTACAGTTCTATTTGAAATCTGGGCTAATATATTTTTCGCGTTTTTAACTTTTTTTTTCATTTGGTACAAATAATTTTCGAATTTAAAAGCGCTGAAATTATCCAGTGATCCATATTTTAAAACATCTATATTTAAATGTGTCCATATTTCCATATCCATATCCATATTTTAAAACATCTATATTTAAATGTGTCAAAGAGTGACAGTTGTATGTTATATATTCTTGGCCATATAATTCTGAAACGCCAATTATATATTCTTTAAGAAGGCTCACGGCCTGTTCATTGTAAACAATACAAAGACTTTTGTCACACAAAATTCTTATTGCAATATGCAATTTGCAAAAGTGGTTGTAACGTTTATCATCTAAAACATTTTTCAATACTACTATCCCACTGTATAATAAAAATGACCGAAATTCAGTGGCTTTCCACCTATCTAGTTCGTCAAGCGTTCGGGGTACTCTGTTGAATTCTGAGCAAAATTGTTTATATAGTGCAATATTATTGTCAGAAAGCATGTTAATTTGATTATTGGTGAGGCTAAACTCTTCACCTTTTTTTTTAACCCATAGTTTCAGCAATTGTTTTGTAACACCGAGACAAACTACATGCATATAGTCAAGTGGAAACTGTGTAACACACCCTACATCAATAGACTCTAACAACAGTATTTCTTGTTTAGTGTGATGTTCTTTCTGTTCTCTATTTTTAAAGGAATCATTTGTCCGAAGAGCAGCATCACATGGGGGAAATGTTATTCTTTTCTTATAATAATCTCCCTTTTGGTTGCATTTGGTACAACAATAAAACCCTGAATGTGATTTCACGTTTAATAAGAAAGCACGAGCTGGAGCGTCGCAAACAAAGTGTCCTACTTCAATTGCAAATTGTGTGTTTTTAAATACAAATCCGGATTCTTTATAAGATTTCAAATCTGTAATTAGGTAATTTAAAAATTCATTTGGGTCGTGTGGCTTACTGAACTTATCAGTCAAGTTGTTCGAGTCAACATTCACGTAAACACCCACAAGGAAAACGGAAGGGTAGTTCGCTATGCTCACCATTATTGGCCATACGCATTTCTTGGAACTTTTAAAAAGAGGAAGTCCATCAATCCCAAAATTGAGCACTAATTTATTTGTTCCGGTCGTCAAATTTGTTTGATACAAAAAATCTGTTAAGCAATTTTCCAGATTATAATGATAATATGTTCCCTTTCCCATTTGTATGACACTTGTATTCCTTGGTGTTTCTCGTAAAGTACGAACATCTCGTGGCAAGCTATTGTCAAATTTTTTCAATTTATTCAGTAATTCCTGCATTGCTTGCACGGGTATGGAATATTTAATAGACCACAAACTCAAAAATGACCTAAGGTCTTCGGACCGATGTTCCTCTTTTTCCAAATTAATTATATTGGTATCTACACTATTTATTGGTTGGTCACAGCATTCTATTTCAGCACTGTAATTTTCGTTTGCACTATTTATTGGTTGGTCACAGAATTCTATTTCAGCACTGTAATTTGAAAAGTCTTCAATATTTGATTCACTAGCGTTTGGTTGGTTGCAAATATTTTCAAGGCCGTGATCATTTTCTTCTGCCAATTCTGACTCTAATAAAGACTTTAATAAAATTTGAGCCTCCTTTTTAACTTTTTTTCTGAAAGCTTGACGTGACATTATTAAAGTTTTAAAATTCGATCTATTCACTTATTTATTAATATTTCGTTCACCTCAGAAATAAAGAATGTAACAGAAATCGCGTGTTAAAAATACTTGTTGACACCACAAATGTATTTACACAACTAAGAAAGGGAACATCTTCAACAGACGAAAACCATAAACGCAAGCAAAAAAAAGAACAGTTAGAATTTATTTCTTTGGCAGCACAGCCACTCCGTAACAAACCAATAACAATCAAGAAGAATAAAAAAACAATACGTACAAGGCGTTCAGATATCAGTCCGAATTCGTACAGCCGTGGCGTACGAAACATATAACGAGAAACAACCAAAACAAAACAAAAAAGAAAAAAAAAGTAACTTAGACAGCGCGTTCAGAAATCGGTCAGAATTCTTACATACAAGAAACCAATAACACGAACAAGTAAAACAACAATAAAAACCATAATCAACAGACGAAACCATAAACGCAAAGCAACAAAAAAACAGCTAGAGAGTACAGCAACGTCCATAGTCACCAAAACAAGAATAAAAAATCAAAATGTCCCATCAGGCCCCGCGTTCAGAAATAGGTCCGAATTCGTACAGCCATGTCGTAACAAACAGTGATGGCGGGGGAAAAAAACAAAATAAAAATCCCTCCGACACAGTGTTAAGAAATCGCTCAGAATTCGCTCAGATCTGTCGGAGCAAAATAAATAAAAGTTTCCTTCGACGAGTCGTGGAGAATTCTGTACGATGTCGGTAAGAAGAGTTCAGACAATGTGCAGACTTGTCGGATATCAGCCAAAGTCGGAGCATTTGGTTTACTGGGTAGGGACCAACCACACTCGCTCTCAACACACACACACACACACACTCGATATTAATGTCGATAAATAAACAAAAGCATAACCAAACAACAAACAAACAAATTAAAACAGAAAGTACTAATGCAACAACAAACACTTTGTTTCTACTCCCATCTTCAGAAACATGACGAAGTGTGAAAAACATTGTTGGAAAGAAGCCAATTTTGAAGCAAACAAAAACGATGTTTGCGTGAAAGATACAGAGAAAACAAAAGAAGGTGAAACACAAAGTCATTGAAGAAAATAAAAGAAGAAGAAAGAACTACTAAAGTACAAGTTGAAGAAACAAGTGCAATTAATGGGCAAACCAAAGAAACGTGTTGGGCTATAAACAGCTACAACAAATACAGCAACAGTAACAAGTTAAAGGTATGTATGTAGTATGAGCATGAACAATAGAAAATTATGGGCAATTGCGAAAAGAATGGCAAAGAAAAAATATTTATGGGAGAGTAAGAAGTTCTCAGTTCAGGGTTGCCATAGGCATGAATAGGATTTGAACATGAAACTGATCGCATAATGATAGAATACATTTATGTATGTACATATCTTCAATGTAATCATTATATGCTTTAAAAGCATTAATGTAAAGTAATTATATGTAAATTTTTATTTTATATTTAAATGTCATGCAATTTGTAATAACTGTTGTTGCAGCGACGCATAAAAGTCTACATACATACAGTATCGGACAAAACATTTGCAACTAAAATTCAAAATTAAAGTTTTAAGGTACCCACACACCGTAGCGTATTTCCGGTGCAGCGTCTGCTTCAAAAAATAGGTTTCACTGTTTCTTATGAGAAACCACCCCACACCAATACGTCTAATATTTGCCGCGATTTAAATGAAATAAAATAAAAATAAATAAATGGTTCCCCAATGGTAGAATTACACTGTGATATTTTACCTATTTTTTTCAAATTTGAACATAAATATCTCCGGTCTTAGAAGGGTTAATACGAAGTATTATACCTTAAAACAAAGCCTGAAGTGTTGCCTACAACCTGAGTCTAGGTAGAAAATAGGTTTACTAGGGCTGTTTTTTGAGAAAATCAGATTTTTAGCAAAAAAGTGAGGTTCAAAAATCGTATTTTTTAAATTTGTCCCCAATGGGTTAATAATGGTCTTTGTAATGATATTGACCGGAACCAGATCGGACCATAAATATGTGAGATATGGCCAATTATATACTCAAGCTTTAAAGGCCCATATCTCAAGAAGTTGGACCGAGCGCAAACATTTGTTTTTTCTATTTTAATAAGCTTTTTAAGCCCTTTTAGGCCAAAAAAAAAATTGGCCTATGGCCGGTAAAATTTGTTTAAATAGCGCAGACTTAGCTATATCCATATATACCGATTCCTCAAAAACTGGAGCCAATCTGACACTTCCAAATGTACTTTCGCACTCAGAGGACTCCCCCTAATAGTTCGAAAAGGATTCTTCGAAGTTCATTTTTTCGACTATCACCGTGTTATCTATTAGGTAGTCGCATTAGCAATTCCGTCGTAAGCTGTCAAAATTAGCTGAATAATGAAAACCACGATGTACACAAATTGTGAAAAATTTTATAAGATTGTCTTACTTGATACAAAGTCTATGCTATTAAATTGCATTTTGGTTGAAATTCTTTGAATTTTATTAACAAACAAAGAGAAACAAAATCGAATTTGACAGCTTACCGACGGAAAAGATGAAAAACCACAAATCAGCTGGACTGACGCGTTTACCCGATAGATAAATTTACCATGAGTTTCCCGTTACATCCCATGAAGGCATTAGGGAGAGCTCCTCACAAAGAAGTGAGCTGCGCGCGTTTTACACTCACTGATTGGAACCTACAATTTTAAACCGGTTCCGAAGGGAATTTTGAGAAGCTTGTTCATGGCTAAGTACTCGATGGTGTCGCCGTCAATAAGCGAGGTAATAGACGTCGAAACAAATGAAAGGTGGTCCTAGCAGGGATCTAACCCACGTTCTCATGCACAAGAGCCGCGCACACTACCATTGCACCACCGACGGCCGAAACATGGTGGGGTGAAACAATAACATATTGTGTTCTAAACGTAGAACAGATCATCGACGACTTTGTTGTTTGACCGCCTTGTTTCTCAAGTCGATATAAACCAATTCAAGCGGCTTCGGCGTTTGGCTCAGGAAAACACCCGACGACGCTAAGCCGCCGGCTGTTGATCCTACGGCGTGTAACTTAATAGTCAACAATTTGCAACGATTTTTTTAATTTACACATGTTACAATTAAATTCAATAGCATAATTGTAATTAATTCTATTAAATTCCCGTTCTATTAAATCTCTGTAAAAATAACACTGTGTGTAATTTTTTAAGTCATGGCAAAATAACCATATACGGACACCACTACGTGATAAAAGACTAAAAAAAAGACCCGTGTTTCCCAATTTTTCCAAAAGTCATGCACTTTTTTTTATGGGCCGCCAAAGATTTGGGGCCTCGGTATCATTTTCGTAAAAATGTGATAATTTTCTCAGGCTCATATCTTGCAAACCGTTCAGAATTTCGATTTACTCTCTGAGGCTCTTGTCATAAAGAACACATAAGAACACATAAAATCAAAAAAACTTCACCTTCCAGATCAAAATCGCAAAAAACTTAAAAAAATTCGATTTTTTTTACCTTTTTTCCCGTGTTCAGGTCCATAGGTAGCAAACCGTTCAAAATTCAAGGAAACAATTAACTACAAAAATTTACCTAAGATCTCAATAAACAAATTTCTAGAACATATAAACTTCCTGGGAATTATTCTTAACACCGTTTTTTAATTTCATTTGTTTTTTATTTACTTCAACATTGAGATACTATGCTATCTATTGCAAAAATATTAAAAAAAAGTATCAGTATTATGTTTATAATGTTGATGGCCCTGGAGTTGCAAATCGCGCTCTCTTAAGTTGTGGATCCAAATCGTCGTCCGAATCGTCCGAATCTGACTCTGATTCAGCAATTATGGTGTCCACAGGCACGTTGCTTCCAGACTGCCCTCCATCATCAGCTCTTTCTTCTTCAAATACTTCATTAACATCATACAGGGTGATCTTGTGACTCCACCAACATACCTCTGCAAGCAATGCGTCGAGGTTTTTGCCTTTGTACCGTTTTTCCATGGGTATTGTGGTTTGGTGAAACCGTTCTCCTTGCTCATCGGATTCGGTAGGGAGTTGGTTGATAAAATCGTCAAAATGAAAATGAAGAAAATGCAGCTTTAATGTCATCGATGCGCCGATTATCTCAAAATAATGCAGCATTTGTTTCACCCATTCTCTTGCTTCCGGTTCCGCGTCTCGATCCCCTCCCAAGACTCTGGTGCATACACGCTGAAGTTAAATCCATGCCATTGAATGATTTTCATCAAGCGATGAATCAAAGTTGCTCTTGAATAGCTTTCTAATGTCAGGGCCATTAAGTACGCCTGTTAAATGAAAACAAAAAATAAAGACAGAAAAGAAAACATTAACATAGTTTTTTTGATTTTATATGTTCGCAATTTTTGTTCTTTATGACAAGAGCTACAACTTTGCCTCAGAGAGTAAATCGAAATTCTGAACGGTTTGCAAGATATGAGCCTGAGAAAATTATCACATTTTTACGAAAATGATACCGAGGCCCCAAATCTTTGGCGGCCCATAAAAAAAAAGTGCATGACTTTGGGAAAAATTGGGAGACACGGGTATTTTTTTTTTAGTCTTTTATCACGTAGTGGTGTCCGTATATGGTTATTTTTTTTCGTGTTGCACTGTGTAATTAAACAAATTTCTGTAAAAATAATTAAACAATTATATGGTATTGATTTTTTAAAACATTATCGTTTGGTAATCCCGATAATCGCGCTGCATACTTGTTTCATCACTCTTATCTCAGAAACCAGTAACAATATCGGTATGGTAACCCTGTTGTTAAATAACACTGAGAACAATACTCAAAGAGTATAGAATTATTCATCCTCTTTGCAATACTGAAGTTTACCGGTGTAAAGTGCACAAGTTATTTTTAAAGGGCTCCTTCATGGCATGGATGATATTTGTAGTGGATAAGGATTTTTTACCTCCTTTCGATTTCAGAATGTCGTCTTTTCCAATAAGAGTACTTTCGGATTTGACTCACCAAATTTGATGTGAGAGGTTTTTAAATACAACACAGGGAAAAATAAGTAAGGTAGAAGCAGTAGGAATTGGAGGAATTTTGTTTTTATATCAAGGGCCGACCTTGTCAAACTCAGCTGAACGAAATTGCGAAGACTTATTGTTATTTGTTTGTATAATAGGACTGAAATTATTTTACAAAACGTAGGGTAGTATTCTAAAAGTCCCGAAAGTGAACGCAAAAGCCAACGCGAACGCCAAAGTCAAAAAATTGTGGTTTATAATCACTTCGCGCTTGCGGTTGATAGAGTTGCCAAACTAAAATAAACAATTAGAGATCAGAAAAAGTTATCTTGAGTAAAATGCTCAGAATGAAAAGATTAAAAAAGTTAGCTCTATTTCAGTAGATCAACAGATTTTAAGATTGCTTTTATTTATAATACTGCAAATACGAACAATATTCACATAAAATGTGTGAAAACCTATGTTATTTTGGGGTTCAATGTCCAATAAAATTCCCCATCTATATTAAATTAGTTGTCTTTTCAAAAACACGTGCCATTTGGCGGTATGTATTGATTGTAATGTATTGGTTCTTTTGTTTATTATTGTCAACATCAACGGATGTCTATAATTATAATAGTTTTGCAACGCATTATTTATTTGAACGTTCCATTTTTAATTTTATTATTGTAATATTGTAAATACACAAATGGAAGATTTTAATTTATTTTTTGTTCTAAGTATAAATTTAAGTTGTTATTGAAATTTGTAATGCAATATATATATATTTTCCAAATTACTGTTTAAATAACTTTTCAATTAGCGTCAAATATTGGAGTAGTTCACATATGGGAGTTTTAATTTATTTTTCTAAGTATAAGTTCTAAATTGTTATTGTTATAAATATTTTATTATGTAGTAGCTCAATTGTTGTAGCACATTTAACCATAAATGGCATTACTGCTTGGTTATTGAATGAATAAATTAAATTAAAAATTAAATTAAATAAGAATTTCAGTGCGTAAACGGTATAATATTGAAATATTTAAAAATTGGCAGCTACTTATAAGCAATGAAAAGCAAAATACTTCCATCTGCCTATTCTCGATTGAAATTTTTCTTTAAATTTGTAATTTCTTCAACTAACGCGAAGAACTGTGGCGTGTTCAATTTGACAGCTGAAGTGATCAAAAACGTTGCGCTGCGTTTTATAAATATACCCATTAAATAACGTAGTCCAACGCAGGTAGTCACCGAACAGCTGTAACGTTTTATAAACTACCAAAACGACAAAAGTAACGCCAAGTGACTGATTCACGACTTATAGAATACCACCCGTAGTCTTACGTCGAAAAAAGTACTTTCCCCTCGAAAATTATCCAATATCATCACTGCTTCATGGTACAATAAGTAAAGTAAACTCGTTTAAACAGCTGATTTCATTTTTGTATCAAGGCATTAATCGTTTAAGTTGCCAAACTCACTTGTACTTTGTTTTGTACTTTTTTGTAGTCACATAGTTATATAGTACATACTTACATATATATCGTCACCTGAAATGCCCAAAGACGTAACCCTCAAAAAATAAATAATGTGTTTTTGATTGAATATATTACTCCGCGCTAAAATATATATGTGCAAAATAGTAGACTTCCAAGTTCCAAGGTAAGCTGTGGAATGAACGCGTTTAAAACTGAAATACTTTGAATTTTATAAGGTTTTTTGCTTCTCCTGTAAAATTATGAATATGAGGGTTAAGACGCATTTTAGGTGACGATATATGGATTGACAACAGCAACGTTTACTGCTACTACTTGGTTATTTTGCTATGGGCACCTTAGACCAGCGGATTCGCCCACTATAAGGCGCGGTCGGCCAATCGAGCAACAATCAGAACTAGAAAGTCTGTTGGCCGACACAAAAGTCGGCCTGACTAATAGTCGGCGGACTAGTCCGCCGGTCTAAGGTGCCCTTTACACCTTCGACACAATATGAAAAGAAAACCAATAACTTTTAATAAGCTTTTATAAATTTTAGTACGATATTTAGCAATCAATTTAATCACAATCTTATCACAAATGATAAAGAATAATCTGCGAGTACAATTGAAATTGGTTTGGTACGATGATGCAATCAAATCAGTTTTGGAACATTTCAAACTCTGACAAAATTACTAAAGCGAAAGTTTTAAAATCTATTAAACTCCTCCAAAAAAAAACAATTTGTTATTCAGTATATAAGCACGGTTTTCCCCATTCCCTTCTTTTTTGAAGAACCATCATGCGGAGAGTAGAGACTCTAAGGGTCTAGATAATATGTAACTGATATTTTATCATAGTTTATGATAATAAAATCAGAGATGGTGGGTCTTAATTTTATGGCCACAAACGGAAAAATCTCAAACAATTCAAAATATTGACCGACTTTTCCTATAAGAATTCAAATTTTTTTTTTTACTTTATGTAGTTTCAAACAATTTTTTTAATTTTTTGTAGAAAATTAAATATTAACAGACTGTTTCTCTATCTCGAACGAAAAGCTAAGCGAACGAAAATTAGTCACACCCCTTCGACTGAAATTGGGTTTCTCAAGTCGAAATTTTCCTTCGCCTGACTCTATTTTTGTTCCAAACTGACAGCACATTCGAAATAGAGAAACCAAAATTTGTACTGAAAAGTTTTGAAAGATGTTATGTTGTCATTCAACTTGCAACGACTAGAACGCGAACGAAAGCTTTCGTTGGAGATAGAGAAACAGGCGGTAAATTAAATATCAAAACAGTTCAAAATGTTTTCTTTAAATAATTGGCGAAACAAATTATATGTACCGTAGAAAAAAGAAACAAATCTACTTTATGTAGGGAATTAAAAGTGAAGAAAAAGAAGATAAATTGTCGAGACAAGTCTACATTTTCGAAGTTAAGGTTATCCAAAGTTCGTTTGTTTATATTGGCCTACTTTTACGGTGTTGACTACGTATCGGAACGATATATAGCCCGTTAACCCGTTGCGGGCTGACTGCTAATTTTTAGATTGTTAACCCTACTCCTTAAGGAAAACATCTAAATTTTTTAAAGTCGGTTCGATATAAAGGTAGGTATCGGGAAATATTCGATAATAGCCAAGAATTAAGGTCTTCATTTCATGCATCAATTTGTCCAATAACCTTTCAAACACCGTATATTTTAACGTTCAAAGTTCAATATTTTGATGTCCATATGGTATGATATTACAAAATTTCTCGATCGGTGAACTTTTTTTTTTTGTAGAACATCTCAAAATAGGTATAGAATATAAAATAACAAAAACGCTAAATCGCTTGTGTATCGAGATATCTAAAGTTTAAAACAAAATAAAAATTAATATATTTGTAGCTAATATATGAGAAATTCATAGCACAAGCTTACAAGGTCAGGAACATTTTTCTAATGTGAAAAATAGTTAGATTTCGTGAAAAATGGTTGGAAAAGACTACGGTTAGTGACAACTGTGAATACACACCGCAGTTGTTTAACGGGCTAGACGGTGCTGAAGATGATGCTTCACAAACGTAGAAACGATCGTGCCGCGAATGTGAATTCGAATCCCACCCGCGGCACATAAATTTTTTGGTACAATGAAAAAATTATGCAATCCCATCACCGATGAGCAGAGAGAGGAGAATTACTTATCAGTGTTGCCAGTAGGGCTGCGACATCGATGTTTTGAAAGCATCGATGTTTTTGAAAAACATCGAGAACTTTTTACATCGATGTTTTAGTGCCGATGTTTTTCCAACATCGATGGTTTGTATCGATGTTTGCACCGATGATTTTTTTTGTGTGACGATTGTGACAAATTGTCTTTACATAAGGAAAAATAAACCATAAATATTAATAGAAACTCGAATTTTTTTTATATTCGGTCATTTATTCGCAGCCAGAAGCCAACCGCCGCCATTATGCGTGGGTGGTTATACATGGGATGTAATTGGAAACTGTTTATTTTAATCAAGTTTTGTATTTTATGACTTTATATCGTAGAAAAGGGTGATTTATATGTTGATAACACATATCTAAAAGAGAATTTCAGCAAGAACAAAAAAAACATCGTCAAAAACATTGCATCGATGTTTCTGCCTGATTCAGATTGTGACCAGTGGCGTAAATTGCCTCTTCTGTTTCAAGTTTGGTACCTCAATTTCTAAAAAAAAGTCTGCAAAAACGTAACGATGCCGCAGCATTAGATGCCAGAAGCTGTAAAATAAAACATAAACAAAAGTGCAATTTCCTTCTTGCACATTTGCCCAACGATACGTCGGAGGAAAATAATGAAGTAGCTTTTTACTTGTATTTGATGAAATCGTACCAAAAACGCCTAAGTATGGACAACATTCCAAAATATATTTATTGTATGGTTTTGAAATGTATCAAATCAAATCGCTTATACGAGGGTTGCTATTTATATTACTATATTACCCAGATGTGAACTGGAACTTCCATTGGAAAGTTTGAAATTTTTTACATTAAATATACGAGGGCGGACCAATAAGATATGTTGAAAAAATATTTTTCAACATAATCTTCTTTTAGCTCAATACACTTAGTCCAACGTTTCTCCAATTTTTGTATCCCTTCCAAAAAATAGAATTTTTCAAGGTCCATAAAATAGGCATTTCTTTGATAAGTAATTTCATCGTTGGAGCTAAATCTCATTCCACCGAGCGATTTCTTTAGGTTTGGAAATAGGAAATAGTCACTTGGAGCTAAATCCGGAGAATATGGTGGATGAGGTACCAATTCTTAGCCCAATTCATGGAATTTTGCCGTTGAGACTACACACGTGTGCTTATGGTCAATTGAGAGCAAACGCGGCACCCATCGTGCAGACAGCTTTCTTAAACCCAACTGATCACTTAAAATCGAAACCACACTGCCAAATGAAATGCCTATGGCATTAATAATCTCACGCACTTTTACTCTTCGATCGCCCAACACCATATCGTGGATTTTTTCGACTTTTTCGGGTGTATGGACCTCAACTGGCCGTCCAGAACGTTCAGCGTCATTTGTACTTGTGCGACCACAACGAAAGTCAGTACACCACTTTTTACCATTGAAATCGATGGTACAGAGTCCCCATAGTATTTATCAAGCTTTTCCTTGGCTTGATTGACGGATTTTTTTCGCAAAAAATAAAATGGAAAAAAGCGAATTTCTCGAAATTCACTTTTTTCCATTTTTAAAAAAATGCACGAGGTTGTATGTATATAACGGCGCTTGCTCAAAATTTGACAGTAGTCTATTAACAGGTGGTACTTGATGTTTGATGTGATGTGTTACATTTCATATAACTACGAGGGAAGTTCGAAAAGTCACGGACTTTTTGATCCGCCCTTACACAGAACGTTTCCACTTACGAGCACTATTTGTTGTATTTGTAGTGTTGAAAAATTCAAATCGCCCGAAAAACGGAATATATCATGAGATAGTGGCATCCTTGCTCAAAAAAGGCTCGTGTCAATTGCTGCAAGGAAATGATTAAAAAGTTCGACCGTGGTGCTTCAAAATAGGGGTATAAAATCGTGACAGATGACGAATCATGGATATATACGTATGAGCCGGAAACAAAACAGCAATCGACCGTGTGGGTCGTTCAAGATGAGCTAAATCCAACAAAAATTGTTCGTGCAAGAACTACAGCGAAGCAAACGGTCGCCTGTTTCTTCGACCACCCTTCCGCTTGAGCAACGAAGGACGGTCAATTCTGAGTGTTACACGACCATGTATTTGCCGCAAGTCTTCGGAGAAATTCGTAAAACCAACCGCCATTCTCCATCATGACAATGCGAGCTCTCACACATCTCGTCAAACAGGTGAATTTTTGAGCAGTCAAAACATCGAATTGATGACCCATCCTCTCGATTTGGCACCCAATGACATCTTCTTTTCCCCATATAGTCGCGCGGTTTTTGGCAAAAGTTTTCATTTTGTTTGTTATTAAAGTTGGATTCAAAAAGATTCTATGTATTTTTTTTATTTACTTAGGGATGAAGTATGTAATGGTATGAGAAGCGCCACCGCAGTCGAAAATTTGTTCACAAAAAATCGTGCGATTTTTTTTTAATTTAATTTTCTTTGGTCTAAACTAAATAATGTTTGTCAGTATATACAGTATTGTGCAAAAACGAAGCAAATTTTGAAGCAATTTCTTATAATAAAAAATATTCTAAAAAGATATCAAATAAAAAAGAAATAGAAGGCAGTAGTTCATTTATTTCACTATTAGCAACATAAGTAATTAGATATTTGCAAAATAAAAAATTGAAATCGTAACGGTAAAATATGTGACGAAAACAATATATTCTGAAATTATAGCTGCGCAAAATCTTAGCAACTTTTACATGTTTTGTATAAGATCATTTGTTTCATGAGGTTGGTTATTATTTCTATCGGAATTAATTTCCATTCGTCCTATATGGGTTTTATAATATTTTCGCGATTGCTAAAATGCCTTCCACCAACTTTGCGTTTGATGATTCCAAAAAGATTTGCAATTGGTCCGTTATCAACTTCGGATCATTGTCGTGTTGGCATGTTCCACTCCCCGTACGGAATCATTACAGTCTCTAAGATGTTCTTGTACATGACACGATCCATAATGCCATCAATGACACAAAGGGGCCCAACACCGTTACCAGAGAATTACGTCGAGATCATCACACTTCCCCCGCTATGCTTCAAAGGTCTCTTACAGAAGCGTGGATCAAAGCTGAATAAAATAAATTTGGATGCGTAATTAAACAGCACAGTCGACCATTTTTATTTTCATTCCAGTGCTTATATTTTGTCGCAAACGATATTCTAGAAAAAAAACAATTGGACCAAAAACGTTTTATGATCTTTGAACCAATAAAGCTCTGTACCAGCCATTTTTCAACTGTTTGTCTGGTGCATAACTTTCAAATCATTTCCCTCGGCTCTTCTCCGAACAGTATGTTAATTTCCGAAGCAATCACGATCTCCATAGAGGAGATAAAAGGTATTGCTTTATCAACTTGGTAATTTCTTGGTCTGATCGCTCAGATTGGTAGTTTGTTTGTTGGTAGTATCAAGTGATCCCGTAATTTTATCAGCCCAATCCTCAATAACAATTCCCCGGGAATTTTTTCCCTATTCCTTGTTATCCTATTCTAAACTAACTTCGAAAATGGGAATATGTATCTTCCTCGGGAAAAAAGTAGGTATTATGAATGTCATAAATTTGGAGAATGTGATAACATTTGTAATGGATTATTCCTCCACAAAATTTAAATGGAGCTCTGTGCAAAAATTTTAGTATTTTATCTTTTCTATTTCATCTTTTCTTTTTTTTAATCAATAACAATTTACTTCAGCACCAACTCTCAGATCTACACCAAAATGTCACCACCGAGAAAAGCGTCTGCATTGAGTTCAAAAGTTTTAAAAGAGGTTATCAAAGTTAGTAGAAATGGGTATCATTTCTATAAATCTGTGTACATGTATGTGTATACACATATTTATTTTTACTAATCCATTGGGGGTTAATTAAGAAAACAATATTTGTTAACCTCCATTTTTCAATTAAAAATTTATTATTTTCAAAAAATTGGTAGACTTTTTGGTAGACTCCGATAATAGACAAGACTTTTACCTTTTTTAATATATAATCCTCACCAATAATTTACCACTTTTTTCACCAAAATTAAAAAATTATTTCTAAAAATTAGCGCGATTTAACACAAAAATACTATGCCAAAGCCACGAAGCGGGTGTTGGACTCGCTCCAGACGAGAAAATCCCTATGCCACGCAGAAAGCTTTATAACACAAACATACTATGAACTTTTATATCTCCGGTCTTTGAGGGGTTATAGGTGAATATTATACCCTAAAAAAAGTTATGGTCTTGTCTATAATCGGAGCCTACCAAAAAAGAAATATAATTGGGATTTTTTTTGAAAAAAAAAATGTTTATCAAAAAAGTGAGGTTAAAAAATCGTTTGTTTTAATTTGCTCCCCAATTGGTTAATGTAAATAAAAATGTTTATACACAGATTTGTAGGGTATAAAATGGCCTTTATAATGGTACCGATTCCAACAGGTCGGATAATAAATGGCTGCCTTATGCCCGATTATAGATTCAAGCTTTGGAGGTCTATATTTCGGAAAATATGGACCAGCGCCCTTTTTTATCTTTTTTTGGAAAAACTCTATTTTAGAGGCAATTGAGCAATTTTTTTAATTTTTAGGGGGTGTATAGAATTTATTTTTAAATAAAAAAAAGCAAAAAATTTTAACGGAGACCCATATTTCCCGAGTTATGGGCCTTCAAAATTCAGATCAAAATGTAACATGTTCGGTTCGAGTAAAATTTCCGTAACGTCGAAATTAAGAAATGAAAACAAAATTTTGAAAATCGTTAAATTTATATTCCACCTTGGCTCAGGCAGTGGGTACAAATTCCCTCCGTATCCTAAGCCGATGTGTGGCAAAATCAGAAAAATCGCGCAATTGTTTTGAAATAATTTTTGATATTTTGATGAAAACAGGTCCTCATATTGTGTTGGAAGTTTGATAACAAAACTTTAACTTTTTATATTCCCGTTCTTTCAAGGGCTACAGACCCGTATTATACCTTGAAAGAAATACCTCTATTACCGGTGTGTTTTTGAAAAATAATGATTTTATGTGTTTTTGAAAAATAATGAATCATTTTTTTTTTTAATAACTACACAATTTGTTAATAAAAAGTAAAATATTTTTAACCGTATTCGTAGAGTTTAAAACAACCTTTCTAATGACATAAATTTCAACAAAGCCGGAGAAGTAGTTTCAGAGATATAGCCGACTATACACTCAAGCTTTGCAAGCCCATATCTCAAGATGGGCCGATCGTACAAAAAATATATATTTCAGCTCAGCTTAAAAATTTATATTGATGACAAAATTTTGATTCCATTCCAAGAAATGCCCCTGAACTAGTGTTAATCCAAGTAAATATGTACGTTCCCTTATTTACTTACAAAGTTTGGCTGAAGTTCAGGACCAGGGGCAAGCAAAAAAAATTTTTTTTTAAAAAAAACCAAAATTAAAGAAATATTAAAGAATGTGAGAAAATTGAAAACTAGCCGTCGCACGGACCTATGGGGCCCACAGGGTCCAAAAAACCGTCACACCCAGGGACATTTGGCTATGGATTAGTGTGGGTACTGCAACGAAAGGTATTTGTGTCACGAATTCCGTGGTGTCATTCTTTTTTTCGTGGGATGTCTGTAAGTCCATATAAGTCCACTTTTTTGCGTACAGTAACCATGAGATTGGTTATGGTAACCATCCAGAAAAAAAATTTTTTTTTTAAAAGTACCGAGTGATTTTTCTGATTTTGCCACTTTTAATTCCCCTGCCTTAGTGCGATATAAATTAACCGATTTTTCAAAAGTTCTACCACACGGTACGAGCAACATAGGTCCCTGCGATGGCTACATTTCCATTTTCTCACACTCTTTACCTTTTCTTTAATTTTGGTTTATTTTTAAAAATTTTTTTTTGCCTGCCCCAGGTCCTGAATTTTTGCCCAAAGTTTGCTGCAGCTCAAGTGATGTCGTCGCATCGCGTAACTATCTCCTTGCAAACGTTTGTTGTTGCTTCTCCTGCTCTTGGTTGTTCGTTTGCTGCCATTCTATGGTGTTCATTTTCACTTATTCTGATTATTAATTAAGTTTTATTTGCTTAAAATGATTTGAATTTAACAACCAAAACCAAACGTCATAAAGCAAAACAGCTGACTTCGAAAATTCGTATTTCTCTCTCCCTTATTATTCTATTCCCCTTCTGTTTAGAATAGGAGGATTTTATTCCCTGGAAAATTAATTCCCAGGGTATATTTAGAATCGGGCTGTATATGTTTTTGTTAATCGTGACACACGGCTCTTTTTGAGGCCGTATGTTTTTGGCTGTTTCACATTGTGACCGACCTACATTATATGCCTCCAGCATGACCAATTTAAAATGTGTATCGTATGTATATTTTACGGCCCATTGGTTTTATAAAAAATGAATGCTCTTGCGGGCAAAATCGATCACATCGGAAGCATGATTATATTTTCCGTTACTTTCGTGCGAGAATTCAAACAATATCGAAAGAAAGACAAAATGTGCTTAGGTTTTGCGCAGCTAACAGTTGAATATACCTATATTGTTTTCGTCACATATTTTACCGTTATGAATTTCGATTTTATATTTATGTTGCCAATAATGACACAAAGAAAATACTGTCTTTTATTTTTTTTTTTTTAATTGATATCTTTTTAAATTGATTGATTTTTATTTTACTAAATTGCTGCAATTGTTGCTTAGGTTTTGCGCAATACTACTGTACATGCAATGAAGTGCGTTCATCATTTCCTTTAATTTGAGTACCCATACTTATTGCTTCGCGTTCTCAGATTCTTAAGACCGACTATAATATGGCTAAAAATAGGGTTATCTTGACCCACCGATGTCACACATCAAAAATAAAATCCACCAATGAACTCATGAGAATAGTACAAAAAACTTGATTTTTTTCCTTGTCCCCATGGGTACCGCCGCAAATTTTCTTTTCAATATTTCGTGTTCCTATATTTGTCTCTAATTTTGAATTAAGTATTTTGAAAAAATATTTTGAGAATTGGTTTATTTTGCTAATGTGAAACAAACCCCCCAATAAAAAAATGTAATTAGGCCCCAAAAAATTTCATTATCAGTTTAGGGTGTATTTTCGTGGTTCATTGCTTGCATTCCGCCGCATTTTTGCCAAACACGTCAATTATTGGACTAGATTTGTCTGCCCTATTTCGATGTGTTCTTTAAAACCAGGCATTGGATGGTGGGACTCATTTCACTTATTTTTGCATCCTGCAATTTTTCAAACCACTTTACGGTATTTGCTCCACAGAACAACAATTACAGTTTCATTTGTTTCTGATTCAGTTTTCTCTGAAAATTGTAACAATTTCTTATCCTTTAGGGTTTATTTACCTTTTTTAAAAGCTAAATTTTGTTTCTGCGACTTTGACATTTATGAATATCTGAAACAAAAATACGCGTTTTTGTATTTGGCAGCGTCAATCTTTTTTTGTCGCAAACGCTTGTCAGAACTTTGCTGGTGTGATTCCTGTTGGGATTTTTGCTATTTGCTTGCAGTCATTTCCTCTTAGTCGGCACTTTACAACACTTAATTTAAAGTAGAATCGAAGATAAACACCGATCGCTAGTTAAGTGGTGGATGTTACCCGTGAATTTCAAATAGGATTCCTTTTTGCATGATTCGCATTGATTCTGAACAACTACACGCATGTGCACCGTCGGTGTTTCTTTTGTTAGTTCTGTTATCAACAAAATCCCACTGATATTATGCACTTGATTATATTTTCTGAATTTCTTCAAAATAAAACACGCATACAAACACTAGCTATACTTCTTTTGTAATTACAGATATTTTATCGCTTCTTTTATTTTGTACCACGCTTCTTCTCTTCTGTTTTGCTTTACTCACACACTTTTTTGACGGTGCTAAGCTTAAACTTCACTTGGCAGATGAATTAACGACACGAAATTATAAAACATCAGCAAATTTTGTATTTATTATACTTTTGCTTTGATAACTCACACTTCACATGGCGAACTTTCTGCTCTTTCGGTAGACGACACTTTATTAAACACTTTTTTTATTGACTGCTTTGGAATTTCCTTCCAACATCTTTGTGGCATTATTCTTTGGAATGACCACTTATGCTTTTTCTATTTTTCTTTTAGTAGTGCACTTTTTTAGTAATTGCATTTTTCTTTTTCACATAAAACTCCACACGTAGCGAACATACATACACACGCACACGTATGTTTGGCCGGAACCGTGAATGCGCTTTTCGTATCTTCGTGGTAAAGGCAAAACAACAACTGATTCATAGTCTAATAATATAAGTCGACGCGTGGCGTGTTGTTGTAATAATAAACGATTTTGACAGAATTTTGTTGTACTATTGTTATGACAATACACTCGATATGTCAAAATCATTTTATATACGAAGAGAGGCAAAGGAAAAACGCCAAAGTAAATAATTACATGCATAGAATTACATGTATTAAAAAAAAGCAATAGGCAGAAAGTTGGAACGCATTTAAGATCCAAATTGGTAAGTATCCATCAGTAAGTCCATACATATGTATGTAGGTAATTTTAGTTACTTCTTCTATATATTTTTAGCCATCAAAAAAACTACAGGCGGTGAAACGACCAGCGTAAGCAAAGAGGGCAAGGAAGATTCAAAACAAATGATGCGACAAGTTTGACACTTCGAGTGTATTACGTAAACAAAGAATGATAAAAAGAAACAACCCGATAACAAAATGCCTGATCAGCTGGGCTTATGCTTCCACTTATATTATTACACTATGAACTGATTCTACGAATCGAATGTGTACATCGTGGTACAATAAAAAAGGTAGAAGTATTAGTCCAAAAGATTCAACAAAGCAAGAACGTCAGACAGTTTGTTTGTATTTCAGCAGTTCAAAGTGTCAAATTTGGCAAAAATTAATGGCACAGTAAATTGAATCAATAAAGTACTGAAGAAAAATACATTTCAATATAATATTCGGTAGACCCCAATCATGATAATACATAAGTCAGCTGTTCTACTGCTTCTACCCCTATGTCATTGGATCATAGTATGCGGCTTTTATTTATATTCCACATTGTTCCGTTTGGAATTGAAGCCAACGAAACATAAGAAAACAAGTGATAAGATTTCAAAATTGTGTAATTGTACGGAAATTACCACGAAATGGTGCCAAAAGTTACCCGAATGTACTATAAGCCAAAAATGTACAATTTTACCGAACGAAATTTCTTTGGTAATATTCAAGCTGGCAGGGCTCTTTTTTCAAGTTTAAAAACTCTTTATAATGCCCGGTATTCAGTTTTTATGGAATTTGCGTTGCCATAAGAAGTACGTGTATAAAAAACAGGAGGTTTCAATGAATCAGCTTTTCGAACTCTTGGCTGCAAATTTGATTCAGGATATCATTTGAAGAGAATGAATGCAAAAAATGGCATTTACTTGGATTTTTCTGACACTATGTGTAATAAATTAGTTTTGATTTGAAGAAAAGAACAAGTTTCTTTAATTTTTGTTTGTATTACGCCCAATTTCTGGCATAAATATTCCGTATCAAAACTGTCGTTAGCCACGCAAGCACACTCTTTATATCGTGTACGGCGTTTACATGCACTCGATCTTGCAGATCGGCTCGATATTCGACAAATCACACTATTATCATATGATTTCTCATACATTTTTTGTAACCAACGTCGGGTACATTTACCTCTATTCAGTGTTGCCAGAGACCGACTAAAAAATTATGACAAATGTCCTCAAAAATTGTGCCGTTTGCAAAAACATTAAATTAGTCTTTTAGTGTCTTTTCTAATTCTGAGTCCAAAACACATACAGTCCTTCCAAGAAATGGGTGCTCATCCCGCCTTTAAAAAGTTGTGAAACGTTAACCCTTTAACTTAGAAATAAGTATTATGGTTTTAATTTGTTATAGCCTGTATCTTAATTACATACTAACAAAACAAATACATACAAAACACTAACTTAAAATATTTTAACAAATTGTACAACAATAACGAAAGACATACTAAGGGTGATTTTCAGCTCTAATAAGTATTAAATTTTATAAATAAAGCTTAAAAAAGAGTGTATTAGTTTGTTTGAGGTCCATTGTTTTTAACAATATCTTTCAATCATCTTAGAATAATATTTCCTAAGTTTTGGATATTTTTTGTGGAATCTATTCCACTTTTCCCAGCGAACAGTGGCCAAATCATCACTACTTCGAACTTTTCTTTGTCGGATATTTCTCTCATAATGAACCCGGAGATTTTCCCTGGAGTTTGTATCTGGAGTTTCGAGAAGAATAAAAGTCATATCGTGATGTTGATGGAACTACTGTCCAATACGACTAATTTCAAGTTTGTTAATAATCGTCCATATTTTTATTCCAGGTAAAAAAGTACGTTTTACAACAGATTTTCACTCCTGAGTAAAGGAGTGCATTATGGCATCCCTAATAATTTAAGTAAATTTATAGGGAATTTTGCGATAGTCAACCTATTTCTAATATTTCATGAATTAAGTTTTTGCTTTTAAGCCTGTGGAGTTGTTTTGTTAGCCAGTAACCTAAAAATATGATATTGTACCTTCTATACCGATAAATATGATGTAAACTTTTCAGATAAATTAGAGGTAGAAACTTTCAGTACGAAAAATTGTGACGTTTGCAAAAAGATTGTGCTAAAAAATTGCACAAATATTAAAAAAATTGGGAAAATGTTGAGGAAATTGTGCTAAACGGCACTTGGCATAATTTTTCAAAAATCAAGTGCCAAAACCTAAAAAATTATGCCAAAACGGCACAAATTATGCCAACATGGTAACACTGCCTCTATTATGTTATTATCATCTCGCAAATAATTTCAATCGCAGAGTTGTATACGAACTTTCAGTATGAGATTGTTGGAAGATGTAAGGGAAAGGGGATTGTAAAGGAAACATACTTCACTGAACATGTACATTTATGACAACACATAATGATATAAGAAGTAGTGTTATAAGAACAGCTGACTTTACTTTCTTTCTTAATTTTCTAAATAATTAATTAAATAAAAAGATATTTTTACAAATAAAGAAATAGAACAATTGACTCACTGACAGAGTTGTGTGATACTAATACGTACAAATCCTGCTGACATCACCTGATATAATTCCATAATGCCACCAAGGAATGCAAAAATGTGAAAACTAAATATAGAAAAAATGCACGTAAACCAAGGGGAATTAGTACTTGGAGAACAAATAGAGAAGATGCTTCAAAGAAGAAACGGAGATAGGTAACTGGGTTGCGTGGTGTGATTATCATACTATTGTTGCCACGTGTCAAGCCAAAAGTACAAACCACATCAACTGGGAGTAAATTTTGCCAATTAAATCGATTAAAAAAGTGGATATTCAGTGAAAAAATCAAAATATAATGAAGTGTTAGAGTAATATTATTTGTGTAGATTCTAATTAACACGCAAATTGTTATATATATGCTTTCCAAGTCTTCCACGGTCTTTGTTAGTACATAAAATATCTGTTGATAAAAGAGTGCATGTAAAAGCGCTATTACTCTATGATTAAAAATAACGAAAATTCCATAAACCGAAAATTTCGCTCACTCTTCATTTCGTTGGTACTCAGCTCTGCGAATATTTTGCAGACAAAGTCAGTGACAGGTTTGTTACGCCAAGGTTAGTTCGTACGAAACCAATTGTCTGACAATTGTTTAGCAGCGGAATTTTAACATTTCAATTATTTTAGAAGCCAAGAGTAACACAACATGCGTTAAAAATAAAAAAATGCAGTGCGTAGAGGAATTATAAATGAAATATTTGCAAGGTAAATCAACAAGACCTCCGCAACAAAATTTTCCGTTTAGAGATAAAGCTGGGCACTAAAAAAATGGTGTCCCAGAACATACCATGTAGGGATTGAGGAGAGCTTCTCACAATCAGTGAGATGTGCGTTTTCTAATTTTACATTCACTAATTGGGACCTACAGTTTTACACCGGTTCCGAACGGTATTTTAAGAAGATTTTTCATGGCTAAGTACTCGATAGTGTCGCCATCACTAAGCGAGGTGACCGTCGTCGAAAGAAATGTATGGTGGTCTGAGCAGGGACCGAACCCACGTTCTCATGTACAAGAGTCGCGTACACTAACCATTGCACCACCGACGGAAGCTGTGTACTAAGATCGACATTTCACGTGAAATTTAAAAAACTCCATACAAAAAAATATGAAAAAAATAATACAAAATGGGCAATTTCACGTGAACAAACTTAGTACCAAGCTTAAATTACGAAATTTCTACCGGAAATTTCGCAAGAATTAAATACATGGTTTAAGACAGAAATTATAATGAAGCCGGTGATTTCGGGAAATATTTGTAAACAATGAAAAGAAAAACAACGAAGAATTCCAAACTTACATTTAGATTTCGATTTACATTAGATTACATTAGATTTACATTAGAACTTAGATTTAGATGTCGACGTTCAACTGCGGACCAATTCGAGAGGTTCCTCTAGTCGTTGACACCATCACTTTTGTCTTGCCCTCATTAACAGCAAGACCCACTTTCGCTGATTCCTTTTCGATTCTTGAAAATACTGTAGCAACCTCTCGCAAATTTCGCCCAATGATGTCTATGTCGTCAGCATACGCCAGCAAAAAAAAATTAAGAATAAATGATATGATTTTCGAATTTTAATGAAATTTAAATTAAGACATGACATTTCGAATCAATTTTTTAATTCAAATTTAAAAATTATTTTATGATTCGAATACGAATTAATTAAGCTTTTCAAACATTTTTTTTAATTTAAAAATTTAAATTATTTTATAAATACATGTTTATAAATACATACATAAAAATCACTTAAACCAGGCGGCCGAAAACCCGGCAGTCCGGTTTATGGTTTTTGATAACCCTAGTAACAGAGCGTATTCCATCCCTGATATATTTTCTTTGGTTTCATTCCTTTGTTCCACTTTACATCCGTACACATAGAGAAATACTAAGGAGATGTCATGAGTGCTTCCGTTCCAACAAATTCCTGTTGAAAGTCACTGGGCTAACGACAGTTTGATACTTTTTTTCATAGAATAATACATACGTAGATAAACTTATTCTCTCATCTGACGTTTCATTTCACACTCTTCATCGTAGGTTTGTGGAAATGAGAGCAATTAAATTTAAAATTATCTTACACCAGGTGGAGTTACAAAATATGTTCACTTAACTTTTTCCTGTCGTTTTGGTGTAGAACTGAAAAATTTAAATATATATTGCACTTTTTTGTTGACGTTTATCGTTGGTATACATTTATATTGTATTTAACACAACTAGTTTGTCACAAAAACACGAAAAGCTTCTATGGTATGTATTATTCTATGATTTTTTTATGTCAGTTTTTTATTGAGTTCTTCAAATCAAAATTATGTTATTGTCTATACAGCTATTTTTAAAGAAGTTTCGATGAAACAGCTGTTCGACCTCCTAACCGCAAATTTGATACACCATAGTAGTTGAAAGAAATGAGCTATTGGCGAATTGAAAAACTTAAGTTAGCGTTGATTTTATCGGAACTTATGACTTTTAAAATAACTTTTTGTGCAATAAATTAGTTTTACCGGCATACGAAAATTTTAGCAGAACTGTCGTTAGCCCAGTACCAATCAACGAGAATTTGGGGGAACTGAAACACTCATGACTCATGACACTCATGCTCGTTTACATGCAATATTTTATCATGATAATGTCGTGATTATCATTCTACGGCTAAAAGGTGTTTACATACATTTTTACTCGATTTAGTTTTGACATTTTTGTATATCATTGTCATTATTGAATTATACCAGGTGATGGTAAGAGGATTTGTAGGAATTAGTATCATACAATTCTACCAGTCAGTATTTTTTCCTATTTCTTTACGTGTAGTAACTTGAAATTTTGTTAGTATTTAGAAAAGAAAGAAAATCAGCTGATCATTTAACACTACCTCTAATACCCATCATGTTGTCATTAATGTACATATTCAGTGAAGTACGTTGCCTTTACATTCCCATTTCCGTTCATGGTCACACGGTCTCATACTGAAAGTGCGTATACAACTCTGCGGTTGAAATGATTTGTGACGTGATAATAACGTTATCGAGGTAAATTTACTTGATCTTGGGTACAAAAATGTATGACCTGCAAGATCGAGTGCAGGTAAACGGCCTATAAGGCTGTTTTTTTATTCCCTTATAACCTTTTCACAGTAGGCCACATCTTGCATTTTCAATCAATTTGCCAAAGATGTTAACATTTCCCCATACAAATTTGACCTTTGTGAGCTTAACATCTTTCAATATCTTTGAAAAATTCTTTAAGTTTCACCCCACATCATTCGATAATTTTGAGTCCATCACTAGAGATAAATTGAATTTCTAGAAAAACTGACAGAAAGTCAACAACACAAAAAGACGTATTTCTATCAGATCAGGTGGTAGCGCTAGAACAGCTGATTTAAATGTTTTGAAATCGTTGCCTCAACTGACTGTTAAATTCATACGTATTTATTTTTTGTACTCTTGTGTACTTGTATTGCGATTTTTACCAAATTTACTTTGAATTTGGCAGAGGTATGACACCAAACAAATACAGGGTGGTTCAATCACGACTGGACAAATTTTAGCAGCGTATGCCTTGGCTCATATCATGAAAATATGTCCATCTACGACCATCCCCGAAAATGCAAGGGGGCAAAATGGCAGCGGTTTGATAATTTTCGGATTGGTGGTCGGAGGGTAGTAGGGTAAAATTGCTAACTTCTGAACCAGTTGTCAGATTTTTTTGTTTTTGGGCTTGTTGGAAAGGTCGTTTGAAGGATATGGTTTTATTACCGATTAAAACAAAATTGGAATTAAATTGTTCACAACAGCGCGCGGTAAATGTTATACATATTGATCATAGTAGAATTATCTATCAGGTATAGTCGTTTATGTCATTTCTCATTTCACTTGTCAAAATCATATGTATTGTGGTGTAAAATCAGCAAGCCTACTTCTTTGTATTCTTGTATTGTTGGTATATATTTGTGAAGAGTTTGGCAACTGAAACGAATGGTCGAAAGTAAAATGTCTGTTGTTGCTGCTTACAACAACATCTGCTGCTACCATGTATTTGTTGGCACTGGCTACAAACGTGTTGCCGTATTGAATTTTTTTTCACCCACTACAGCGAATGTTGCCACATTTCGTAGTAATAAGGTAACAACTAGGGTAACCATTCAATTAATCATTATTCGGATAATCGATTAATCGCGCTATAAAAGTAACCGAACATTTTAATAATTACATTAAGCGTGTTTTGGTTACACCGCTTGCTTATATATTCGCTTGTTTTGTATGAAGCACTTAGCGAAGACTTAGCGAGAACTGAGCGACGCGAATCATTTTCTCTAAGTTTAAACAAATTTTTTTTGATATAGTTTACGGTTGTCAGCCCTTTTTCATATTTTTGAATAAAATCACTTATCGTTAAATAGCCATTTTCTTTGCAACTTAGCAAGCGATAATCGCTTGCTTGTAACCAAAACACGACTATTTTTCATATCAAAACACGACTATTTTTCATGTCAAACCAAAGGACTTTAGACCAATCAGTCTATCATCCTTTGTTCTTAAGACATTTGAAAGGTTACTGGACATTCACGTTCGAAGTAATCTTCCACATAATCTACTATCGAGTTCTCAGCAAGCCTATATCAAGGGCAGATCAACTGAGACGGCTCTCGACTCTATAGTCAGCATAATAGAGAACTCTCTGGAGAATAAGGTCTTCGCTCTAGGGACCTTCCTGGACATCGAGGGAGCCTTCAATAACATTCAACCTTCGGCGATTCTTAGGTCGTTACAGAATCTAGGAGTCGACAGCTTAGTGACACGCCTAATTGGGAAGCTTCTGATGGATAGATCCGTCAAAGCTGAATGAGGTGGTGTTACAATTGCTAGGAACGTTAACAGGGGGACGCCGCAGGGGGGAGTTCTGTCTCCACTATTATGGTTAACTTCTGTCAATGAACTGCTTCTTGAATTGGACAGGGTCGAATTCCAGATCTTTGCCTATGCCGATGATATTGCTATCATCTCAATTGACTTAGCATTCGTACAACCAGCCTACTTAGTCTGATTTCGAACTGGACCGCTAACAACGGACTATCAGTTAACCCACTTAAAACCGAGCTTATCTTGATCTCTCGGAAATATAAAATACCCGCATTTGAACTGCCGTCAGTTAATGGGGTCCAATTACAGTTGACGGAAAAGGTCAAGTATCTGGGGATAATTCTCGACAGAAAACTGTCTTCGAAACCGAATGTGGAGGAGAGGGTGAAAAAGGCGCCTGTTGCTCGTTACTGCTGTAAAGGGGCGATAGGAAAGCACTGGGGACTGTCTCCTAAGATCACCATGTGGATTTATACGGCAATAGTCAGACCAATACTTCCCTATGACATCGTAGTTTGGTGGAAGTCCCTCCAAAATAAATATATTCTGAATTCCTTGACGAAAATTCAAAGCTCAGCACTGATTAGCGTTAGTGGGGCAATGGGCACGACGTCAGGTAATGCACTTAGTGCTATCCTGAACATCTATACTCCTGATATCATGGCCAAATCGGCAGCCGCTACATCCCTGGTGAGAATCAGAGATTGTGGCGTTTTGATATCGGGGCTTCCCGGACACGCTGAATTACTACACCGGATCAACTCTATTCCCGTAAAAACGGACTACTGTATCCCCTACCTTCTACCAGTGACAAATCTAACGACTTCTATTCCGAACAGGAATACCTGGGAAAAGTCAAAGTTGGACGAGCAAGTAGGCTATGGGGTCCATTCACCGGACCTAAATATAAATATCTCCTTCAAGCTGCCTGATCACTGTAGTGTATTTCAGGCGGAAATTACCGCCATACTGGAGGTTGCTGAACTACTGAAAAGTAGTGTCACAACCATCCGGAGAATATGTATCTACACAGACAGCCAGGCTGCCATAAAATCCCTGGAAGCCATGTTTGCTACGTCCCTGACGGTGAAAGAATACCACTCATCACTTAGGGCGATGGCAGAGTATTTTGACATCACGCTCATCTGGGTACCGGAAAACAGCGACATTCCAGGCAATTGCGTAGCGGATGCGTCAGCTAGACAGGGCACTACGGCACAGGATCTTCCGGCAAAATAAGGTGTTAGTATGCCAATCTCTACCTGCCGTTTGCAGATCAGGCAGTGGGCCGATAATAAGTTCAAACACAAGTGGAGACTTACTTCAACTTGCAAACAAGCCAGGGTCCTCTGGTCACAGTTGGACAGGAAGAGGACTAGGCAACTACTTAACTTGCCGAGAGGCAGGTTATCCACAATGATAGGAACACTTACGGGACATTGTCTTGTAGGAAAACACGCACTAAGATTGGGACATAGAAACTCCACCCTCTGTAGATGCTGCATGGAAGAGGACGAGGAAACGACGAAACAACTTCTCTTGGATTGCCCTGCTCTGGCAGGACTGAGAAGTAGGATATTCGGAACACATCTAGTTAGCACCGTAGCCCTACAGGATATTCCTGTAGGTCTTATAGACAAATTTATTGAGAGGGCAAATTGGCTGGACGACTAGTCAATAGTTGTTATGGAGGAAACTGCAGGTATCACAATGGGATTCTTTAGCCTAAGTGTGCTAGACAGCGTGCTGTCTTGCAGCCTTGTCAACCCCTAATTCGGCTATGACACCCTCAAGTTCGGCTGTGACAATCTATAATTCGGTTGTAAAAACCTCAAATTTAGCTGTGACAACCTCATTTTCGGCTGTGATAACCTCTAATTTGGTTGTGACAACCTCTAATTCGTCTGTGATAACGTTTAATTTGGCTCTGATAACCTTTAATTTGGCTGTGACAACCTCTAATTCGGCTGTGACAACTTCCAATTCGGTTGAGACAACTTCTGGTTCGGCTATGATGACCTCTATGTGGTTGTGACAACCTCTAAATTCGGTTACGGCTAAATCGGCAGTCTCAACCGAATTTTTCTGTGGATTTATCCATCTGATCATTTATTCGTGTACGTCGTCGATTCTTTCCCGTTCAGTTATTTTTTCATATATACACATACATATTCATTGGAGACCAGGGTTTATCATCGATCCATCTGATTTCGATATAATCCTAGTTCTACGCAGGATTTTTGTATCTTCAGAAATTGTGTTATTTCTGAAATGCTGGTAATGCTCAAACCAATATCAATTCGCAGGTACAATTCTCCATATAGTTTCTAGGCTGAGTTTTGTTCACGGTGAATCCAAGCAATATAAGTTCATCTAATACTTCGAAGTTACATCGGTGCCCAATTCAAGTCGAGTCTCAGTTCATTGAAGCTATTAACTTTGAAGAAGCTAAACTGGAGAAGGAAAATATGTATGAATGTTCTGTATATGGACTTGGACTATGTATCCAAACACTCAAGGCAAGAGCCAAATGCTCAATTTCAAAGGAACATAGACCACGACTGCATTCCAACAAGTCTGAGGAGCTGACTAAACTGGAGAACCTCAATAGAATTCTGGTTACAGGCACACATATGAGCCACTTCGACTTCAGATCGTTTGCTCGAAAATGGAACATTGCGAGGATCGACTACTGTCAAGATTGTGAGGAGGATCATGAAATTGAAGCTAAAGAATATTTCCTATACCATTGTCCAGCTCTAGAGCAAAGAGGTTAGCGATACCTAGGGGCCTAGGTTTCAGATGGATCGAATAACCTACACTCTTTTGGGATAAGGGGATTATCAAAATGAACGCACACATTTTTTCTTTTTCAGAGTTTAAATATAGAAATTTGCTCAATGATTCATTCGTTGAGAGAAATACATATGTACGTAGTAATACAATGTTCACCTATACCTAATAACTCAAGTGAAACGAATCTATTTTTGGGAAACAGACAATTTTTTATAAGTTCCCAGCAGTCCGTGATCCCTTAACATTATAACAATATTTAGTACATTATATCTAAAAATAATGATTTAATTCACAACGAAATAATTTGCACATCGCAAAGTTTCAAGACCACAAGAAGTAGCTTTTATAGCTGACATCACAAATACGGATGGGAGAGTATCTAAAAATAGTGAAAATTTTGAGTAAATAGATGGGGTATGGAACTGCAAAGACGAATTTCATGGCAAAGAATGCAACTGTAAACGTCAGAACCTGTAGCACCAACTACAAGGGAAAAACTTGTAGACATTTTAATTAAAAATAGCATGAAATTAATACGAGGTGCAGTTTTCTTAATTTGTCATATAAAACATTTTTATGTCATAGAAGAATTTCCTTTACTAGCGCCCGCCACCAGTCTTATCCTGACTTGGAACTGTTCAATGACAACGCCCACAGGATGTCTATAAGATCATGTGAAAATTTGTTATCGGTCTCTGCTTGTATCAACGAAACAATTATTTATGGCAGCGATCAGGCGTCCCCTTTTCTTCCTTTTACAAAGTAACACAGAAAGAACTCACTTCTTGTGATATGGTTGATAACCTAAAGGCATTACATTACAGTGGGTAATTACTGCGCAATGTGATTTCTACAATAGTGTAAGTATATAATAGGGTTACCATATGGTATTGTAGGAGAAACCATAGACTAATACTTATAGCAGACCCAATAGTTCTCCCACAAAATTTATGACATTTGGCCTGGTGTGATATTTACGTTCGATGTTGAAAAGAATTACTTTACTAATAGAGGCAATGGTTCAAAACAACGAACAAAATAACAACAACGCCATTTCGTTTTGTGTATTAAAATTATTGTGCTAAATACAACACAAATGTATGCAAACAATAACAGTCAATATAAAAGTTTAAAACAATATAAAAGTTTAAAAATGAATATAAAAGTTTAAAAATGAAAGCAAGAAGTTATTGTAATTACACCTGCTGTATGTCACTTTTCGTCAAACATCTCTCTATCACACCGGCCGCATCACGAAGAGTGTGAAAGGAAACGTCAGATGAGCCAAATATTTTCTCTACTACGATTTACTCTATGGTACGAACACAATCGGAGCGGTAACGTATGCTTTGGAAATTTGTACATGTATTCTTATGGAAGAAAAACAAGAGCTGGCGTTTGACGTCGCTTCTGGCCTAGACGACAAAAATTAGAATCCGTTTTCTTTGCTTGACGTCAAAAAGGCAGTTTGTTCCCAGATTAATACAAAAATTATTATATGTTGAAAAATGTTTTTCTATTTTTTCCGACAATTAAAATTAAAATATATTGAAATTTTCTATAAAATATGAACGGAAATGGTAAATTTTGTTTCGATAGGGTATAAAAACTACAGTCGCTGTGAGTTTTTTCTTTCCGGCTGTAATTTAAGAATAATTGCCGAGATTTCTTTGTATGAGTTAGTGATCAGACATGAAAAAGTAAACAGCGGTGACAAATTTTGACGCCAAGTGATTGTATTTATCGGCAGCGTTTTTTGAATTGACGCCAACGTTATTGCCCTGCTTGTGCTTATACACTAATCGATAATAGTTTGCGATCGAAATTTTGACATATCGATTATTTTGACAAATAACAGAAGGAAAATAGTTTAATTTAACATAAAACAGGCCTATGTGTATTAAATGAAAGATCTTCTATAATTTCTCAGTTATGTATGTATGTATGTATTTACTAGGACCTTTTACACTTTACTTGAATTTCAAGATTAAACCATTGGTTTAATAAACGACATAAAAAACATTGGAGAAATTCAAAAGCTCTATTGTTCTTTGTATTTAAAAAAAAATAATGCAAGTATTTTTTAGAAGCCACGACGATACGACAGAGTTTGTGAATTGCCCAATTGTAGTTACAAAATGGGGATGCATCCCGATTGTTCCTTCTATACTAGTTCATTACACATCGGATTCGTCTGACTGTTCTGCTACTTTAGACAATTCTGAAGTTACAGGTAATTCCTCTATCTCTGGACAAGGATTGGTCCAATTCCATGCTCTCCAGGAGATACATTGATTGTCGGCCTCACTGTACAATGTACCTGTTGGACAACGAACCGATTCTGCAGCATCGTCTGCATTCACACAGATCCAATAATGAACAGGATCCCAGAAATTCCGATATTTTCGACCAATATTGCTAGACGAACATTCAGGTTCCCCATCGGAATCTGGTTCACAGATATCAACAGCATAGGTGCCGACAAATATCATAACCATTATGGTAAGGAAAACTATCAATAAAACATTGTCCGAATAACTTCATTATTAACTTTAAATTGAACAAAAACAACGTGAACTTACAGACTTTCATCTTAGGATAGTAAATATTGTGAACCGATCGATCGATGGTCTAGTGTTTTTAATATGCTGTCTGAGCATTTGTGACGAGTTGCCTTCATTTCAATGAATTTTATATAGGAAATTTTAATAAGTTAATAGTCATTTTTATCTTTTAACTTTGTCAAAGTTACAAGATATTCTAATTAGTAACTGAAATACTCAAACGCTAAAAAAAAAATGGGTGTGCTCTGTAACGTGAATAATACAAAAACCAATTATTTGCTCAGTTTTGTATATGTAACTCACATTAGGATGTTTACATTAACGATCGTAAGACCGCAACTGGGCAGTATGGAATGTGCGAATGCAAAAACGTATGTTTGTGGCAAACAAACCCCATGTTTGAAAATAATAAATCGATAAAAAAGAAAGTGGTGAACAAAAATGCACGATTTAAAGAACCCAATGAAATTAAATTTTGTATCTCCGTTTTCTTTGATTTTGTTCGCTTCATTCCAAATGCAATTCTGATTGCAACAGTCATGGCGGTTCGGTGAAACAACTGAAAATGGGCGTTATATGCAGTGTTGCCAAGTATTTTCTGTGAAATACCGCCAAATTTATCCAAAAATCCGCTAGAATCCGTTAATAATGTTATTTAGCGGGAAAATTGTTTAAAACCCCGCTAAATTATAAGAATAACTTCACGAAATACATATGAATTCAATATATTTTTCGTTAAATGGTATATACAGTGGCGAGCAAAATTGTAACAAAGTTGACACAGTTTGGTAATAAATTTGCATATTTTGAAACTTATTACAAAAATTTGGAGTTATGCTGAAACCGCTTGCACACTTCAAAGAATTTTCAGTCGAGAAAGTACAACTAATGTGTCAACCATTCGAAGAGTGGTCAACAAATTTGAAGAAACTGGGTCGGTTATGGACAGTAAGGCTTCTGTGCGTCAACGTATCGGTCGGTTTCTTGAAACCCACCTTCATGCCTACAAAATTCAATGCAAATTCTTCAAAAAAAAGTCATATTTTCTGATAAAGCACATTTTCATCTGAATGGCTTCGTGAATACACAATATTGTCGAATAGGGAGCTCAGAAGATCCTCATGCAATCCATGACAAACAAATGCACCTACATCGATCAACTGTCGGGTGCGGATTTTGGTCAGGCGGCCTGATTGGACCTTACTTTTTTGAAGGATGAGGCCGAAATTGCAGTGACTGTGGACGGGATTTATTACAGGAACATGATAACGGAGTTCTTGTGGCCTGAACTGGACTGCATAGATCTGGACGACATGCGGTTTCAACAATACGGCGCCACCTGCCACACCACGCATGAAACAATCGATTTATTGCAGCAACGATTTCCAGAACAAACTATATCAAGGAATTCTGATGTCGACTGGCCAGCAAAATCATGCGATTTAACGTCGTGCGATTTCTTTATTGGGGTTTTGTGAAATCTCGGGTTTATGCGAATAAATCAGAAACAATTCCTGAGCTCAAATCCGTGATCCAACGCGTCATCGGTGAGATACAGCCACATCTCTGTGAAAAAGTCATGGAAAGAGTAATGGTCTGTCATCAGGGCCGTGGGGGCCATTTGACGGATATTTTAATCCATACTTTATCGGAACATGTCTTCTTTACAGTCCTGTAAAAAGAATTAGAACTATCTCAACAAATACGTGTTTTTATTTTAAAATGAAAAAGTGTATTCTCACTGCAAAATTTTGCCGTCATTTTCGCTGGAATCGCTTTCCAAGTTTATTTTACTCTGTCCTACAGCTCGTTTACGCCATTTTGAGCATCTGGGTACTTGCCGAGCTCAGATTTTATGTAACTCCAAAAGTTTTCGATCAAGTTAAAGTTTTTAATTTTGTTACCTCCAGACACAGAAAAGCCCGCTAAAACTTCCGCTAGCCGCTAAAATACATTTTCCCCCGCGAAGGGCATTAAAAACCCGCTATATTTAGCGGGAAGTCCGCGGAATTGGCAACACTGGTTATATGCTATAAATGAGGTTTGATATGAACGAACACAACATTGAACCTGTTTTTTTATTCCCTGCTAAACTAATTTTTAGACGACTTTGTATGGGGAGCCGCTTAAAATCGCTTAATATCCCTTAGCTCCCCATACAAAGTGGTCGAAAAATTAGTTTAGCAGGGAATAAAAAAACAGGCTTATTTTTAGTTTATTTCTGGCACAAATTCAAAGTGTATCAAAACTGTAATTAGCCCACAGACTTTCGACGAGAATTTGGTTGAACTGAAACTCTCATGTACACCATTAACATATTAGGCCGAATTTTTTATTCCCTGCTAACCTAATTTTTATGGCACTTTTTATGAGGAGCTAAGCTATATTAAGCGCCTGACTATGCAAAAAGCTTGTTTTTTTTATTTCCTGCTAAACTAATTTTTCGACGACTTTGTTTGGAGTACCGCTTAAAATCGCTTAATATCGCTTAGTTCCCCATACAAAGTCGTCGAAAAATTAGTTTAGCAGTAATTAAAAAAAACAAGCTTAAAGTCGTCGCTTATTATCAAAGAGTAATATATAAAGAGTGTGCATGAGTGTTTCAGTGTAACCAAATTCTCGTGGAAAGTGACTCGGCTAAAGTCAGTTTGGATAAATTTTTATTTATGACGGAATTTGGAATAATAATAAAAGAAAATAGTTGTGTTCGTTCAAATCAAAACTTACAGTTATGTGCAAAAAAATAGGAGTGCCCTAAATAAAAAACAATTTTTCAAATTTTTCAATAAAATAAATTTGTTTATTTAGTTTTTGTTGTCAAAACTAAAGACAAACTTCTTCCCTACTTTTTCACTAACTTATAAGTTTAATTGATACAAAAGAAACCAAAAATATTTAATTAAAACAAAAGTATTTAAACAATTCATTGTTCAAAATAATAGTGGTAATTTCACATTTCAATATATTATTTCGAAAAATGGCATAGAAAGTAGAACTCTGATACTGATTGGTTTCCATATTTCAATATTTTGTCGAATAACCTTTATTTTTTATGACAGCAGCACATCTGCGGGGCATTGAGTCAATAAGATCCTGGCATCGCTTTAATGGGATTTGCTGCCATGCATCTCGAACAGTGTTCCACAAAGCTTCAGCATTCGACGGTTTCTTCTCTGAAACCTTTTGTTTTACATCTGCCCATAAGTTTTCAATTGGGTTAAGGTCAGGAGACTGCGCTGGCCACGGCATGACATCAACCCCATTGACCCGAAACCACTTTTTCACCAATTTGCTTGTATGTTTCGGGTCATTATCTTGCTGGTATACCCATTTTAGTGGCATATTCTCCTCTACATAGGGCAACATGCCCTCGTTTAATATTTCTACATACATTCGTTGGTCCATTATTCCTTTAATCTGGTGGATTGGACCAACTCCGTTATATGAAAAACTTCCCCAAATCATAACTTTTGCTCCACCATGTTTAACGGTTCTCCTAGTGAACTGTGGTTTATATTCTGTGTTATGTTCCAGTTCACATGTTGTTGGGCAAATTTTATACGCGCATCCACAAGTTTTTTTGTAAGCAACGGCACTTTTCGTGGACTCCTTGCGAACAAATTATTGTCTACAAGACGTCTACGAATAGTAACCGAGCTTACAGAAAGTTTAAGCTCGTTTTTAATTTCATTTGCTGATGCCAAAGGTAGTCTCTTGCAGTATCTTACTATCCCCCTGTTATCAACGCCCGGTGTTTTGCGCTTGCGACCGCGTGTTTCCCCCTTTTCCTGAAATAGTATTCCGTTGCGGATCAATTGATCAGAACAGCCAAGGATTTCCTTAATTTCCATGTAGGTTTTTCCGTTTTTTCTAAAGATTTGGATTATTTCCCTCTTTTCTGCAGAACAGCGTTTGCCACGCCCCCATTTAATAAAAAAAACACCAAGTTGTATTTGGAAACTGAATAAATCGTCATCGAATCACTTTCCCATACTTACTTTTAATTGAATTCTAATATGTTTCCGAGTAGATGGTTTTATTACAAATATTAAAACTCACACTCCTATTTTTTTGATCAAGCCACTTCAAGTGAAACTATAGAACTGAGTGAACTACAACAGAAATATGCCAGTTATCGCGATCTTCTTTTTGTGTTACACTTCTTACATACCGTTGCAAGCCCCGTTAGAATATTGTTTGTTTTGCATTTTGATAAACTGACAAAAAATCGTTGCTACAATATTAGGTACCACCACTCCTATTATTTTGAACACAGCTGTATATGTATATTGCATATATAGCTATACTAAACATAGCCCAATACATACATATATACTTTTATTCTCTCATCTGATGTTTCATTTCACACTCTTCGTCGTAGGTTTGTAGAAATGAGAGCAATTAAATTTAAAATTAACTTACACCAGGTGGAGTTACAAAATATGTTCACTTATCTTTTTCATGTCGTTTTGGTGTAGAACTGACAAATTTAAATGTATTTTGCACTTTTTTGTTGACTTTTATCGTTGGTATACATTTGTGTTGTATTTAACACAACTAGTTTGCCACAAAAACACGAAATAACGGTTGTTGTTCCTTTGTTGAACGTTGTTTACTATTGCCTCTATCTGGTATTATTGAACCCATGTTTTCCACCATCCAATGTTTACTTTCCACCGTACCTATGACGTTTAATTTATTGAGCGAATGAAAGTATCTATGTATGTAGTGGTCTATGATACTAAAAGTCATAAGTGTCAATAAAATGAAACTCGTAGTCAGTTTTTGAACTCGCCTATCGCTCATTTTCCTTCATGTTGAAATTTAAAAAATAAAAATAAATAAATAAATAAATGGTTTCCCATTACATCCCATGAAGGTACAGGGGAGCTGTGCGTCTTCCAGTTTTCACTCACTGATTGGGACCTACAGTTTTACACCGATTCCGAACGGTACTTTGAGTAGCTTTTTCATGGCTAAATACTCGATAGTGTCGCCGTCACTATGAGAGGTAACCGCCGCCGAAAGAAATATTAAGGTGGTCTGAGCAGGGATCGAACCCACGATCTCATGTACAAGAGGCGCGGACACTACCATTGCACCACCGACGGCCACCATGTTGAAATTTACAACTAGGAAATCGGTCAGCTGTTTCATCGAACCCCTGCATATTACACTATGGAAACGGTATTTGACGAAACTAATAAAAACTAAGAAAAATCTAACAGATCTGTCAACATTTTGTTTGCACCTGTGTACATATGTACATAGTTCTCCGTTACTAGCTAGCAAAAGTGAGAAGGCGAAACGAATGAGCAGCCTGATTTGTATTGCGATCACTGACACGTCTCAGGATTATTAGGCGACCCTGTCACTGAAGCTCTTCGAAGTATTGGACATATTCTCCTGTCCTTTGAAGGCGGATGAGCCAAGTCCCTGGCCAACGGCAGATCAAAATTGAAGAAATCAAAATCCAGTTTCGACACACTGCATTCTGGTCAGCGTCTGATAGATAATCGGCGGCTGAAACATAATCATCCTGAGAGTAGGTAAAATGCAAACCACGGCAATGAAAATTCACGGAAAATATAATAAACGAAGAAACCCCCTAACTGTTGATGACCTTCGCAAACATTATAAGTACCACGATTTAAGGATATGTACCTGGAATATGCGAACACTATACAGGGCGAGTTCCACTTTCCAACTAGCTGATATCCTCGAAAAATATAGAGCTGACATCACAGCTATCCGGGGAATGCGATGGCCAGGATATGGTTGCACCAGAAAGAAAAACTGCGATATTTACTACAGCTGACATGAGCGAAAGTACGAGTTCGGATGCGGATTTATAGTTGGCAATAGACTGCGACACCTAGTTTCAAGGTTCAACCCAGTGAGTGAACGTATAGCCACAATTCGCATCTAAGCGAAATATTTCAACATCTCGTTAATTTGTGTGACAGAGGATAAAGACGATGAGGTCAAAGAATCATTTTATGAGCGTCTGGAGGAAGTATACGAACGCTGCCCTGACCACGACATTAAGATTATTCTAGGCGATTTTAATGTCAAATTGGGAAAGCAAAGTGTCTTTCGACCACCCATCGGTAATCACAGTCTACATGATACCACCTCCGATAATGGAATTGATTACTTGATAATAGATGGCAGGCATTCTTCTAGAGTAATGGATGTACGTATGATTTGGGGTGCCAATGTCGACTGGGATCATTATTAGGTGGCTACGAAAGTTCGCACAAGGCTGGGCGGGGCGAAAAACGTACGAAGACGAACACGGGAAAAGCTAGATATTGACAAGCTACATATATCGGGGATATCAATATCCTATCAACAAAAGCTCACTCTCCTGCTAGAGTAGAATACCCCCTCCTGAGGTCCCAGATGCGCAGTGGAAGCACATCTCCCATTATTTGGAAACCGCCGCAAGGATTATACTTGGCTATCCGAAATGCATGTATGGCAACGAAACAGTCAGTTACAACTCGTGCTATGAATGAGCGATTCAAGAGGCTGAGAAAGATGGGAGGAAAACCAACTATTTAGGCGGTCAAATGGCAGTGGAAGCAGAGGGAGAGTGAAAAGACCGAATTGTGCACGATGAATAATGAATTCCGAAAAAAAATTTTACCAGAGGGTAAGATAGACCGAATGATAAGCAGTGTGTGATTAAAATGTGGAGATACCACTTTTCAGCACTACTCCACTCAGATTCTTCCACTGAGGATCAGGAGGTAATGATTGTAGATTGTACCCCCCCCCCCCCACCAAGACGGGATTAGAACAGGACTCTCCTGGCTTAATAATAATAAAGCCGCTGATGGGCTGGTAATGAAATTTTTAAGGCAGATGGCGAAGTACTGCTAGCCCACTTGCATCAACTTATATGCAGTTTGTACGATGCTATATCTGAACTTAGTATTCCAGCAAAACTGATCCGCCTCTGTAGAACGACGCTGACCACCACCAAATCAGCAGTGAAAGTGGGGAAAGACCTCACTGAACCATTCTGTACCAGGCGAGGACTTAGACAAGGCGACACGCTTTCGTGCAATCTCTTCAACATCTTAATGGAGATACTAATGAGAAAGGCTGCAGTAAATACGAACAAGACCATTAACACGAAAAGCTATATGTTGCTGGCGTATGCTGACGACATAGACATCATTGGACAAAATTTGCGAGGGGTTACTGCAGTATTTTCAAGAATCGAAAAGGAATCAGCGAAAGTGGGGCAAGACAAAATTGATGGTGTCAACGACTAGACAAACCTCTCGACATGGCCCGCACTTGAACGTTGACAACCGATTTAATTTTGAAGTGGTAGATGAATTTGTCAAGGACAATGACAACAAAGTCAGCCTGGAGATAGATAGGAGAATTGTGCTTGCACATATATGCTATTTTGGGCTCAGCAAGCAGTTTAGGAACAAAGCCCTCTCTCGATGGACAAAAGTCCAGCTATATTAGACTCTCATTTTACCTGTCTTGACATATGGCTCCGAAACTTGGCTCATATCGCAAGCAGATGGAAAACACCTGGGAGTATACGTGAGAAAAATTCTCCGTAAAATATATGGCCCTGTTAGGGAAAGCGGGGAGTACCGACGTCGGTGGAACCACGAGCTATATGATTTATATTCTGACGTGGACATAGCTAGGCGAATCAAATTAGGCCAATTGCGTTGGCTAGGCCATGTTATCAGAATGGACGAAAATGAGCCAGCGCGAAAGGTTTTCGATAACGTACCCGATGGGAGTAGGAAAAGAAGACGACCAAGACTCCTCTGGAAAAACCAGGCAGAAGAATCCCTCCGTATCCTTGGTGTTACCAACTGGCGAGAAAAGGCGAAGGATAGAGCCAGTTGGAAGAATATGTTGAAATTTGTTTAATTAATATGTGTAAGACGTCTGACCTCATGACGTTGTAATATAGTCAATAAAACTAAAAGTAAGTTTCATTTGCTTGGTACTCAGCTCTTTGGGAAATTGTTGTAGACAAAATCAAGTACAGGGTTGTTACGCCGAATTTATTTCATACGAAAACAACTGTTTGTGACCGGAATTTTGACATGTCGATGATTTTAGTAAACAAAAGTAATACAGCATGCGTTAAAAATAGAATGTAGTGCAAAGGTGAATTATTAATGAACTATTTGCAAGGTAAATCGGAGATATGTGGTAACACTCAGTAACAAATTTTTCCGATTAGAGATAATTGACAACATTTGTTACGAAAGCTTCGCAAGAACTGAATACGGGGCTCATTCATAAAAAGTTGCGATGGGTTTGTTAAAAGCTTAAGAAGGTAAAGCCCATTTGTCATAATCGACAAATTCCTCTGTTAAGAGTTCTCTAACGTCGCCATTTTTGTTCAACGTTTAAACCTTCTCTAAGACTATTTATCCGCATTAATAAACAAAAGAATTTTTTTTTTTACATTTCACGCGTGCCGTACTTAAATATTTATGCGATATAAATAATTGGGATTATTTGCTGTATATTTGCAGAGTATATAGTGTCACATTATCCTGCTAAGCAACCAAATAGTTTCGTTCCAAATTTTAACATATAAAATCAAAACATTGAAACTACAACCAATTGTCAGATTCAATATGATTTTTTGACACTTCTTCCAAATTTATGAACATAGCAAACATTAATTGATATTTTTATTGAATAGTTCTTTCCATTAACGTTTAAAATTTTGCATTTAAATAAAAAAAAATTAATTCGGTCTTACGGTTATTGTTCATCTTGTTTTTACATCACAAGCACTGTGAGAATACATAAAACAGGGGTGTCAGTCAATTATTTGTTCCGTAGTTAAAATACGGTTCTAATAAAACCTTCGCCAAATCTTAAAACTTTCAATAACTGATGAATTCTTTAGAGCTATATTACTGTTTTTTTTGATGAATAAGACAGTAAGTCTGTTTTTTTATTCTCTGCTAAACTAATTTTTCGACGACTTTGTATGGGGAACTAAGCGATTTTAAGCGGCAATTAGTTTAGCAGGGAATAAAAAATCAGGCGTAATAATATAAAATAACAAATAAATCATTAGAATTTTATTTTTTAAGAGAAAACTGAATTTTGAATGCTCTGTAATTAACCTTTAACTATTTCTTTTAAAAAATAAGACAGTTTGGGTGATACGTAGTGTTTTATTCGAATTGCGGTTGTTTGTTCTTCAAATTTTAACATTGTAAATCAGCTGTTTACATAAAAAATCCTTATTTCTTGCAAGTTTTTACTGGATGTCGTTCGCATAATTTTTGTGATATTTTTTACTGAGAGAGCAATATCATTCTTACTCTCCAAAAAACTAGTTCCTTGATAATTGTAATTCTCGAACACACTTATTATTACTTTTTTTAGTGTTAAATAAATGTGCGTTGTTTGTTACCCGCTTTATCTTCTAAAAAATTTATATTGTTTCTTGAACGCTCCGCCACGTCCGATTCAAAAGGACGATTTGCTTTATATGACAAAAAACAATACTTTCTGCAAACTTAATGTTACAAATTTAAAAAAAAAATTAAAATAGAAAAACTATTTTCTTCAAAGTTTACAGAAATGGTATCAATGAAATATCATAAAGCAACTATTGTATAGAGACGAAAATTTACTCATAGAGTGGAATGCCAACAAAGAAAACGAGTGAAGCGTGTCGTTTCTCTGCTCGCTCTCTTACTCTCTTCGTTGAATATTTCAATACACGAGCAGTTTTCTGATGATGTTATTCAATCTAACTATAGAAATTCCAACCATATTTAAATAAAATTACATAAAGTATGTAAAAAGTATGAAATACTCAAGTTATGACGCGGTAAAGAAATGCATTTGAGTGAATCGCGTCGACTTTTTTTGGTTCTCTTCCACTAGGGTTGCCAAATAGCGGGGTTGTTTTCTTCAATACCTGTCATCCTTTTTGGAAATATATTCATTATTCCCTTAAATTTGAGTACACATACTAAAGCGAGCCCTTTTTAGTATTCACGGCCCCTATATCACATGTCCGCACAAAAAAACAATGCCATCAGTGAATTCGTGAGATTAATACCTTTCACTTGAGAACACACATTTGCTTATTCCTATATGTTCCTATGTGAACCGGTTTTTTGGGCCTAGTGGGTCCTATGGGTAGCTGCTACAAATTGTGTTTTTCATTCTCCGTGTTCTTGTATTTTTCACTAATTTCAGTTTTTCTGAAGCTCAATCAAAATAGACAGTCAAAATTTTCTCTTCACTCAAATGCCCACAAACAAAACGAGTGAAACCCTAGTACTTCTCTACTCTCTCTCTTACTCTCTTCATTGAATATTTCAAAACACGAGCAGCTTTTTGATAGTGTTATTGTATATAACTGTACAAATTCCAACCATGTTGAAGTAAAATTACATAAACTATGCAAAAATAAGCAAGATATGACGCGAGAGAGAAATGCGTTTGAGTGAACTCCTAGCACTTTTTGGTTCTCTTTTACCAGGGTTGCCAAGTTGCGCGCATCTTCTGGTCGTCTAATTGTAGCTCAATCGTGGCAATCGTATCGCATATTTTTCACTCATTACAGAAAATTCTTCAAAAACGATATATGTACAAGTAGACAGTCAAAATTTCTCTTCACTCAATTATTATTATTAATTATTAAGTTCATTTATTAGTATTCATAATACTCTTTTCTTTCCAATTATAGATTACAAAATTTAATTAAGTAAATGTATCGTTTTTACAAAATTTACACATTCTCTATTAAATATATAACATTATATTACATTTGAAAATATATTTGTTTCATTTTTGACATATTCTGGAAGTGTGTTATATAGTTTTAAACTTTTATAAAATACTGTTTTTTGCATAGAAGAATTTGTTGCTCTTTGAAGCCTAAAATTACTTGCGTTCCTTAGTGGGTAAGGTTGAACATCGCTCACATATCTCGTTTGCTCACGTAGGTAGTCTGGTGCTTTTCCTTGTCGAATTTTGTGTATTAGTTTCAGTGTGTTAAGTGCAAGTCGTTGTTTTACATTAAGCCATTTAAGTGTATTCAGCATTAATTGTCTTGGAGCGTATCTATTGTATTTCAAAATCGCTCTCATAGCTTTGTTCTGGAGTTTCTGCAGCCTTTCCAAATGTGCATCAGTGCAGCACGTATATAATATTGTTGCCCCAAATTCAAAAAGCTGTTTTATAATTGTATTATATACCTTTATTGCCGTAAGAACATTTACGTTGTTCCTTATCCGTTTAAAATATCCAATCTTTTTACCAATCTTTTTACATAAGTACTCTACGTGGTCCGTAAATTTTAAATGTTTATCAATAATCACACCCAAGTATTTGATGGAGTTCACTTTCTCTAATTCTTCATCGTTTATCCGTATACTCAAATCACTAGTCATATTAATTTCCATTACTTTTGTTTTTTTTTTTATTAAGTTTAAATTTATTAATTTTTAACCATTCATTAATATTGTTCAGATCATGTAATATGTTGTATTGACATTGCTCAGCTGTATTGTCTTCCGTGAATATTAGTGTGTCGTCTGCATACAGAACCATTTCACTCTTGTCTAACACGTTTGGCATATCATTAATGTAGATAATAAACAATAGTGCCCCTAGAATAGATCCTTGAGGAACACCATGACCATTGTCAATTACACATGATTTTATACTGTTGACACATGTGAATTCCTTTCTGTTCGATAGATACGATTTGAACCATTTTAACTCTGTGTCTCTGATGCCGTATTTTTCTAGCTTGTCCAATAATATTTCCCGGTCAATAGTTTCAAAAGCTCTTTTAAAGTCTAGAAATATTGCTGTTATCTTTCTATTGCACTTAATATTTTTCCATCTGTTTATCACATAATTAATAGTAGTCTCACAAGAAAAGTTTTTTCGGAAACCTGATTGATATTTTGATAGTATAGAATTTGCCTCAATATATTCTTCCAGTTGTATTTTCCAACAAACAAAACGAGTGAAACCCTAGTACTTATCTACTCTCTCTCTTACTCTCTTCATTGAATATTTCAATACACGAGCAGCTTTTTGACAGTGTTATTGTATATAACTATACAAATTCCAACCATGTTGAAGTAAAATTACATAAATTTAAATGTAGCTATAATCTGTAAGAATGATGTTTGAATAAATAAATGCTGTATGAAATAAGCAAGATATGACGCGAGAGAGAAATGCGTTTGAGTGAACTCCTACCACTTTTTGGTTCTCTTTTACCAGAGTTGCCAAGTTGCGCACATCTTCTGGTCGTCTAATTCTAAATCGTCTTTGAATTATGATATGACTCTAGTATATAAGAGGCAATAGCACAATGGAATAAAAAAAAAACAGCCCTAATGTAAACAAAAAATAATTTGGTTCAATCTGGTTACATTGTTTTGGCGGGGAACACTTTTGTGTTTGGAACACAATTTTTTGTTTGAGTGCAAAAAGTCAGCTGCGCGTTGATACGTAACGGCAAGAGAACATGAAATATGTTTCTTAAGAAAATACAAAACTAAAGTTTTCTGTGAAATTTCGGCATAACAAAGTGAAAATACAAACAATAAGTCCCGTAAACATTAAGTGACCCACGATACAATTATGTCAAACTTACAGAGGACAATGTTGAAAGGCCGTTTGCCACCTACTATTCCCGGAGGACGCATTGGTCGCAGGTTTGTGCTTAGAAATAAAATAGAAAATAGTACTGGCTCAATTTGTAAGGATATTTTTAACAAACTTTCCTACTCAGTGATTCGTTCAAGAAATCACGTACACGTGATTTTAAACCCTCGCTGTGGAGCGAGTTCTTTGCCGAAAAGGAAGATATTCAGGTTGATGAGAAACGTTCCTTTCGCATTTATCGCACAAAGCAGCCAGAAAAGCCGGGGCCTGTTTTGTTGCTGTTGCATGGCGGAGGATATTCCGGTCTGACATGGGCACATTTCTGTGTAAGTCTAGAAGTATTAAAATATTAATTTGCTTGAAGATAAATAGGATGTTTTTTTCATTGCAGACGGAGATAACCAACATGATCCATTGTCAATGCTTATCCATTGACTTTCGCGGCCATGGTGATACAATTACGGATAATGATGATGACTTGTCGTCGGATACGCTGGCTAAGTGAGTTAAATGCTTATATCTACTTTACGGGCATAGGTTTTTTCCCAAATGTTCACCCAGATAAAACTTTGTGGTAATACAAAAATTTTGAAGCAAAGTCGAAACTTTCCCGAGTTATGGGCTTCCAAAGTTCGGATATATATATGGCTTATTTTTATTTTTTGACATCGGATCAGATTGTTGGAAAGCTCGATACAACAATACCTTTCAAATTGCATATCTAATCGAAGATCCGTTAACCCATTGCAAGCCGGCAATCATTCCTAGTTATTTAACACTACTTTTTGAGGAAATTCGCTAAATATGCTAAAATGGGTTCGATATCGTCGTAAGAGAAAAGTAGGCTAATAGCCAAGACTTCAAGGTTTCATTTGATACATTGGTTGGTTCAATAACCCTTTAAACACCAGAGATATTAAAGGCTAAACTTTATATTTTGTTATTAATATCCTTGCTTACAAGTGTATGATATTTACAATTTTGTGAATCGGGGGCACTTTTTTTTGGCTAAAATATTAAATAAAAAAAATTGTTATTGAGATAGTCACTCCAAAAAGGGAGTGCTGATTTCGCTTTTAAAAATTTAAACAGTAAAAGCTTATTCTTCCATCTTAAAAATATTTATTATTTATTTATTTATTCACACTTGTAATTTTAAGCCTCTCGGCCAATTCAAATAAATTACAAAAGAACTACTCCATTTATAACACACATTATATGTTTTCATTAAATAAGAAATTACATAACAATTATATCCTTTAATTAAGTAGCAAGATCAAAAAACTAGTTGATAACAAAGTTAAATTAGAGATTATATTATTCATGACTAATAATAATTCAGAGTTCCCAAAGGTGTTTTCAAAAAGAAAACTACAAACACAAGCTCTATTGAAAATAGTGTATACATTATTTAATCAGTTGAATGAATCAAAAATTTCCAAAGGCAATAATAAAATATAAAAAAAAAATCAAAGGAACATTGTAAAAAACAAAAACCAAAAAGAAACATTGTCAACTACTGCGTTATTTCTCCAAAGTGTTGAAGAAGCTTTTTGCGATACGTAGCGCTCGTGAAGTTAAATACTCGTAGTGTAGAAGGAAGCAAGTTGAACAATCTGGCTATTCTCACCTGAAAGGACCTATTCATATAACCCCTCGCTCTAGGAATTATTAATTGATTCGTACGTGATGAACGGCCAAATTTAAACAAATTCGTGAGAAAGGTAGGAAATTGATTTTTGAACATTTTGTAAAACAACAACAGAGATCGGAAATGTACAAAATTTGAGAAACTACAACCCAAGAATCGGTTAACAGAGGGAGTTACGTGGTCAAAAAGTCTGATTGAGTATAAATACCGCACTACTCTATTAAAAGCTAATTGAAGTCCCCTCATATTTTGGTTTCTAGATCCACAGTATACTTCTAGACAGTATAATATGTTGGGCATAACGAGAGCATGTACAAGTTTCTCCTTTATGCTGCGTGGCAATATTAAATCGGTGTTGTATAATTGCCGAAGCGCGAAATTAGTGTGACGAATGACACCGTCTATGTGCAAATCGAAGGATAACGTATCGTCTAAGATAACACCTAAGCACTTCACGTTACGAACAAAATCAATAGGAATATTATCATATTTCAACTGCAAATCTTCAACAGCAGAAGATGAAAACAACAGTGCCTTGGTCTTTGAAGCATTTATACTAAGTTTATTCGAAACCATCCACATACTTAAAGAGCGCAGGACATAATCAATTTTAGCCTGCAATACGTCCACATATTGATACCCTCCACTAAATAGCAGCTGCACATCATCGGCATACGCATAGGGCGTGCACCAATCACCTATAATGTCAAATAAGTCATTGAGGAAAATAATAAAAAGAAGAGGCCCCAGAACCGAACCTTGAGGAACACCACTCCTAACCGCCAAAACACTCGACGATAGCCCATTAACTGACACATACTGCTGTCTGTCCTTTAAATATGAATAAATAAGCTTGCAGGCACTGCTACCAAAACCGTATATTTGAGATAGCTTGTATATCAAAGTGAAATAATTTACCCTGTCAAACGCTTTCTCCAAATCTAGGGAAAGCAAAACACACAACTTTTGGTCGGCCAAGTTATTTCTTATTGAATCTGTTAAACCAAGTAGTAACATAGAAGTGCTTCTACCACGCCGAAAGCCACATTGACAGTCATTCAGCAGAGATTTGCTTTCAATATAAGATATAAGTTGTTCCTTAAGGACATGTTCCACTATTTTGGACAGGATAGGTAATAGGGCTATCGGCCTAAAACCCTGAACAGAACTAGCATCTGATTTTTTGGCAATTGGATTAATTTTAGCAGTCTTCCATTCATCGGGGAAAATAGATGTCATAAGAACAGTGTTGACCAGATGTAAAAAATAATTGACAACAAACGGAAAAACAATTCTGAGAAATTTCAAGGAAAGCCCATCGTTTCCAGCAGCATTCGATTTTATGGATGAAAATGCACCAAATAATTCTCTTGAGTTAATGATACTGAACGAAAACCCCTGATCACTACAAGAAAATCGTAAAAACCTCTCCACGTCTTCCTGCACATCCAATTGATTATTAACAAATGACACGTTCATATCATTAACATCAAGTGACTCTGCAGGCGCTAACTCTGACGGATTCTTACCAATCAACCCATTGTTTCTAATAATTAACCAAAGGGATTTTGGGGGCATATTCTTATCAAAAATTCCAGAATGAGCCTTTCTCTTCTTCTTTCTCTTAATGGTCTTAGTTCTGTTTCTAATTTTACAGTAAATTTTCCAATTATTTTCATTCCTATCATTCAGAAATGCCCCATAAGCCAGATCACTCATGGAATCATGATAACGAACAAGAGGGCATTTCATCCAGTTGTCAGATTCAACTTGTATTTTTATAATCTTCTTCCTAAAAACTGAGTGGACATCATATAAACCGCGCATAAAAATACTAAGTTGCACGTTCACATCTGACGTATTGTAAATCTCCGGAAAATTCGCTGATGAAACCTTGTCACGGAGTTCATTAATATTGAAATTATTATAGTCATAAAATTCGAAAAACTGTTCACTGCGAGGCACAGATGCATTTAAAGAAATGTAAATAAATGCATGTTTTGAAATACTCGGACAAATAAATTGACCAGATCTTACAACATTACTAGGCGATGAAACCAGAAAATAATCGATCAAAGAAGTCGATTGATGAAACGTATCATAGTGGGTCGGACATTTATTGTGCATGACCGAAACACCCAACCTGGAACAAACCCTTCTGACATTGCTGGCTTGTGATACATCAAATAAGTTGTTATTAAAGTCGCCCATGATTACAATGTTTCTATACCTTACTAATATATCACACATCTCTGATTCAAATGCTCCAAAGTCACCATGCGGTAAATAAACAACACCTACTAAAATCTTCTCAATTCCTGCTATAATCTCTATAAACAAACACTCAAAAACACCATAATTGCTACCAGCATATACAATGTTGTAAGACAATTTATTCGAAACATATAATGCCACTCCTCCTCCTCTACGATGAGGCCGATCACTCCTGCAGAGAGAAAAACCAGATAAATTCACGGCGTTGGATAAAACTGAAGGTTTTAGCCAAGTCTCACTGACACCTACGATATCAATTAAGCTGTCCTCAACAATGTTTCTAATTTCTGATAGCTTTGATGAATTTGGATTAATGTTAAAGCTTTGGGCGTTAAAATGCGCTATATTTAAATTTGCCTTTAAACTAGATAATTTTGAACGAAGAAATATATTATCATGAACAATATTACCGATATTATTCATTATGAAAAAATTATAAAAAAAATCTAAGTAAATAATAATAATTAAAAATAATAATAGGAAACAAGAAGCTGCGATGAAAATAACAAAGTCGTTATATATAACCATGTTGCCGGAAAAATATACTGTCTTCTTTGCGAATTTGAACAAAATAGGAATAATTAACTACCAAAGTAAATAATTGACTACTAATTAAGATGAATAACTACCCAGCATTATCACATGTCGCACGTGATGTAGATATGTCGCCTTCTGAATCTAACAGCTCAGCACATTCACTCAGGGTAAAAACTTTGATAGCTCCATTCAACATTTCAACTTGTGCTTTCGGTCGATCAGCATTGATTAACTTAAATTTTTTCACCTTGTTAAATTTTCTCAAGCGTCTACAGATGAACATGAGTTTGGATGACGCTCGATTTAAATGATCATTAAGGTAGATTCTACTTCTCACATTTACATCAATTACGTTACAAAGCAGAATTGGATCTCTTCTATAGTAATTGGCCATAATGCAGTCTCGCATAAACCGAATTAAATTTAACTATTACTGATTTTCCATTAGCAAAATAGCAACAATGCTGAACATCAAATGGGCTCAGCTCAATATTGCATAATGACGCTATTTTGACGATTGGTTCTCTAAGGTTTGCAATTCCATCAGGCAAACCATTTATCACAATATCTGCTCTGTTTAATCTCCTTTGCAAAATATCATTTTGAACTTCAAGATCTTGTATAGTGGTTGTATTTGTGGACTCCGTTTGTTTAGCAACTGCATAACAATTCTTCAACTTTTCTTCCATTTGTTGCATTTTGATATTAAAATCAATATTTGCGGCATTCATAAAGCTATCAAGCTTTTTATTGAGATCATCTACCTGCTTTTGAAAATCAGCTTTAAGTTTCTCACACTGTAGCCTAAGTTCAGATATTATATCACTCGAGTCAATATTGCTGCAAGAGACATTCAAATCGTCTTGGTTTATGACTATTTTCTTGTGTGTACAACTAGTGCATTTGTAATGGAAGATTTTGTTTTTGTACAAAAAAGAATGCTGTTCCTTTGTGATCTTAACACAAGCAATGTGGAAGAAATTGTCACATATACAACATCCAATGCTATTTTGATTGTTTTTAACAATTTTCTTGCATACTGGACATACGTAGTGACTACCGGAGGGCATTGTAATATTGTGAGTTTTAAAGTAATTAACAATACACAGCTCTGGATATCCAACAAATAATAATTATGGTCTATTGCAGGCAAAGGGTATCGGCTGTAGTAATGTATCACCAGCTCAGCAGTAACAGCCACAATATATATTCTCACTTCACACGTTCACCACAATACACCCAAACAAAGCAATCAGCTTCCACAACTCACAATATCAGTATTGTTAAGTACAATTTCAGTCAGCAACACAAGCACACATTGGCGGGGTTTTGCAAGTCTTCTTCTTCTTTTGAACAACCAGTAAACAAAATTCTTTACTATTGAATATATAAACAAATATTCAACGCATCGGCTATATTTCTATTTTATTCGATTAAGCTTTATTTATAGAGCATTTCTCTTCAAAATTTACATTCGCATACTACTCTGGTATGGTTTAAAACAATGTTAAATTTATTTTTCCGGGAACAATTTTTTATACACTTTAGCTCTCCATAACAGGGTTGCCAGGGTAATATGTAAATATGTATTGTTATAGTTTTAATATACTGCTACATGCGTTACCTTAATTCCATGGAAAAATTACTAAACATTCCAACTAGGGATTTTAATATCCAAAAAGTTATATCTATTTTTAAAATATGAAATTCAATTTAATATTTTGTTTGAGAACTGTTGTTTTTAACAATGTCAATCATTTTGGAATACAATTTTCCAAGTTTCTGACACTTTTCCTTTGAACCCGGCACACTTACCTTGGATAGCAGTGATCAAATCGGTGCTACTTCAACATTATCTTTCTTAGGTCTTTGTCTGTTAATGACATCGCAGATTTTCAATAGGGTTTATATCCGTCGGTGGTACAATGGTTAGTGTGCGCGGCTCTTGTACATGAGATCCTGGGTTCGAACCCTGCTCTGACTACCTTCAACTTTCTTTCGGCGGCTGTCACCTCGCATAGTGACGGCGACACTATCGAGTATATAGCCATGAAAAAGCTTCTCAAAATGCCGTTCGGAATCGGTGTAAAACTGTAGGCCCCAATCAGTGAGTGAAAACTGGAAAGCGCACAGCTCAGTGATTGTGAGAAGTTCTCCCCGGTCCCTTCATGGGATGTAATGGGAAACCATAAATAATAAAATTATATCTGGAGATTTCGTGAAGAACATACATAAACATGGTTTCCCATTATTGTGGAGAGGTTCTCACAATCATTGAGCTGTGCGCTTTCTAGTTTTACACTCACTGATTGTGACCTACAGTTTTACCCCGGTTCCGAACGGTATTTTGAGAAGCCTTTTCATGGCTAAGTCCTCAATAGTATGGCCATCACTAAGCGAGTACAACCCCTGTGCTTATACAACCCCGTACAAGACTAATCAAACTTAAATATCGTTTGGCTTTATAATATAGGCATTCTAAAGCAAACTGCTAACCCGAAAAGGCTCCTGGTTTCAATCTCATATCACTGAAAATTATCTCTGAACTACCACCCGTGGGCGTAAAATTTCTCGCAAATCTGTTCAATCACTTAAAACTTAGTCAGTTCCCTAAGCCGGGGAAGTCTTTGAGCGAGTCTTTCTATTAAAATTTATATGTTTTGTCTCGTCCCATAATTTCATCCCTGATTATTAATTTGGCTTTGGGGAGGGTCACAGTACACTACAACAATTAAACCGACTGACCAACGAGATTAGGTCTCGTTGAAAAACGGCAGTATTGCTGTGCGACATTTTTGGATTTTGCACAAGTATTTGAAAAGGTCTAGCACGATGGCCTAACACATAAAATTTGAAAATACCTTCCTACAAACACTCACTGCCTCCTTAAAAGCTACTTGAAAAATAGAAGTTTTAAGGTCAAACAGACTGTTTCATATGAAAGCGAAATAACTGCTGGGGTTCCCCAAGGAAGTGTTCTCGGACCATTTTGTCTTCTATTTACAGCTGATAGATATCCCAACTAGTACAGACTTGCTCATCATACTACAATACTGATACTACAATGCTGATTTGCAATAAAGATTCAGTTATAGGCGCAAAAATGCTTAGCGACAATCTCCAAACAATAGAAACTGGGTTTGCTAACTGGAGAATAAGAGTATGTATATCGTTAGCTGAAATGCAAACAGGCGTAACTAACAAAAATATAATTTTACAGAAGAAGCAAAAAACTTTGTGAAATGAAAACTATAAATATTTTTAACGAAGTTTTTTCTAATTTCACTTTAAGCACACAGACAGATTTTTGATCGCAGAAGTATAAAATTTTTTCAAGATATGTAGTTTTAAAGTGGCTATTCGACGATCAAGCGCGGCTTGTCAGCAAGCCAACAAGCTCGTCTAATAGGCAAAAATGCGTGCTTGACAACATAGCTTGATGAATATCAAAATTTTTTATATTTTGGCTTGCCAGTAAGCCTCGTGTAATAGCTCTGCTGTTAAGCCCAATACAAAATTTCATTTGAAGTTAACATTCGAAGTGTAAAGATGGCATGGTTAGAACGCGGATTTTTCCAAGATTTCATCCAATTGTATGAAAGTTTCCCAGAACTGTGGAACATAAAAAGTGGCATATAGATCAACTAAAGACAATTGAACCAGAAGCGACAGTGGGAAACGAATTAAAACGAAATATATATAAATGTGGCGCATCAATTATCGGCGAGAATTGAAAAAAATTACATTATGAATGTAAACTTCACTGTTCAGTTTTTTTTTACACTGATGCTTGATATGTGGGTTTGCTCGTTTAATAGCAAACTAATTTTTCTCATCACGCCGCTTTATGGCATTCATAACAATCAATGAAAAACTCGATTTTGAATTTTTGGTTAGTTACGCGCTTTTTGCATTTTAGCTAACGATATGAAACAAAGACCAAACAAGTTCCGTTTATTCTGAACACGAGAACCAGCCTCCAAATAAAACTAGACATACCAATTCCTATATGTGACAAACTAGCTACCTATGAAAATTAAATTGATCAGCCAAAATCGAATACAGCAGCCAATGAAGTTAATGAGTCCTCAATTTGAACTCACAACATAAAATGAACTACCAAGTTCAAATATAAAACAGTGTTATTAAGCCAATTTGGGCAAACGGCTCTCAACTATGGGGCAAAGCAAGTAAGAGTAACATCGATGTTATCCAAAGAGTTCAGTCAAGAATACTTAAGAGTAATTACCGGCGCATCTTGGTATATGCGAAATAAGAACAAACATAGAGATTTGGAAATACCTGTGATAAAGGACGAAATCCACCGCATCAAACAAATTGACCAACAAAAACATTCACAATCAAATTTACATAGTTGAGGGCCATATTCTCAATGTCCGACTAAAGTGTGTAAGGTTTTTCATTTTCTCGTACTCCGGTTAATTTAACAGAATGTTGGATGTTTTACGCTAGCAACTCTTATGAAATGTATAGCTGTGTTCGAGTAATTTTCCAGTAAAATTTATCAAGTAACTAGTTTTCGGAGAGTAAGAATGTTTGTGCTCTCTCAGTAAAAAGTATCAGAAAAAGTACGCGAACGACATCCAGTAAAAACTTGCAAGAAATAAGAACTTTTGTATGTAAACAGCTGATTTACAATGTAAACATTGTGAGAACCAACAAACGTAGTTCGAACAAAATACTACAAATCACCAAAACTGTATTCTTTTTTAAAAGAAATAGCTAAAGGTTAATTACAGAGTATTAAACAATCACCTTTTATCTTAAAATGTAAGATTCCAAAGATTAATTTGTTGTTTTATACTCTTTATATTAGGTCTGTCTGCGTACACATATTTTGCATCATTTTGTGCAAAATGTTGCAAAATCTTGCAAAATGTTGTCTGCGTACTCCAAATCTCTTGCAGCGAGAGAGCGAAAAAGAGAATTTTTTGACAGTTGGAAGTTAGAGAACTTGCAAAATGTTGCTGGAGAAATTTCTTCTTGCAAGATTTTGCAACTAGTTTGAACAGCTGTTTTTGTTTACTGTTTGAATGAAATAATTTTTGTGAAATGAACATAAAAATTGAAATTTAACAATGGCAGAGGTAAGTAGTTAGAATTGTGTTGATTTTTAACGTTTATAATAAATTATAATAAACAAAACATTTTACTTCATGCTAGAAACGTGCAAATATACAGTGCGACCGTGCGACACATATGCTAAAATTCTTTTGCTTTGCTATTTCAATTGTTTACACACCGATCAGCTGTTTTCTTGCAAGATTTCACTGGATGCTGTCTGCGTACTTTTTGATATATTAGCTTTGTCTGTTTACTTTTCCAGCAAGATTTATCCAGTAACTTTTTGCAGAGAGTAAAAAAAATTTTACGATCTTTTTTTCTCTATTCCAAAAAGTAACCAGAACAACATTTTGTGAAATATTGCAAGGAAACAGCAACAAGTGTAAACAATTGAAATGACCAAGCCACTTGCATTACGGTCGCACTGTATGTATGGACGTTTCTAGCATAAAAACAAATGTTTTTTATATTCTATTTTACAATAGACGTTGAAAAACAATACAATTTTAAACACTTACCTCTGCCATTGTTAAATTTCAACTTTATTCTTCTTTTTCACACAAAAATATTGCAATCAAAATGTAAATAAAAAAACAGCTGATCGAACTTGCAAAATCTTGATAGAAGAAATTCCTCCAGTAACATTTTGCAAGTTCTCTATCATCCAACTGTCAAAAAATTCTCTCTTTGGCTCTCTCGTTGCAAAAGTTTTGCAGTAAACAGACAACATTTTGTAACATTTTGTACAATATTGTACAATATTGCAGTAAACAGACAGACCTATTTTCAACCGAGAGAGTAAAATTGTTCTTACTCTCCCAAAAAAAGTTACTGAGTATTTGCTACTGGAAAAGTACGCAGACAGACCTATTTTCTAATTTTGTTTGTTTACACGAATCATATGTTTCAAAACATATGTTATTACTTGCAAATTCTTACTGGCAAAAATTTCTCCAGTAAAAATTTGCAAGTTCTCTATCATCGAACTGTCAAATAATCTCTCTCTTGCTCTCTCGTTACTGGCTTTTTGGTGTAAACGAACACTAGCTTTGTCTGTTTACTTTTCCAGCAAGATTTATCCAGTAACTTTTTGCAGAGAGTAAAAAAAAATTTACTCTCTTTTTTTTCTCTATTCCAAAAAGTAAACAGACAACATTTTGTCTGCGTACTTTTCCAGTAGCAAATACTCAGTAACTTTTTTTGGGAGAGTAAGAACAATTTTACTCGGTTGAAAATATATCAAAAAGAACGCAGACAGCATCCAGTGAAATCTTGCAAGAAAACAGCTGATCGGTGTGTAAACAATTGAAATAGCAAAGCAAAAGAATTTTAGCATATGCGTCGCACGGTCGCAGTGTATATTTGCACGTTTCTAGCATGAAGTAAAATGTTTTGTTTATTATAATTTATTATAAACGTTAAAAATCAACACAATTCTAACTACTTACCTCTGCCATTGTTAAATATCAATTTTTATTTTCATTTCACAAAAATTATTTCATTCAAACAGTAAACAAAAACAGCTGTTCAAACTAGTTGCAAAATCTTGCAAGAAGAAATTTCTCCAGCAACATTTTGCAACTTCTCTAACTTCCAACTGTCAAAAAATTCTCTTTTTCGCTCTCTCGCTGCAAGAGATTTGGAGTACGCAGACAACATTTTGCAACATTTTGCACAAAATGATGCAAAATATGTGTACGCAGACAGACCTATTGCAGTAAACAGACAGACCTACTATCAAGTAAGAAATAGTAATAATTTGTACAAATTTGTACAAATTATCCAGTACGCGAACAGACTTTATAAGATGTCAGCATTAAGTCTGTTCGCGTACTTTCCCAGTAAAAATTATCAAGTAACTACATAGTATTCGGAGAGTAAGAATGATTTGGCTTTCTCAGTAAAAAATATCAGAAAAAGTACGCGAACGACATCCAGTAAAAACTTGCAAGAAATTAAAATCTGTTTGTAAACAGCTGATTTGTGTTTTCGTTTTTGCCTTGAACATGATCTGCTGACGATGTCGAGGTACCGGGAAGTGTTCCTGATTGCGGCTGTATTAAATCGTTAACTCCACGAGCACACTGATCTTTGTTGGGATTCTATTTTATGAAGAAATTCCAATAAAATGTTAATAAAAGTTATTTTTCGTACTTACATCTGCCATTGTTAAATTTCTTTAATTTCCTAATTTTGTTTGTTTACTTAAAACAGCTGTTCAAAACATATGTATGTTATTACTTGCAAACTCTTACTTGCAAATGCTTACTTCGTACTTTATTATTGTTTTTGCACAAAGCGCAATTTATTCAAATTATAGTCGAAAACAAGCAAAAAGACGCCCTGGGCAGAACTTCTCGGTTGCCGAGGAATATTTACTTGTTGACCTGGTGGAAGAACGCTTCAATTTTAGAAAACCAAATACTTAAATCAAATCAATATGAAAACAAAAAAGCTGTTGTCAGCTGCTTGCATTTATCGTTCCGATAAACTACTAACCGGCGATAGACTTCCTGTTAACTTTATCGGCCGGATAAATTTGAAGTATACTTTGAAAAAATTAAATTCTGCTAACCGCCACTTTATCATTACGATAAAAGATAATTGGATATTGAGAAAGTGACGCTTAAAGTTTTATTTTAAAAAATGTGGTAGATGAGCGCTCAATTTTTGAGGATGAATTATATATGTAACTTTTTACCGATAAAAATCTATATTTAAACCTCTGCAAAAGCGAATGCGTCAAATTCTACATTCACTGCTAACAAAACAAAATAGTATTTACATAGACGAATTTAGTATAGACACATTAATTCTCTCAATAAATAAAACGTCGTAGGTATGGTTGCAAGTAAACAATAGATTAGTGGAAAGCATGTGTTCAATAATACCAGATACCAATAATACACAACGTCCAACAAAGGAACAACAACCGCATATTAAGCGTGTTTTGGGGTTACACCGCTTGCTTATATAATCGCTTGTTTTGTATGAAGCACTTAGCGAAAACTTAGCGACGCGAATCATTTTCGCTAAGTTTAAGAAAAACTTGTTTGTTTTTGACATATTTTACCGTTGTCAATCAACCCTTTTTCATATTTCGGAATAAAATGACTTAGCGCTGAATAACCGTTTTCTTTTCAACTTAGCACGCCAAAAGCGATTGCTTGTAACCAAAACACGACTATTATGTTTTTGTGGCAAAATATTTGTGTTAAATACAACACAAATGTATACCAAAGATAAAAGTCAACAAAAAAGGGCAAAATACATTTAAATTTCACAGTTCTATACGAAAGCGACATGAAAATTTTAAGTAAAGAGCTCTTGTCGAATTTCTCTCATTTCCACAAACCTACGACGCAGAGTGTGAAATGAAGCGTCAGATGAGAGAATTATGTGTCTACACTAAATTCGTCTATGGTTGTGGTATAACCTGTACGCTTACGAGTTTGTAGAATATCCCAACATAATAAATTTTTTCGTCTTAGGGTCCCACTTTCTACGCAGCCATTCCAATGCATCGTAAAACTCGTAAATCCCTATCCACACACGGAGACTTTTGTCGCTTGTAGCATTCACACAGGGCAACTTTTGTCTCGCGACTCGTGACGATAATTGTTTTCGTGTTTGCTTTTTCTGACATTCTCACATTTTTCTTTGTTTACACTTTAGTGTTGGGCAAATTATTGCCTTCTTCGTCCTGTCCAAATATACCAGGCTCCGAATATTATAGAGGCAGGGATTTTGTCCCACTAAAATAAACAATTTTTTAATAACGGGTGTTGTTTCAAGCCCGATAGAACTTCAAATTGTAAAAAAATAACACAAAAAATTAAATTTTAATAAAGTTTTTTTTTTTATTCGAAAGATCAATACGTGGCATTAACATTTGAAAATGATTTCGGGCATATGGGCACCGCGGCTGTTCTGGACGAAGCGCATTCTGGACGTCCAATTTTTGGCCACTTTTTCGAGCACTGCTGGCCGTATGTCACGAAGAACACGAACAATGTTGGCCTCCAAGGCGTGAATTGTTGCTGGTTTATCAGCATAAACCAGTGCCTTCACGTAGCCCCACAGGAAATAATCCAGAGGTGTCAAATCGAACGACCTTGGAGGCCAATTGACAGGTCCATTTCTCGAAATCAACTTATAGCCAAATTTTGATTTCAATAAGTCGATGTTGCGATAGCCGTATGGCACGTAGCGCCATCCTGTTGAAACCACATCTCGTCTGGATCTCCATTGACCGTAACGCGAGCTCCGGCCTCAATTTTAAAGAAATAAGGTCCGATGATGCCACCAGCTGTAAGCCGCACCAAACGGTGCATTTTTCTGGATGTAATGGAGTCTGGAGGGTCTCTTGTGGATTGGTCTCACTCCATATACGGCAATTTTGCTTATTAACAAACCCGTTAAGCCAAAAATGAGCCTGAACTGAACACAATTTGGCGATAAAACAACGGGTCAGTTTCCAACTGAGTTGCAAAGTAAATTTGGATAATTTGGCAGCGTTGTTCAAGCGTGAGTCTATTCATAATGATTTGCCAGAGTATACTGAAACAAATAATACAAATTTTTTTTATTAAAATTTAATTTTTTGTGTTATTTTTTACAATTTGAAGTTCTATCGCGCTTGAAAAAACACCCTTTATTTTCTTGTTTCCACTTTGCCATTTTAATAATTTTTTTTCAATTTTAAAACAATAACAAACTAAAATATTTTTGGCGCTGTAAAATACTACGAATGATGATTAAAACATAACGTTAAAAGTATATGCAGCTAACTTAACTTAAGAACAAACCCAAAGCGTGTCGCCGAGTACAGGCAACACCGTACCCCTCTTCTTACATCTTACCTCCCTCTCTCACAAACTCGTGTCGCCGGCGGCAAAAGTCTCCGTGTGTGGATAGGGACTACATGATTCAAATTTTGTTGTTTATTGCTCCAAACGTCCTCAGGAGATTTATCATTGAGCGACTTTTTACGAGTGAGATTTAACAAATAAGATGCGACTCGTGACGATTATTGTTTTCGTGTTTGCTTTTTCTGACATTCTCACATTTTTCTTTGTTTACACTTTAGTGTTGGGCAATAAAGCTTCTTTAACCCCGCATTGTACAACATGGATCGTGCCTTTTCCACCAATGTTCTGTTTGATCGCTCAGCTATTTTGTTGTTGGCTATATGGTGCAGAAGTTTGATGTACTATCCCAGCATCATCGCAAATCTTTTTCAGGTTGTTGTTGCAATATTCCAAACCATTATCGGACCGTCGAATTTTAATTTTACAGCTTGTTTGCCTTTCTACCATATTTTTAAAATTTTGGAATATTTTTCTTCTGCTCCATCGGACCTAACTATGCACAAGCTGCAAAATTTGCGTCGTTTTCGTTGTTAATGATTTATACGGAATGCGAGATTGTTTTCCCTGTAAACATGGTATACACTAGTTTTAGAGCATTCAACATAATCGACTACCGACGTTTCATCAGACCGTAAGCTGTCAACAGTTTTTTGGGCACTATAACCTAAGCGTTTGTGCCAAATTTCTTTGCATACGGCTGCATGACATTGTGAATGTGGAGTGAATGTCCGAAATTTCTTTGCATACGGCTGCATGAATGTGGAGTGATATAAATGTTATACATGCCTTTGTCCATAAAGGCCTCTAAGAAAACTGTGTTGCCTTTTCTAACCACACATTTGGCACCTTCAAACTTAACCCCTAAACCTTTTCTGGTTAACTGGCTTGCAGAAATTTGGTTAGTACAAATATCAGGTACATACTGAACGTCTTTGATCGTTAGGTCTTCAATTTTGTTCCTCAATCGTTATTGAACATGAGTATCTCCTGAGCCAGTAACTTTAAGACTGCTATTGTGGGCCACAACCACACTATTATCTTTATCAAAAGATTTAAAATTATCAAAAATACTCTTGCAATTCACCATATGACTTGTTGCCTCCGAGTCTAGGAGCCATATATTAGGTCTGTCTGTTTACTGCAATATTGTACAAAATGTTGTCTGTTTACTGCAAAACTTTTGCAACGAGAGAGCCAAAGAGAGAATTTTTGACAGTTGGATGATAGAGAACTTGCAAAATGTTACTGGAGGAATTTCTTCTATCAAGATTTTGCAAGTTTGACCAGCTGTTTTTTATTTACATTTTGATTGCAATATTTTTGTGTGAAAAAGAAGAATAAAGTTTAAATTCAACAATGGCAGAGGTGAGTGTTTAAAATTGTATTGTTTTTTAACGTCTATTGTAAATTAGAATATAAAAACATTTGTTTTTATGCTAGAAACATCCATACATACAGTGCGACCGTAATGCAAGTGGCTTGGAGACGGCTTGTCATTTCAATTGTTTACACTTGTTGCTGTTTTCTTGCAATATTTCACAAAATGTTGTCTGTTTACTTTGTGGAATAGAGAAAAAAAAGAGCGTAAAATTTTGTTTACTCTCTGCAAAAAGTTACTGGATAAATCTTGCTGGAAAAGTAAACAGACAAAGCTATTGTCTGCACTGTTGAATTTTGCTGCAAAACTTGCCGTCAACGTTTTTTCATAATTGCCGCCATTTTGTTTTTTCTCCGGCATTTTACAATATTTGGCAATATGGCTCTCCTTTTTGCAATTAAAACATATCCCCTTTTTTTTATTAAATGACGCTTTTCCTATGATTTTCCCATAAAAGGCAGACTGTTGCTCCAAAGCTGTTGTAGGTATTAAAATCCTGCAATAACTTTGTTTTGATTGTGTCAGTAGTAATTTTAATATTGCTGCTTTCAATTGCCATAATCATGGGGGCAAAATGATCTGGCATACTGCTAAGTAAAAGACTTCCAACTCAACGCATTCGTCATTTACTTTCATACCAATTTGGTTTAACTTCTGTGCCGTATCTATACTTAGTAGGGACATAAATACTGTTACTTATATTTCGGACTATAAAACAAAAACTAATGAACGTTTTTATACCAACTTTTTTTTATATATTTATTGATATGTATTGTATACAAAAAGCAAATTTCCGCCATTGGCCTTCACGCACGCCTTAAGTCGCATTGGCCAATCATCAATAGCTGCACGCACCTCATCCATTGTAAAGTTGGCTACAGCACGTACCAGAGAGGTCTTAAGAGAATCAATGTTGGCGTATCTTTTGTGGCAGACCATGTCCTCTAAACTGGTCCACAATTTGTAATCCAGAGGGTTCAGATCAGGGCTGCCAGAGGGTCAGTCATTCTTCAGAGCATATAAAAGCTGGCAAATTGTTTCGAAGCCAGGTTTGTGTCGTTTTGCCTTAAGAGCTGGTGCTGAATCTTGCTGGAAAGTCCACGGCTGGTTTTGGAACAGGGAATTGTTAAGCGGCTTCACAAGTGCTTCCAAAATGGTTTCTTGGTAAACTTTAGCCGATGTTTTGACCCTTGTTTACAGAAATGCAAGCCAGTTACCCCATCATAAGAGACACCCCACCCAATCATGACTGCAGCTGGATGATGACTCTTTTCGACCCGTGGAATGAGCTCAATTGCTTCTTTAGATGATCGTGCATAAACCCTAGCATTTTGTTTGTTAAATTTTTCCTGTACGGTAAAATTTTTTTCACCCAAAGTCGTTTGGATTTTTCTATCCTATTTTTTTAAAGTTGCAGTCAACAAATGTCTTGTACGCCGTTTGAAAGCTCCAAGTCCCAAGCTTTATTTAATAATTCGACTCGTGGACTTTTGCGTGATTTTCATCTCACGGGCCATGATTTTCTGTTTCCGGATAGCTTTATTGCGTGTTCCACAGTAAATTGCCATCTGTGGTAATTCTCTCTACCAGCCAACTTTTCGATTTCAATTACTTTCTCCATTTTGCGTCAACTGGGTCTAGCAACTTTTAAAGTCCGGTAATCAGGTTTTATGAAATTTTCGTTCCCATAAGAAGTACGTATATAAAAAATAACAAAAATTTCGCTCACTTTTCATTTGCCTGGTACTCAGCTCTTTGCGAAACTTTCGTAGGCAAAATCAAGTACAGGGTTGTTACGCCGAAGTTATTTCGTACGAAAACAATTGTTTGATAATTGTTTGGGACCGGAATTTGGGCATTTCGAGTATTTTAGTAAACAAAAGTAATACCACATGCATTAAAAATAGAATGGAGTGCAAAGATGAATTATTAATGACATTTTTGCAAGGTAAATATATAAAATGATATGTGGTAACTCTCTGAAACAAAATTTTCCGTTTAAAAATAAATGACAAAATTTCTTACGAAAATTTCGCAAGTATAAAATTCGTCTTTTATACGACGACTTACGGACCTGGGACATTGTGTTCATTCTCTTTTGGTAACGCTTCGAAAATACATGTTCTTTCAGACGATGACTCTCTGTATACAACTATGCTTGATTCTTTGTGACTCTTTGTGACGTGTTGTCGGTTAATCTTCTTAATTTTTCTATTCATAATAATCTCAAATTCAACATATTAAAAAAAATCCAATGAGTGTTCGAACTCACGGGCGATGTGTTAACACCTTTTTTCTACACGGTACCTGTTCGAATTCTATGAACACATTCGTAACTGTTACATTGGAAAATAAAAAACAGCGTTCAATCATATGATGACGTTACAGTTAAATAATATTGATACTTAAAATTATTTAAAGACCCAGTGCAAGCACATGTGTCATTATTTTCTTGCTCAATAGTTTTTGTTTTATTCCCACAAAAGTCAAAGAATGCAAAGCAACAGACACTTGTATATACATACATACATACATTGTAATATTCGTACATACGCTACACAAGTTCACAAAATTGTCGTTGCTCTCTTGCTATCTCATTTTTATATACGTATAATACGTCATTACTCTCTTTGCTCTGAGAGTGCTCCGCACCCTCATTTTATTGGACTTACCTTTCACTATAATAAAAAAAACAACAACACCAACAACAACTACTACTACTGATATGTTGCTGATTTATTTGTGCTTGCTGTGTCGTGGAGTGTTTGTGTGGGTGGTGGGTCACACATACTTTGTCCGAAGTAGCTGACGTATACGTGTTCACATAACCACATGTTTGCCATATCAACAGCAACGAAACAGCCAAACACACAACATCACACATACTTTGTACGAAGTAGCTGACGTATTAGTATGTCACCATAACGTCGACTGCGATGGTTTTAGCAGCAGCATAAAATCTGGTTTTAGCAGATTTTGACTTTGATAGATTTAGTCCCTATACGCCGCTATAGATGTAACACATCAAAAATTAATGAACAATGGCTGTTAAAATTGCACTTGTATTGTTTTAAATTGTTATGAAATTGCTTCAAAACAATTTTTCACCATATTTTGTATACTGTTGCTTTACCGCCATGTCAAAACACGAAAGAGGTGAATGAGAATTATCAAAATGCCCCCTGAATTTCCAATTCGTGACTCTTATGCTACCCCTCTTTCTCCTCTTCCCACCTCCCAAGAAGCATCGTAAGTCGAGACTCGTGTCCCAGGGTCATAAGTCATCGTATAAAAGTCGAAAAATAGAATGACAAGAAATGTTTATTATCATAGAATAACACATACATAGATAAACTTATTCTCTCATCTGACGTTTCATTTCACACTCTTCATCGTAGGTTTGTGGAAATGAGAGCAATTAAATTTAAAATTACCTTACACCAGGTGGAGTTACAAAATATGTTCACTTAACTTTTTCCTGTCGTTTTGGTGTAGAACTGAAAAATTTTTATGTATTTTGCACTTTTTGTTGACTTTTATCGTTGGTATACATTTGTATTGTATTTAACACAACTAGTTTGCCACAAAAACACGAAATTCGGTTGTTGTTCCTTTGTTGATCGCTGTATACTATTGCCACTATCTGGTATTATTGAACCCACATTTTCTACCATCCAATGTTTACTTTCCATCGTACCTATGACGTTTAATTTATTGAGCGAATAAAAGCTTCTATGGTATGTGTTATTCTATGTTTATTATACTGTGAGCGTCAGAAGAAAGTAAACACCTCAGTTTCTCATATTAATAGTAATATTACACTTTTGTATTTAACACAAACTAAAAAGTAAATATTTTAAATGAACATTTTATTTACTAACGGCCTTTTTCATAAAAAATCATTATATTACCTCTAAAGCAGTCACCAGTTATTGAAAGCTTTTAGATTTGGCGAAGGTTTTATTAGAACCGTATTCATAATGAGTATTTTAACTAGGGAACAAATAATTAACTGACAACCCTGTGTTATGTATTCTCACAGTGCTTGTGATGTAAAAACAAGATGAACAATAACTGATAGACCGAATTAATTTTTTTTATTTAAATGCGTCAATGCATTTTTGCAAAATTTTAAACATTAATGGAAAGAGCTATTCAATAAAAAGATCAATTAATATTTTGCTATATTCATAAATTTGGAAGAAGTGTCAAAAAATCATATTGAATTGGATTTCAGTTTTGGGTAGTCGAATATAAAACCGGATAATAGGTTGTAGTTTCAATGTTTCGATTTTATATACATCACTATGTAAACAAAAATTCATTTTGGTTAAAAATTATAAAAATTGGAACGAAACTATTTGGCTGCTTAGCAGGATAATGTGACACTATAAACGTTGCAAATATACACAGAATAATTCCACGTGTTTATATCGCATAAATATTTAAGTACGGCACGCGTGAAATATAAAAAATTGTTTCATTTGTGTATTAATGCGGATAAAATGGCCTTAAAGAAGGGTTAAACGTTCAACAAAAATGGCGACGTTCCAGAACTCTTAACAGGGGAATTTTTCGATTATGAATACAATTTTTGGGCTTTATCTTCTTAAAACTTTAACAAACCTATGACAACTTTTTATGAATAAGGCCGTAAGAGTCTGACTTAACATAAAGATAAAACAAAAACAGCCCGCAACCAGAAAAAATTCACTTCAAATAACAAAAGACTAAATTTTAAGCGTCAAAAAAAGTAAACAATATCCATAAAGTAACAAAATGTAGATACAAAAAGTGAACTTTTTTGAAGTTTAATATTTGGTTTGTTTTCCTTTGGAATTAAGAACCTCTTTTATTCTCCTAGGCATCGATTGGACATGGTTTCTTGTTACATCGGAAGAGATTTTGCTCCATTCTTCCATTAGAGCCTTCTTTAGACCATCCTTGTTAGAAATTACCCTTTGTCTGATTTTTCTATCAAGGTGTTCCTACAGATGTTCGACGGGTTAAGGTCCGGAGACAGCAGCGGGTGATCAAGCGTCTTAGACGTTTGGTACAGTAGCCACTCCTTCACAATTTTGGACGTGTGCTTTGGATCGTTGTCCTGTTGAAAAATATAGTTTTCTGGCAAGACTAGTTTCTCGACGCTGGAGGCAACATTGTTTTTCTAAATGTCTAAATAATCCAATTTGTTCATGGTTGAGTCAATAAAAACAAGATTACCGACACCTGATGCAGCCATGCAGCCAAAAACCATAACTGAGCCTCCGCCGTGTTTAACTGTGTTGGTAACACACTTTTCGTTGAAGGCTTCTCCTTTAGTACGCCATATTTTTGGTGGCTTTTTTGCGCCAAAAATTTCGAATTTGCTTTCATCAGTGTATAATATATTTTCCCAAAAAGATGAGGCCTCATTTTTGTATTTTTTTGGCAAAATCCAACCGCTTGCCTTGATTCACCTTAGATATGTATGGCTTCTTGCGTGGGATCCTTCCATGAAGACAATTTTTGTGGAGTGCTCTCCTGACCGTACTCGCGCTTACTGGTTTGCCTGAGATCTGCGTTATGTTTTCTGCTATTTGAACTGCACTTGAGGCCGGATTTGCTTTTACTTCTCTTACTGCAGCTCTAACTTCTGTGTCAGTGAGTCAATTTTGGTCGTCCAGATTTCGGCAAATCGTCAACCAGATGGTGTTTGGCGTATTTATCAAAAAATTGTTTTATTGTGCAGTGGTTCCTACCCACTATTTTGCCAATTTCTCGCAAGGATTTACCTTTTTTGTTCAAGTTAATTATAATTTTTCTGGTGCCATATGATGTTTGCTTTCCCATAGTGAGATTTTTTCCTTTTGCACGTTTATTGTTATTTTTAAGTGATAATACGCAACTTAACACGTTTCTACTAAAGTGAAACACTTGATCAGTAACATTTAAAAAAAAATTAAGGTTATAAAATACTGTTATAATAGGTTTGTTTCTTTACTTTTTGTGTAAAGTGCGTGTAAATGAGAGTAAAAGCAAAATTCACTGTCAAATACTCAAAATTACACAAAAGTAAAGAAACGCAAAAAACCACTTTTCTTACACGCAAACAAATGTCAAAACACAACAAAAACATTTGCACACTTCCCATCTTCTTTAAATAAGCACTCTCAAAGCAATCACTTTTCAAGTTAATAAAATTGTAAATTCAATAATTTTTTTTCACTTGCGTTATTTTTTTCACAAATAATACATATGTTTTTATGTTGACGTTTCGAACAGCTGATTGTTTGACACTTTACACAAACTTACCCGAAGAAAAAGTCTGTATAAGTTTGAGTAAAAGAGAAACGCATTTTGACGATAAGAGAAAAAAAAATCTCTCATTTACACAATTTTGGAGTAAAGAAACGCTTTTGTGTAACTTTGTGTAAATTTGTGTAACTTTGTGTAAAATTGTGCAAGTAAAGAAACAGAGCTAATAAAATCGTTGTAAGTGTTGCCACTGTTTACTTTTTTTTGACGCGTAATAATTACAGCATTTTCATTTTGGGGGTATTTCTGCAAAGTTTCCAGCATTTTTTGGTTTAAATTGTACAATAGTACCCTGTAATATTATTTTGTATGGAAAGTCAACAGTAGCTTCGAAATTCAAAAATAATTAAACGAAAAATTAGTGTTTACTTTCTTCTGACGCTCACAGTATACAAAAATGACATTAGAGATCAGTGATGCTAACACATATAAATGCGTTTTTCATTTCAACACTTCTTTTATACTCCTTTCTTTATCTTTTATCCAGGGATATTGGTGACCTATTATACACACTATACCCCGGTGACATGCCTCCAATTTACGTGGTAGGTCACTCAATGGGTGGTGCTATTGCTGTACATTTTGCACATTTGGAATTGATACCAAATATTATTGGCATCACCGTCATCGATGTTGTCGAGGGAACTGCCCTGGAGGCTTTGGCCAGCATGCAAAGCTTTTTGCGCTCCAGGCCACAATATTTCAAAAGCATACCCAATGCCATTGAATGGTGCATACGTAGTGGACAAATACGTAATATCGACAGTGCCAAAATTTCGATGCCGGGACAGATTATTAAGTAAACTTTTGGTATAATTTGTATATATATTTTGTACATATTGATGTGTGTTTATTTTTAGCTGCACAACGAAGAAATTAGCCACAAATGAACTGCCAATTACAGATGATGAGGGTGATGATGCCACAGCATCCACCAAATTCACTCATCCCTTGAGCATCTCCGAAGATGAAGAAGTTGGTGGAGAGAGCAGCACAAATGAAATGATTACAGAATTTAAAAAACCCGACACTTGCGACGAAGAAAATACAAAAAAGTAAGTGTTTTGTGGGAAAATACACAGAAGTTTCGTTATTTGTTTACATATTCCTTTAGATACACCTGGCGCATTGATCTGTCCAAGTCGGAAAAGTACTGGGTCGGCTGGTTTTCCGGTTTAAGTGAGAAATTTCTTAACTTACGTTTACCCAAACAACTGTTATTGGCCAGTATCGATGGCCTCGATAAAGCTCTTACTGTGGGCCAAATGCAGGGACGCTTTCAAATGCAGGTATTGGCTCGTTGTGGCCATGCCGTTCACGAAGACCGTCCCCATGAGGTAGCCGAGGTCTTAAGTGGCTATCTGATTCGTAATCGTGTTGCTGAGGCAGCTGGTGATTTTCGTTGTCAATTGCCTGCCTGTTAGTTGACGGCTACTTTCAGGGAAATGCATAACAGGAAACCCATAACTAATACTCCTATAGTTTTTCGATACAATGAATGACGCAGCATATACATACTGTATATTTTTTGTCTCGTAAGTGAGTTGGACCAAGAACTTTGGTTTCTTACTGCCCCGTCAATATGCAGAGAAAGATCATCATATTTATTAAATGATAAAAGGAAACAATCATATTTATAATTGATCTTAAACCTAATCAGAATTAGAATTGTCAAAATTAATTGCGTTTAACATTTTGCTTCAAATAAATATTCAGTAAAAAAACGAAATTAATACAAAAACAATTGATATTTTACTTAAACAGGACTTACAACGTTTTTGTTTATAATATTCGATCTTTAAACCATTTGAGCCTACAGGGTATTTACATAAGTACCCTAGAAAGTATTAATTGTTTTTACAGTAAATGGGAAGGATTGACTTACAAAAACAAAATTAATACAACATTTTTTTCCTCGGTTTAATTTTAGTTTATCACAAGTTGAAATCAGGTTTTTTTTTTGGAAAACGCTGCTAAAAGGAATAGCTCGCACCCTTTCGAGACGGCTTAAGGTGTCCTTTATGCTATGGAGACTAAAAAACTGCGATCACACCTGTCTGCCACACTACATCTTTTGATAACTGGTATTTAAATACCCGATAGTCAATGGGTTCTACTCAAAATACAATTTTTGACTAACTTTGTAGTTAGTTAAAAAATTCTCCTTTAAATTATTTTATTTTATTAAGAAAGCAGGATGTTTACAAGAAATGTACTCAGCCTTATTACGAATGTCGTTCTCGTATTTCGACTACGACAGTTTTGTAAAAGATTAAAGATAACACGCCAACTTTGTCTTTAATCTTTTACAAAACTGTCGTAGTCGAAATACGAGAACGACATTCGTAATAAGGCTGACTATTTACCCTTAGAAATCTTCGACTTTTCTGGTGCGACATTATGGTAATCGGAAATTGAATTGGCATAAATTTACTTTAGTCAAGAATCTCTGATCTACTCCAAAATTTCACCATCAACAAAGTTTGCTGCGCTGAGTTGAAAAAGTTATTTATTTCCCCCCGCTCGACCCAACATCTTGAGATATTGGTCTTTAAAGCTTGAGTATATAATCGGCTATACCTCAGGTATTTATTATCCGATCTCGTTCAAATGGATATCATTTCAAAGGTTTTTTTTTACTCTATAAATCTGTATATACACATTTTGTTTTATTAACCCATTAGGTACCCACTTATAAAAGGTTTTTTAACCTAAATTTTTTTTTCACTTGTACTATTTTCAAACAGTCCCTTGTGTACTTATTTGGTTGCCAGAATACGATAACAGACAAGACTTCAAGGTTTTTTTTAGAGGTATAATACTTCACATTAACCCCACAAAGACTGGAAATATTTACGTTGAAATACATTTTTTAATATAAAAAAATAAAAAAAATTATGTGAAATAATTTTTGGATGCAGCGCTTGCATCCATCCAATCCCTTCAAATTAATAACACCAAAATACTATGCCGAAGCCGCGAAGCTGGTGTTGGACCCACCCCAGAGCAGAAAATCCCTAAGTCCGGCCGAAGGCCGCCCACGCAGAAAGCATTATAACAGAAAAATACTATGCCGAAACCGGTGTTAAATTAATTAAATTTTTTTGATAACTGGTTCTGAACAACTCGTAAAAAATAAAGGTCGACTTGAGCTGTGGGTTAATTTTTTATTTCTTTATTTTTTAAATTGAATATCTCCGGCCTTCGAAGGGCTACTGTTAAGTATTATACCTTAAAGAAAGAGTTAAGACTTCTATATTGTGGGAGGCTGATAAAAAAATATGTATACTAGGGCTTTTTTTGAAAAAAAAACATTTTTATCAAAAAAGTGAGGTTAAAAAATCGTTTTTGTCTACTAGCCACCAATGGGTTAATAAAACCAAATATTTTTATATACACACTTACAGATTTTAGAAGGATATTTCTACAGAAGCCTATTTTAACGGCATCAGTTAATAAATGACTGAACTATGGGCGGTAAACTTTGGAGGCCCATATTTCCAAAAATTTGGACTTGCGAACAAAATTTTTTTTCATTCTTCATCAGCGTTTTATGCCCTTCTGGCAAAAAAAAAACCCAAAAAAATAGGCGATATTTGACTAAAGTAAATTTGCTCCATTGAATTGAGACATTGGTGTCTTATTCTCATACTTGTGACCAAGGCAATGCAACTTCCACGAATTAACCATAACAGCGTCTAAAGCATTGGTTATTAATAGTCAATACCACTTCTTGACCCGAATCGGAATTCGGTAATTATTCATTGCGTTACCTACCTCCCTTTCGGTAATACCGTTTTGGGCGAAACATTGGTGTATAGCTCAGACAATTTAATAATAAGATCACAACCTAAAAAGATAAAAATGTTTGAAGAAAATGGTAATAACTTACTGTATTATCATTCCCACGCACCGCGAGTATAGAATTAGTCCCCATTTATATTTTGCTTGTCAGGCTGCAATTATCACGCTATTATCTCTCTTAAAAAGCCTACTTAATTACATTACATTGCGAGTTTTGGCTTGCAACCGCCCCTTCAGTTTTTGACGTTTAATCGGCTCATCTCCCTCATTCTTACATTCGTAAAAAATTGTAAAAGTGGTCTATTCTTATAAATTTATCAAAAAAGGAAATTCGCTGTGTTGAATTCGTTGTCTTATAATCGTAAAAATTGTTAAAGTGGTTTATTCTCAGTTAATTTATTAAAAAATTAAATATTTGTAACGATATATTACACCTTTTCACTTCGACATGAAAATTAATATGAAACAAAATGACAGAAATGCGAAAGTGAAGAAAGAGAAACGTCAAAACTCCCCACAAATTTTCGTATCGTGCATGGTAAAATAAGGAAGGTAAACTCATTAAAACAGCTGTTTTCAATTTCATATGTACTTTCTGTTTGTACTTTTTTGTATTCCTGTGTTGTTGGTGTACTTACGTGTATTGATTGACAACTTAAGCGATTGAAACAAAAACAAAATGCCTGTTGTTGCTACCTACAACAACAACAAAGTCTACTGCTACTACTTGGTTATTTTACTATGGTATCGTACCCCGCCAGCAACACCACATCTCTCACCATCAAAACGCGTTGAACACGCGTGTTAAAGCCATAGTGTAAAGAACTTATTCGTATCGAAGGGAAACTCAGATGTCCTGTGGGGCTACTTTCGCATTTCCTTAACGCTCATCAACGGGTCCAATATTGGTCCGATCATCCCGAACGGTCCCCAAAGTAAAGAGACTATCGTTCGATAAACGAGTCATTAGTTTCTGACTTTTAAAAAAGTTGTCAGAGGCGACAGTGTCCTTCTCTCGGTCTTCCAAATGCGAGAGAAGTGATACGACAACTCTCTCCTAGCCCGAATCCTGGGTCCTCTTGTTCCGAGGCACCAGCGTACGGAATGAACTAGAACAAGTAGCTTTCTGACGACGTCAAACACCAATACTTATATGTACTCGCAACGAATTTTTTTCCCCTTTATGAACATTTTACATGACTGACGGCCGTACTGGGCAATCATTTGTTCATCAATCGAAAGGTTGTGCGAAAAAATGCCGAATTGAAAACATGCCCGGTCAAATTAAAGGTTGTCAACCAATTTAGGGTACCGGAATGTCTGAAAAACCTTGGGTAATTTTTAGGTCTGGCCGGATTCTACAGACGTTTTATGAAGGATTACACCAAAGTGGCGGAGCCTTTGACTAAATTCCTCCAGGGCGAGAATGGTCATGTATCTGCAAGAAAATTCAAGCCATGTAAAAATAATATTGGATTTGGAGGCACTGGTGGGGTTTGATAAACTTCGGAAGATCTTATCACCTGAGGATGCTTACCCAGTTTTTCTTACCCAGACTACAGTAAGAAATTTGAGCTCACAACGGAAGCATCCGCAGTTGAGTTGGGGGCAGTGTTATCCCAGGGTGGGCGACCTGTAATGTTGATATCCAGAACTTTATCTAGAACTGAGTCTACGCCATGAATAAAAGATAATTACTTGCCATTGTGTGGGCTTTGAAACAGCTACGGACATTCAAATTTGTATAGATCACCAACCAATTACATTCGCCATGTCAGATAAAAATTCGAATTTGGAGCCGTACATAGTGAAAACTATGACTATTAGGACAGTAAATAATCCTGTGAACCAACCAACCGATCATATGAGACACACTACGACGTATGATAGCGTAGAAAACTCGAAAGTTAGGTTAGGTTTAGGACAGGTATCAATATGAGACCGTTTTCAAGTACCTTGTCGTCACTACACTTGGAGGTCGGTCGATCCATTGTGATTGCCCATATATATGAGAAAACAGAGAGAAGGGGACGAGCCTCACTAAGAGTGATAGATAGACGTAGGACAAACAGAAGAACCATTTAGTTATGTTCCCAATATATATATATATCCTCTGATAAGCCCTGATCAATAGATGCAATACCATCCAAGATGAGAATCCACATGTGTGGGTTAAGGTTTACCATTCCAGATTATCAGTTGGGTAGAAAGAACCAATACACAAATTATCAGATGATTGTTTCGCCTGCCCGGATCCATGGCCCCGTGAAAATACTAACAAATCCTCAATGGCCACATTAAGCAGAGTCCAGGCCCTCTGCCTGTCATCCAAAGCAACGGTGACGCCTACGCTGTAGGGCTGGGCATTGACAGAAGGTGATCAATGGTCTCCACCTGTTTTTCATCACCATAATCACGGCAGAAATCAACCCGTTCACAATACAGTTGCGAGTGAAGCCTCCAGCATAACAGTAACCCGTGATACCCCAATGAAAAGCTAAAAGTCAGCCTTGCCTAGTCGAAGAAGCGACTTAGTCCTCCTTGAATCCACTGCCGGCCATGTCTCTTGAAATCCTGCAATCCACTCTGGTCAGCCAGGCAGCGTTGTTCTCGTCCAGCGATCAATCAATCCATACAAGTAACAGACCGTTGTTCAACGGAAGTGCATCCTGCTCTAGCAAAATAGTCTGCTTCAACATTCCTTGTGACATCACTATGTCCCGGAACCCAGCAGAGTCTTAGCCTGCCGGGCACTACACTGCTCAATATCCACTGGCAATTTGGATTTACATATGTATAACCTGATCGCACTGAGGGTTGGCTTACTATCAACACAGATGACGAATTCGCCCCGATTTCCGCTTGGAAGACAAGCGCTCGCCCCACTGATTCACATCGACGAAGTACACTGAACCGTATTGAGCATTTTTAACTGGTAGCTTTTCCCCAATGTGTTCCACCAGACTACGCATGCATAGATGATAATTGGGCGCACGATAGCCGAAAAAAGCCATTGCACGATTTCCGGACAAAGACTCCTGCTTTTGTCAATCGAATTCCGACAGGTGTAGGGCACGTTCAATCCTTTCTTCATTCGCTCCTCAGAACCACCCCAAGGTTAGAATTTACAATGCGATCTCTAAGCATGCTCGCAATCCATTCGACAAGAAATGAAGGCGCCTCAGCGCACTCCAGAGATTGCGTGATAGCGCTAAATCAGACATTGTTAAATCACCTATGTCTAAGGCCGGGGCCACACTGGCGTTTTCTTGTCGCGCGTTTTCAAAAGCTTTCGTAGAAGTATACACAATCAACGTATACAACTCAAGGTTGAGCTTTTTTTGCGTTAGAGCTTTTGAAAACGCGCGACAAGAAAACGCCAGTGTGGCTCCGGCCTAAGAAGGCAGCCAAAATCAAGTCCCCAAACTTCAAGATCACCAACAACATCGTGCAGAGCAGTTTCCACAGATTTACCCTTGAGGTAGGCATGTTGTCTACCATTCAAGTAGCACGGGCTAATTCTATTCCTGATGTACAGGTCAACTATTCTCTCCAAAACTTTCAATAGAAAGGATGAGAGGCTGATTGGTCTGTAGTCCTTCGGAGAAACATGAATAATCCGTCCTGAGTTGGGAATAAAAACGACTAGTACCTCCTTCCATTTGTCTGGTATCAGGGTTATCTGAGACAAGCCCTATAGATACTCAGAAGATGAGGCGTGACAAAAGTGTCACATTTCTACAGCATAACCGACAGGATCTCGTCAGGACAAGAAGATTTAAAGGGCTTGAAGCTATGAATAGTCCAAAGCAACCTCGATTCGTCAACTATCACTCCCAGATGCGTGATATCTGGAGTGGAAGTCTCCGCAGAGTTTATATCCACAGTTGGGAAAGTGTGTTTCCATAAGAAGCTCAAGTGTCTCAGCTCCGGAGTTCCATGACGCATCGGATTTCTTATTATCACCGACGACTCTATAGTCCTTGGACAACACGCGTCGAAATCGTGTAGCGTCTTTCATCTCGGTTATGGACTCACAGAAGCTGTTCCAGGCGGCCCATTTTGCCTTTTTTATATCATTCTTGAACTAATTAAAACTGTTTTTGTACACTGTCCAGTCCGATTCCCTTTTCGATTTCTTGGCCTTATTGAAAAATTTCCTAGTGGAGTTACGCAGAGCACACAACTCTCGTGTCCACCACATAGGCCGCCTCCTCTTACCCGGGTTATGGTGCAGGGATTGGAGTCCAACCCCGAAATCCTAGTGATAAGTTCATGAAATTTCACCCATCAGCTCTCCTAGGAATTCTAAAGGGGTCTTGCGATCCTGCCACGAAGTTTATAGTGAAGAGACATGTACTATGGTCAGCAAAGGAGTAGTCATCCGACACCCTCCAATCGTTTTCAAGCAATTCCTCAGAAGATATGGTTATGTCAATGACACTCTCACTCAATTTATTACGAAAGGTGGCCCTCTTTCCTCTACAGATCTTGAGCCCGGATTGAATAATAACATCAAAAACAGACTCACCTCTATTATTTATATCAGCGCTGCCTACTGTGTATGGTGAGCATTTGCATAAATAAATGGTTTCCCATTGCATCCCATGAAGGAATTGGGGAGAGCTTCTCACAACCAGTGAACTGTGCGCTTTCTATTGTCGCCGTCACTATGCGAGGTGACCGCCGTCGAAGAAATTTAAGAAGGTCAGAGCTGGGATCGAACAGAGGATCTGATGTACAAGAGGCGGAAACGGAAACGGATTTCCATCACAGCCCATAATAAGTCGTCGCCCTATATTAGATGCCTGGTGCAGCAATTCAAGAACTGCCTCGCAGTGGTGCTTATTGATCTTTCCCTCACGAGCTTTAATCCTTTCGAGTGGCTTCAAGTCCAAGGCAATTCTGAAATCGGCACCTGAGGTATCGGTAGCAGAAACTGTAGACAATACCTCGCAGACATTGGTATTGAGTCCCGGGTTCTGTTTGCCAAGTTATTTTACCACCTTACCACCAATGGGTCGGAGCGGGAGTAAGGACTGAGAAATAACCTCTAGTCTCGAACCTGGCCAAGCTTCGTCAATACCGTCGATTAGGTTTTTATGGAAGTCTTTTACTTTTATTTTATTGGCTCATCCGCCTTCAAAGGACTGAAGAACATGCCCACTACTTCGAAGACCTTCAGTGACAGGGTCACCTAATAATCCTGAGACGTATCAGTGATCGCATTAACAATCAGGCTGCTCATTCGTTTCGCCTTCTCACTTTAGCTAGCTAACGGAGGTTTCCGATAAAGCCATTGCCCACGACATACTGTGTGGAAGTAGTGATCTGCTAGGCCTGCCCAATGAAGGCATCAGTTGTGGCCACTCCCAAGTGAATGGCTAATAGAAACTTTCCACCTCCAAGGACAGTCCCAAGACGATTTTGACTCCCTTCAACCAGTCGACATCAGGGCTATTCTGACCGATACTCCTGCTATCGACCATCATTGCATCCACCAGCCTTCACTCAACCTGCAACCACTTGGTAGGGCTAATCATTCCAGTTCTATTAACAATTGCAATCCTAAGGGACTGATTAGCTCCCAAGGTACTTTGTTTCCTGGGCTTCTTCGAGACTACGTGAGCTAAGACAACTGGATTGGATTTTACCTTTGGCAGCCCTGAAGTAGTGGGACCCTCCACAGACTGCGTTGGAAGATCCCCCACTCGAAGAGTAGGAAGTCCTGTTTGCGGACTTTGCAGCCGGTAAACTTGGGGTTTGGACTAGGGTGATTGGAGTGAGACAGACGGGCTACGCATTCCATCACTCAGAAGCAGCGCATCATGATACGGTAGATCGTACCTCCTGATGAAGTCCCGGCGATCGGATATCACCCGCTTGTCCTTTACAGCACGATTCCAGCAAGACAGCACATGCTCTGCGATAGACGCATCTCTTTTTATCAGCACTGGGTCTGTTCCTAGACTTGCCAGCTTTGACCGAGGTGGAACCCGCACCAGTCACCCCATGCCCGGTGTTACCGGGAGGCGGAGATAGGATTTTGTCAACCTCCGCATCTTGTCTAGCAAGTGTAGGAACAGACACTGACTCCAAATTATCAGATTTTTATGCAGCGATGATGGCAGTATGGCATTCTCATCAGAGAGAGGGATACAGTAACTTCATCACTACTTAGCTCACAGTTTCCCATGAGATCGACCACCAACCTCATAGGTTGAACAATTGAGATGATCTCGTCCTTGCGACACCATCATCGACACAATCTCACGGTGCTGTTGCACTATGCTGTCGTGGCGGCGTCAGCTGGACCGGACGACACGTTACTACCGACCCGAGCCCTGGCATCGGAGGGAGCTGTTCGGGACCGGTTTATTTAAACACTAACTGGCCATTCAGGATCTTCGCAAGAAACACCAGGCCGAGGAAGCTTCATTCTCAATCGTTATTTACGTATGCCTGGTCAACCGATAGTCCTACAAATTGAAAATTGTAAAATATGTAGGGAAAATAAATATCAGAGACGTCCAACTAAGGCAGAAGTGGCTGCAACGCATATACCGGACTACCCGGGCCATATGATAAGTGTTTGAAATGTAACAACTGCACTTTTTGAGATTATGAGCAGGATCAAGAAATTTAAATTAGTAGTTTCTGATACCGAGAGATCCGGAGAGATACTTACTCAGGTATCATTCTGGTGCGGAACAGTTTTTTTGTTCCACCATTACACATTGAGAGTGATGGTAAAGTCTAGCGATGCCACTCTACATTTTTAGAAATTGCGAGGTGTGTTATGGCTCAGCAACACAGAGTGACATCTTAGACTTTCTTCTTCTTTCGAATTTCAAGTACAATAACTCAGTATACTCTGTAACTGGAGAGAAACCAATAGACATTCTGAATACCCTATCACAAGAAATGTTGAACCACACCAAGGATAAATTGTATATAGCCCAACGAATAACTTTACAGACGTGTAATGTAAATGTCTCCCAGAGTTTTTTAGCGCGGTGAGAAGGCGTGTGTGAAGAGAAATAGGAGTTAAGGCAACAAATTCCACAAATGGTATGTTGAGGTAACTGTATAACAGGATCTAGGGACCACTGTTTTAATTGAGGGCAAAATAGTTCATAAAAGTAATTTGAGATAATTTTTTTTAGGTTTCCCCTACTCTGCAGTTTTGGTTTCATCCAAGGTCATTTATTATTCGGACACACACTTCGTTGCAATCTCAGATGGATTCGTAGCGACATATACGAATTTTACTTACATCCTACACAGAGCAAATTTGATGGAATACGAACGGATAATATAGGAAAATGACGACTTGACACAGAATTCTACTAAACCACGACAGACGGAGGTCGTGAAGGAACAAAATAAACAGATTTCAAGACTACAACAACTACTCTACGTAAACAAACGACGTACAACGCCACTGGATTTTACAGGTTCAGCGTTGAAGTTTGTCGCAAGAACCACAGACTATAGTAATTTTGATCTGCTATCAACAAAGGAATATATGCTGATTCAAAACAATGGACGTGTTTTGGTTAGAAGCAAGCGATTATCGCTTGCTAAATTGCAAAAATGGCCTATTTAGCGATATGTCATGTTATTCAAATATATTGGAAAGGGTTGAATATGGTAAAAGATGTCTAAAAAATTATTAACTTAGCGAAAACGATTCGTGTCGCTAAGTGCTTCATATAAAATAATCGATTACACTAGGTCACAAATAACAAAATTTTCTCTGTGATTTGTTTCTAGCATACTTTTTCTCATTGATTTTGACCTACTAAACACGAAAATGAGTTTTAAAAATTTTTCTGTTGATTGGTTTTCGAGATACAAATTTTTGAACTTTTTTTTTTTAAATTTTGGAGGTACACTTACAATTTTGAGCATATCTTTCGTCTTCTTTGACGTATTTGATCCTACTACTACTCAAATTAAAGCAAATTGAGCCGTCTACAACTCATTCTCAGAAAATTTTCAAATCGGGTGAGTAGTTTTGATGTTGGCGGCTTAAAAAGGTTAAAAAACTGCGTTTTTTTAGTAAAAATGTGGCAGAAAAATGCATATAAAAATTCATATAAAATATAAAACGCGATGCTAACAGCGATTTTGGTTTTTTTACGTATAGCTGGCATTTTTCCAAAGAAAATAAGCACTTACTTAACAAAATCTGACAACAAATGGCGGACTTATAATTTTTTTGGTAAAACACCGAAATTCCGCTATTTGACGATATTTTGATTTTCATTATTTGCACAGCTAACCTACTAGGAGGGATCGAAAAAGCAAGTTTTTTATAATCCTTTTGGAATAGAACGGAACAGTTGCTCCTATACATAAGTTACTTCTGTTCAAAATTTCACCACCCTGGGTTAATGTCTTCTGTTCTGGCAAGGGACGTGAAATTTCAAAAATTTAGTGAAATCAGCAATTTTTTTTTTTGGAAATTTTTTTCAAATGTCACAGCACTTAGCAGTTTTGATAAAATTTTTAAATTAATATTAATAACACAAATATTTCATAATTGTAAAAAACCTATTTACAATACCGTAGGGACGTTTCGTCGATGTTTTTAAGAAAATGGTATAATGAAAATGCAGAACATAGAAACACAGGTGCATTTTACGATACGAATTTTGGCAAACCCACTTTACATGTACAAAATTGTTTGGAAAAAACGTTTACGTAATTTTTATGATTCTCAGAATTAAAAAAAATAAGTAATACACAAATAGTTATTTAATTTTTATGATTGTGGTTGCAGAGTAATATACGCTTCTGAATGTGCGTGGACGCTCTTCGTGTTCCTTTATGACTGCTACTCCGTTCACAGTCAATTAAAGGGAATTACACTTTTTTATTGATGTGTGTTTTCCCGATGGCTACCTGTATCGGATTTTTTTACAGAAATTCCCCCCACATTTGTGAGTGGTCATTATTTGGAAACTTTTCCACAATTTGAAACGCACACTTGCTGAATCAGGTATATAGCCAGGTATAGTATTTATAGGTGTTCATTTATCGTTTTTTGTCATTCAACAAGTGTCTACGAACGCGAGTAGTACGAGTAAAAAGTGAAACAAATTGAATTTAAGTGCATATAATACCTACCCAACAAGTAAGACAATGAGTAAAAGACTACGTGTGTTCGAGTGTTTGAACAATCCAGACAATTTCTGCAATGTTTGTGGCGAGTTTATAAAGAATAATCACGCACACACGTTTACTCCAGCAGTGCAATTGCACTATTTGAATTATTTTGGTATTTCACCAAATATCACAGAATCATGGACACCTAAGTCGCTATGTGATCTTTGCTATATAATCCTAACCAACTGGGCAGCTGGCGGAAGGTAAGAATTTTTATTTAAACACATTAAGCAAAGCATATATAGTAATTTATTTTAATTTTAGGCGCCATATGAAATTCGATACACCAATGATGTGGAAAAAGCCGCTATGCCATTCCACAGACTGTTATTTTTGCCTCACCACAAACAGTGGGGTAGGGAGATTTTTAAAATGGAACTACGCTCAAGTGGGATCGTTTGCACTTCCAGTACCACATTCGAATGATGTACCATATCCAGTGTGCCCTGGTGCATCTCTTCAAAAAGCAGAATCGTCAGATCAAGAGTACGAGTCAAGTGCAAGCGAATTTGGGGCGTGCAGAAAGCGAAAATTACTGTCACAGGCCGAACTAAACGATTGGGTGCGCGATTTTGGTCTCACTAAGGAGAAATCCGAACTTTTTGCGTCTCGGATGGTACAGTGTGGATTTGCGGATTCAGAAGTGAAAGTAACAGCGTACAGGAAGCGTCACCAGCAGTATGCAAAATTTTATACAAAGAAAGACCAAATATGTTTTTGCAGCGACATTTCCGGCTTGTTCCAAGAGCTTCACCAAATTCACAACCCCAATGAATGGAGGTTGTTTATTGACAGCAACTAAAAGAGCTTGAAGGCAGTTCTCTTACATAATGGGAATGAAAAGCCATCTCTTCCTATTGCTCATGCGGTTCATTCAAAGGAGAACTATGAAACTATGAACATTTTGCTGAAATGCATAGAGTATAGCAAATATAATTGGAAAATATGCGCCGACCTCAAAGTTGTGGCCATTCTGTGTGGACTCCAAGGAGGCTATACGCGACATTGCTGTTTTCTGTGCCTTTGGAATAGCCGCGCTGATGATCAGCATTATATTCAAAAAAAATGGCCGGAACGAACGAAACCTGTAGTTGGAGAAGCGAATGTTCAGCGCAAACCACTAAGAGAGAACCGTGAAAATATAATACTTCCGCCGCTGCACATAAAATTGGGTTTGATAAAAAATTTTGCCAAAAAATTGGACAAAGAAGGTGAAGCTTTTGCCTATTTACGGTCAATTTTCCCTTACCTTTCGCTGGCAAAAATTAAAGAAGGAGTCTTCGCAGGACCCGATATAAAAAAAATTTTGAAAGATGAAACATTCCCGAAGCTGTTATCACCCATCGAAGCCGCAGCATGGAATTCCTTCAGGCTTGTTGTGGAAAACTTTTTAGGAAACAACAAAAGCCATAATTATAAGGACATAGTTGAGGATCTGGTAAAGAACTATGAAGCAATGGGTAGGTTTTTTTTGAAACAAATGTTAATTTAAATAGCGTTTTAATTCTCGTTTTTTTTTCATTTTTGGGTAGGAGTGCACATGTCACTTAAAATACACTTTCTGCATTCTCATTTGGATTTTTCCCTGAGAATTTAGGAGACGTGAGCGACGAACACGGCGAGCGCTTTCATCAGGAATTGAAGGCTATGGAACGACGCTATCAGGGCATCTATGACACGGCTATGATGGGTGACTACATTTGGACCCTAATACGTGAGACCAATTGCAGCGAATACAAAAAACAAAGAAGAAGTCAGCTGTTTTTCCACATGGCATAAAATGTACAGTTATATCTTTGTTTCTACACATTTTTTATGGGCGTTGATTTGGTTAATTTCGTTAGTTTAGCTAACCTGGCACATCCATTTCTAATTGTGCCATACACTGAGTATGTAGTGCTCTAAATAAATTAAAAAATAATATACTAAGACTAACTTGTTTGTTTTAAATTAAGTTCAAATGTATTTATTCGTTTGCGTTGGGTAGGTAAGCTGTGCAAATAATGAAAATCAAAATATCGTGAAATAGCGGAATTTCGGTGTTTTACCAAAAAAATTATAAGTCCGCCATTTGTTGTCAGATTTTGTTAAGTAAGTGCTTATTTTCTTTGGAAAAATGCCAGCTATACGTAAAAAAACCAAAATCGGTGTTAGCATCGCGTTTTATATTTTATATGAATTTTTATATGAATTTTTCTGCCACATTTTTACTAAAAAAACCCAGTTTTTTAACCTTTTTAAGCCGCCAACATCAAAACTACTCACCCGATTTGAAAATTTTCTGAGAATGAGTTGTAGACGGCTCAATTTGCTTTAATTTGAGTAGTAGTAGGATCAAATACGTCAAAAAAGACGAAAGATATGCTCAAAATTGTAAGTGTACCTCCAAAATTTTAAAAAAAAAAGTTCAAAAATTTGTATCTCGAAAACCAATCAACAGAAAAATTTTTAAAACTCATTTTCGTGTTTAGTAGGTCAAAATCAATGAGAAAAAGTATGCTAGAAACAAATCACAAAACGACTGTTGGCTAGTGTTATATAAGCAAGCGGTGCAACACGAAAAAATAAAGGGGTTTTCAACAGAGACGCTACAAAAGTAAATCGATAGGGACAGCAAACAACGCCATATTTTTTCCCGCTCTTTTGACATTTCTCTTCAGTAAGGTTTGCCATTTCATCATGAAAGATATACGAGGCAACAACGAGTCGAAATTATTAAAATTTACTACCGAAATTTGGAGTCAGTGGCCTCAACTTTAAGAGGCCTCTACAATCAGCGATGAGGCTCATTTCTGGCTGAATGGTTTCGTCAATAAGCCAAATATGCGTTATTGGTCGGACAGCAATCAACACGTAATCCATGAGTCATCATTGCATCCCGAAAAAATTACGGTTTGGTGCGGTTTATGGGACGCCGGCGTCATTGGACCGTACTTCTTCCGTGATGATCAAGACCGGCACATTACTGTGAATGCGAATCGCTACCGTTCAATGATAACCGAATATTTTTGGCCCCAATTGGATAATATGGATTTGGAGGACATGTGGTTCCAACAGGACGGCGCCACAAGCCACACAGCGAATGCCACAATCAATTTATTGGAAACCAAGTTTGAACTTCGTACGATTAGCGAACGTGAAATTGCAGCAGTATCGGCCGATTTATGCTTGAAAACCGTCGAAAATTGGGTTCAGCGTCTGGACTTCTGCAAGCGTGCCCGTGGTGGCCGTGCAAAAGAAATCGTGTTCCATACATAATGGCATCGAACGTACTTTCACAGGAATAAAGAATTTCATTTCAAAAAAAACTTTTGTAGCGCTCTTATTGAAAAACCCGTTATAACCATATACGGACACCACTACGTAATAAAAGACAAAAAAAGGCCCGTGTATATCAAAATTCCGAACGGTTTGCAAGATATGAGCCTGACAAAATGATCACTTTTTTGCAAACACGATACCGAAGCCCCAAATCTTTGGGGGCCCATAAATAAGTGCATGACTTTGGGCAAAACTGGGAGACACGGGTCTTTTTTTGTCTTCTATCACGTAGTGGTGTATATGTATATATGGTTATATTTCCATGACTTAAAAAAATACACACAGTGTTATTAATGAAATATATGCAAGGTAAATAAGAGATATATGGTAACTCTCTGCAACAAAATGTTACGTTAAGACTTAATGACATTTCTTACGAAAATTTCGCAAGAACTGCGAAATCACTTCCCAGTAGGAAACCGACTAGTTGTCCACAAAAGTACAACTTCATGGAAACATGAAACTGTACTAAATTTAAATCTTTTCAAAGGAAGATTGAGAAGGTGAGAATGCGTAAAATAAACAAACCAACGAGCATAAAGGACCAAATAAACTAATGTAGCACAGTGGACAAACAAATTTAATTAATTTAATTTTGCATGAACCATGTATATGTTTGCAAGCATTGTTTTCATTAATTGAAGATCTGATGGTTCTTTGTTGTCTGCAAGGTTTTTATATTATAACATATTAATCACTGTGTTTCCAACATGTAATATTGAATAGCAAACACAATGTGTTTGGACACAAGTATACTATATTTGCGACAAGCTATAAGCACGTTTTCTTTTCATCCAAAACATTAACAAAAAGACTGACTACAGCGGGAACACATTGTTTTTTCCACCGACCGAGTGGACCACGTCCCCATATCGAGGGGACAGCGTACACATTATAGACCGGCCTATAACGGGAGAGCAAGGATTATAAGTTCACACGTTGCAACCAACTACGGAAATTCTTCACCAGTTGGTATTACACTAACATAAATAAGTATAAAAGTACATCACGAGATATTAATATAACAGACTTCATAATATATATTAATTACGAACAAATCGAAAACCAAATTATAAATCAGACAGACAGACATATAGTAAGGATAAAGTAAATTTACATATGTAAAGGAATATATAGCACTAATGCAATCGGTTCAAATGACAAATTATCCTAGACTTTGTAGTTTCCCAACTACCAGTGAAATCAATAAACTGATATAGCTCATTAAAGTCACGACACATTCTCCTAACTGGATCAAAAGACGCATAATTCGAATGCTGAAACTCGATGTGAATGAGTTTATAGTACCTCATGGGTCTCAATCGGACATTTATGAAAATCTTAGATAACAGAAATTCAGAACATATACATCCATCAATTATCTTCAAAACTGTAATAGAGTTTATCATGGTACGTCTACTACTAAGAGTCGGCAATCTGACCAATCCTAGTCTACTGCTATACGAAGGAAGATTATGGTTCGGGTTCCATTGAAGGTTTCTCAGACAGAAAAATGAGAAACTGTTTCTGGACCGATTCAATCATATTAACATACAAATTGTACTGGGGGTCCCAAACAACAGATCCATATTCGAGAATAGGGCGGACTAGCGAAGTAAAAATATTTTTCGTTACGTAGGGTTCTGAAAATTCCTTTGCCCAACGTTTAATAAAGTTCAGAACGCCATAAGCCTTATTTACCATCGTAATTATGTGGGAGTTGATTATTATTATCTTTTAAGAACAAGTGAGTAGTTGAAGCCGTGTTCTACAAAGAGTTATAAACAATAATATGCAATACAATAAACAATAAAACAACAAAAATGCAATCCCATGCAACACGATAACCAATCTAAATATCAAAAATGGTATTTATTATTTTTAAAAAATTTTAAAATTGATTTTCTAAATTTTTACGCCTGATATCTAAACGATTAATCGTATGGGGAAATTAAACAACAACGTATCTATTTCTAAAGATATGGAAATAATTTATTTAAATTTTTCAAAATTAATTCATTTTGACATTTCTGTGTGCCCATTGTTTGTAATACAAAATCTTGTAGTACTATTTCCATTAGTTCTAGTCAGAAACTAGTTCTATTTTGTCAGTTCAATGCTAGTTTAAAACCACAGTACAGGACTATTTCTATGCTCAGCAGTATAGAACCAGTTGAAAACCGATGCTTCGAAGCCATTTAAAGTCCCTTCGAACTAGTACTGTTGGACTGGCACACTACTAGTTCAAAAGATAATGATATGGAACAATTTCTCCTGAGCGTATGCCATCGCCATGTTAATTTCTACAGTTGTTTATACGAGGCAGTCCTAGTTGTATGGTACCAAAATACTAGTATTTTTTCCTACTGGGTACTTTGAAGGTCCATAACTCGAGAAATGGTGGTGTCCCATAACATCCCTTGAAGGGATTTGGGAGAGCTTCTCACAATCAGTGAGAAGCGCGCTTTCTAATCTTATACTGTTGCACCACCAACGGCGACAACTCGGGGAATATGGGCCTCCGAAAAACTTTAATTATTTTTTAACGTATATAAGATCGGTCAAATATTGCGAATTTACTGCAGTTTTGAATTGGCAGAGGTGTTGACATACTGTCCTATAAAATTCAAATGTTTGCGCTGTATTTGTTAAACTCAGTATGTGCGGAAAGCAATAATCTTGACAGATCCAATGACTAAATCCGATAGTAAGTCATGGCATTAAGCAAACAAATCTAAGATAATTGTTTTAACCAACACAGTGTAGAAGGGTACTAAATTCATCTTTACTGTGTTTAATCTCATATTTGCCTGTAAAAGTTTTAAGTGTAATTACAATTTTTAAATTTCAAATCGATATTTAAGTTTTAAATGCAAATTTATTCTATTAAAAAATATATCAAACACTTATGAAGAAGACAAAAAAAAATGTATGGGCTAGTACGAACGTTATAGAAATCGCATATGTTTATTTAATACAAAAGGGAAATTTTGATGTTTTGCCATCTGGTTAAGGTTCATCTGATGCATTGATATATGTAGATAGTCTGACAGACGCTTCTATCGCTGCTATAATACTCCCTACATCTTAATCTATATAACGTATACCTTCGCTTTGAAGCTTTATCTTAGTTTCCAAAGCTCTTATTTGACGTAAACGTTGTGCTATCTGTTCTCGAATCTCATCCCTATAACGTTTTCCCTCACCCAGTTCTTCCATTTCGGCCAACCATTCAGCACGCTCGTTAATTTGATCCAGCACTGCAAATTGTTGAAATTTAGATTAAATCAAAATCATATCTACCTACTTCATACTCACATTCATTGACTATCTCATCTGGTGTAGCAAAGTTTTCTTGTTTTGGTTTTTCTCTGCGTTTGGGCTTCAGATTAGTTTCCGCGACACGTAGACCTGACATTGTTTCCTGCAGTAGTTTTTTGGCTTTTTCCGAAGGCAATTTATCATCGGGTTTCGGTCGATAGCGTGGCATTTCATACGCCCCACTCGCCCTAATCAAAGACAACGACTTGCGTTTGGCATTATGAGCTTTACGTAGAATCTCAGCGGCTTCCTTGTCGGGATCTTGGCAGATATTAATACGCCGTGGTTCAGGTTTTGGTAGAGGTTCACCATTACGCAAATGAGAATCGATTTGTTTACGCATTAATATGGTCATTTTAGATTCCTCCATCAATACTGGGAAGAAATATAGGGGAAGCATTTAAAAAAAGACCATTTAATATCAGCGGTTATAGTTTTCTTACATTTCAATAAATCTGCCGTTTCTTTGCTATACTGGATTTTAGGTGTATGAAAGAGACCTCCTTGTGCTATACGTTCACTGGGCCACATTTTCGATTCATTCGTCGCCGAACACCGGTTGTTGGCAATGGCAGGAGGTGCCGGTATTAGAGTCTCGGAGTTATTTGGGGTTTGCATGATTTTGTGTCAAGTTCTTCTCAAAATATGTTCTCCAAAATATTTTAGTATTTTTAGTAGACTTTTTTTTTACTTTGTTTTCAAAGGAAATTATAGTGACGAATAACGACCGACTTGTTTATTTCTCGTTTTCAAGTGAAGTTCTTTGTCAAGGCAAACCATACAAAGCACCTAGGTAACGAAACACAAATACAGTGGTGCATTGTGATACTCAGTGGGGAAGGAGGGCTGCTAGACAGTTTTATACGTCATGTATGTATGTGGAACACATGCCTAATTCATCCTAATATTAGAATAACTCGTTCTCTTTAAAATCCTGAGAATCGTAATACATGCAATGTTTCGTAAGGAATATGGATTTAATGTGTGGGCAGTTAAAGGTACGTCGTTTATATTTTTCCAGGACACAAATCATAAATATGTATACATATTAGGGTGGATCAAATTTTTTTGCGCCAAAGGCTCATCGCGATTCTTGTTCTATGGGTCATTTGAAGAAACCATAGTTCTAAAATAAATTTCGAGCCCCCGGATTTTTCGAAATTGTTTTTTTTTTTTAAATTTTCAATAATCGACTTAGATATTGGAATAAAAAGGCAAAAGAAAATTTTATTTCCTCTAGTTAAATGTGTAGTATTTGGGGATTTTTTGGGTCGACGAATACATTTTTGATATTTTTATATATTTGAGTACAGCCAGAGGGCGCTTTCACCCATTTTTTTTTGGGATTTTATCGCTTTTTTTTGGGAAAATTTACGAAATTGACGATATTGTTGTGAAACTTGATGAATATTTTTAAATAGCCCATAATGTTTAGCGCTATAATTTGAAGGGGGGTACGTATTCACGACCTATTTCGATTTCATTCAATTTAAAACAAAGAATGAAAAAATGTTTTCCTTATTTTACTCATTTTTTTTATAAATGCATGCATAGAAAGAACATTTCAAATAGTTCATGATAGATCAACATAATGACAGAAGATCTACGATACCGGAATACGAGACAGAAATTGAAGGGCAAGTACCTACGTCTTCAATGATGAAACATTTGAAGAGAGCCGGGGTCAAACATCCATACTAGAAGAAGATTAGGATATTGATTATGAGCTTAGTTCACATTCAATAGGTTCACAAGATGCATCTCAAAGACGAGGATCATGTACTCCCAGATACGATGCTTTGAACTTTGCTATAATGTGTGACAGATTTGGTGTGCCTGATAGAGTAGCATCAGCATTGGCAACATCTCTTATGGAAGACATTGGTGTTAAAGATAGTCGTGACAATTTTGTCATTATGGATAAAAGCAAAGTTCGTAGAAAAAAAGCTAAATGTAGACAAAAACTGCTTCTTAATCGATATGATGCTTCGAATTTAATAGCATTTTCATTCGAAGCCAGAAAAAATGATTCTTTAACGATGGAAAAAATCTATAACAAATTTCATTCAAGGATGGTTAAAAAACCTCATCTAGTTGTTTTAAAGGATCCACATTCCCAATTATTAGGCTACATAAAAGTGGAAAATGAATACTCTGAACACAAAGTCATCAAATTGAACGAATTTTTGTTCAATAAAGCAATATCTCTGGATTCTTTGATTGCTATAAGCTGTGATGGGGAGCGATCAAATACTGGCGAAAGAAATGGAATTTTGCGACGATTCGAAATGCAGTTAAAAATACCACTGCATTGGTTTGTCTGTCCTCTCCACTTTATCGAGCTTCCGCTTCGACATTTGTTTGACACTTTGGAAAAATCATCCACCACTGGACCACGATCCACAACCGGAACCTCGAGCTAACAAATTGAAACTTGTGAAAATCTTCCAGATGTAATTCTTATAAATTATTTATTACTATTTTTAACTCTATTTCTCTTCTATTTTCAGGCGGTAAAAGGTTTTGAGATGATCACACTGGAAAATGTACCTGATTTAAGTAATGTTGAATTAACTACCGACGCAATGTACTTGTACAAAATGGCACTTGCAATTTCTTCTGGTGAGGTTTCGGCGGATTTGTCCAACATTAAACCAGGGCCAATTGCACATTCTCGCTGGCCCACCAATGCCAGTAGATTATTACGGTTATATGTGACAACTAATAAGCCGTCTAAAAATTTAAAAATTCTGGCAAACTATATATAATAGGGGGTTTTTTTCGTAACCTATATAAGTTAACATCAACTGTTACGAAAAAAACGCATACACGTTGAGTAAAATCAACTTGGCTTCATTAGATAATTATTTATATTTATTTGTCAATTTGTTTATTTAAAAGTTAAAGAGAAAATAAAATTCGAAAGAATACAGTGTAATATATGAGGTGGTTATACTGCATCGACACTACAATACACTTTTTCTCATTTGATATAGCAGTGAATTATTGCATTCAAAAACGAAATCTCCAAATACGAGGTTACGATTGCCATATTGGGGTATCGCTCTATTCAATAATAAATCAGGCTTCGTAAACGAACGCTCATAGCCCAAAATATACGACTCGAGAGCACGTGCAAAAACACAACAAAAACGCACGAGTCCCCGAGCTAGCCGCGTGCTCTTCTTTATATAGGCTTCTTCGCATTCTTTTAGATTTTAAATAAGTAAAACGAGGAGCTCGGGAATAGATCTCGTACCGCAAGCGAAATATAAAAACTATTGTGTAGTGGTATGAGAAATTGGCTCCAGGTAATGAATGTGGATCGGATTATTCACCATAATTTGTTTGAAAAGTATATAACATTTACCACAAAGTACATCAAATGTACCAGAAACTACACACTTATACAATATTTATTTAACATAGTATGTTCCATTAAAGTGCATAAAATGTACCACAAAATACATATGCAAATTTACCACAAGTAAAAAAAAAGCAATTGTACTAAAACTTCACCAAAAGTACTTAAAGTGTAGTAAAAGTGCTAAAATGTGTACCAAAATACATACGGGTACCAAAATGTGTACCAAAAAGTGCATACAGTATATCATAAAGTTGTATAAGGTGCAGTAAGCAGACATAACCTAAGGCGTTCTAGCGAGTCATGGGAAGATATCGATTAAAGTAGATATATTTTGAGAATCGAAGTATTCCTCGGCTTTCTTTGTAAACTTCACTTCCTTGTGGGTTTGCTTTAGTAGTTTAGTAGTCTCCACTATTGTCTTGGAATTATTCTTCTTGAAGAAGAAAAATCAATAATATTTTATTCAACTTTTTAAAAATGTTGATTAAAAAATAAACTATCCCTAGTATTTACATCATAATTTTCGAAACGTCGTGGAAATATAAGAAATGGAATGACATAAATTTTGTATTTTCCATACAACACACTCGAACTTGGTAACACTTTTATCGGGGTTATTCTCAACTTCTAAAATTATACATGTTAACGTGCAGGTTGTCATTTTGTATGACTTAACGTGTATAAGTTACGAAAAAAACGCCCCTAATGAAAGTGCATACGCCAATGTACGGCAGTGTATTATTTTATAAATTCATACTTTGGACTCAATATTTGGATTCGTATTTATGCTCACTCAGAAAATGTTTTATTGGCAATGTTGTTCGACGTTGAAAAAAAATAGGCGATATAACTCTTAAAAAAATTATACTATCGTAACCATGTGGAAGATCCGATGCAACTGAGAGTTTACAAGAAACCTACAATAAACTTCAATTGCACGGATTATACGAATATAATTGACATGAACGATAATTCAATTATTTTCGAACCATCATTTACTGTAAGCAGTCCTTATTCCTTATGCATTAAACACATAGACGACAGCAAGCTACGAGCGACAACCTGTCAAAATTAAAACACACACGTTTATATGAAAATGATTACTTTGACGGCGTCACAGCAGCACGACGGCACAACGACCGTTGCAGTTGTCGCCAATATAAACTAATTTCTATTTTGAAAGGCGACAATATCAGTTACAGTGTTGGTAATGCACTAAAGTAGTTGTAATAATTTGGAGATTAAAGGCGTTTAACTAAAAACTGAAAATTTGTGTCAAACATTTTGGGATTTATTAAATGTTTTATCAGCCGGCTTTCGAATTTTTTTTGGTGGATAGCGTAGTTGAAACAAATAATTCTGAATTGAAAAATTTTCTGCCCAGAAAAAATTATTGTTGTACTATGCGCGTTCAAGGTGCACAAAACCAAACTCGCGTTCAATTTTTCACGTTTTGTAAAAAAACCACACATATTCAGTGAAAAACAGAATGTATTTTTATTTCTTCTTGGTATGCTAAAATATAATTTCGCTATATAAAGATTTCTTGTGTAGCCGGTCTTCGTCCGGGGGTGTGCCAAAATATGGCTTCGCTTTTTAAATATTTCCTGCCTCTTCGGAATGTATTCTAATCCACTCATTAATAAACAAACTATAATGAAAATAAAACATATGCATGTACTTCGTGTAAAGAAATTACAAAAACAAATACTCTTTTCAATAAATTATTTTGTAGAACATAATCGTTTGTTTGTGTGTCTAATAAACGTCATATTGGCATCACAATATCAGCTGTTTACGCTGTAGCTGCCGTTTTCAAAATATTTAAAAAGGTGGCTACACAACGACAAATGTCGCCAACGACATTTGAAGTCAGTCGTCGTGCAGCTTGCTGTCGTCTATGTGTTTAATGCATTATGCCTGATCCAAAAATTGCCTTACACATACAAGGAGCGGAAAGACACGTTCAATTTCTTCCTAGCGTGTCCAAACGAGTTGTGGAACAGAATCGAGAAGGAGTTATGGCGGTGACATTAGAAAGCCGTGAAAAATTCCCTAGACTTAAAATAAATAACTCCGACTCTATTATTTTCTTAAAGCCGGTTTTCTGTTCCTTCTTTTACTGAATTCAATTGAATTTTTTTATTTCCATTTTATGTGCTTTTATGCCTAAGTTGAATTTTTAAAGAAAAACAATAAAGTAAAATAAGGAAAAAATATGTTTTTTTCATTCTTTGTCTTAAATTGAATGAAATCGGTCGTGAATAAGTATCCCCCTAAATTATAGCGCTGAACATTATGGGCTATTTAAAATTTGGGACTGTATTATGAGAAACTCAAATATTCGTCAAGTTTCACAACGTTGTTGTTCAACGTTGGTTTTCCCCACAAAATGAACTTGGTACTTTTTTGCATATGTGCACGAGACGGCAACAAATTTGCCGGTATGTCGTCGTCTTAGATAATTCCTGAAGTTAACGCCGCCACCGGTCAATGCTGGCATCGACTTAAAATGATAGCCGACTTTGCCGGCTAATCTGATTATAAAGCTTCCAAATTCTTTACAAATTCAACGAGATGCGCCTTAAGGCTAAGTAGCCGCAGCCGAAAAATCAGCTTCGTTCACTTAACACGGGGCATAGACGAATACGTACATAGATACATTTATTCTCTCAATAAATTAAACGTCATAGGTACAGTGGAAAGTAAACATTGGATGGTGGAAAACATGGGTTCAATAATATCAGATAGAGGCAATAGTAAACAATGTCCAACAAAGGAACAACAACCGAATTTCGTGTTTTTGTGGCAAACTGGGTTGTGTTAAATACAATACAGATGTATACCAACGATAAAAGTCAACAAAAAAATGCAAAATACATTTAAATTTTTCAGTTCTACAACAAAACGACATGAAAAAGTTAAGTGAACATATTTTGTAGCTCCACCTGGTGTAAGTTAATTTTAAATTTAATTTCTCTCATTTCCACAATCCTATGACGAAGAGTGTGAAATGAAACGTCAGATGAGAGAATAAATGTATATATGTATGTGTTCGTCTATGACACGGGGTTACAACCATAGACTAATACTTATAGTAGACCCACCAGTTCTCCCACCAAATTTATGACATTTTGCCTGGTGTGATATTTACGTTTGATGTTGAAAAGAATTGCTTTACTAATACCAGATAGTGGCAATGGTTCAAAACAACGAACAAAATAACAACAACGGCATTTCGTTTTGTGTGTTAAAATTATTGTGTTAAATACAACACAAATGTATGCTAACAATAACAGTCAATGCAAAAGTTAAAAACACATTTAAATTTCACAATTTTTCACCAAAATGGCATGAAAAATTAAAGCAAGAAGTTATTGTAATTCCACCTGGTATATGCCACTTTTCGTCAAACATCTCTCTATCACACCGACCGCATCACGAAGAGTGTGAAAGGAAACGTCAGATGAGCCAAATGTTCTCTCTAGTCTGAGATTACTCTATGGTTACAACAAACAATAACAAATCAATTCTATGTCGCCTCAATGTCAACAAAGAAAACGAGTGAAGCGCATCGTTTCTCTGCTCTCTCCCTTACTCTCTTCGTTGAATATTTCAATACACGAGCAGTTTTCTGATGATGTTTGAAATAGAAATTCCAACCATATTTAAATAAAATTACATAAAGTATGTAAAAAGTATGAAATATTCAAGTTATGACGCGGGATAGAAATGGGTTTGAGTGAATCGCGTCGACTTTTTTGGTTCTCTTCTACTAGGGTTGCCAAATTGCGCCGCTTTTTCTTCTCTCCTTGTACATCTTTTTTGGTCGGAAATTGAAATGACGCTTAATATCGCTAAGCTGCCCCGTACAAATTAAGCTATAATTTAATTCGGCGGAGTAAAAAAACACTTATTATTTTAAAAAATTTACAGCAGGAGCCTTCATTCACCATTTTTTGCTTAATTCGAAGTGAAACGCTAGGATGGACAAATGCTAACCCTACTGTTTCGGGAGTCAAATACTACAAATGATCCTTTAACTTATCAATTACCGTATTTTATACAACTTCATCGATTTTTGAAAACTCAAAAACGGCGCGAAAAAAACTCAAATCCTGATTAGGGTATTCAATACGATTTTTGCATCCGAACCAGAACTTAATATAAAGTTCAACGACAAAAATTTCAATATCTCGAATACAATTCAGCTCACTTGCAGTCAACTTCAACTGAGAATGAAACAAAACAATGTTGTGACAGTAAATTGCTTTGGACATGAATCTTGCATGAGATGTTGCACCACATGCGCAAAAAGCACCACCATTAACTGACTTTATATACAGGCAATTAATTACCTTACATAGAGTAAACTAGAATTGAGTAACTATCTCTTTCAGCAAATTTATGATTGCAGGCTTGGTTGCATATGAAAGTTGGATGTTGAAATGGATTGCTTAAATAATACCAGATAGAGGCATTAGTTCAAAACAACCAACAAGAAAACAACTACGGCATTTCATGTCTATGTGTGTAAATTTTTGTGTTAAATACAACACAAATGTATACTAACAAATAAAAGATAACAAAAAATTCCAAAGTACGTTCACAGTTCTCTACCAAAACGACACGACAAATGTAAGTCAACTGTTCTTGTAACTTCACCTGGGTTAAGTCAATTTTCATAGTACATGTCTCTACGGCACTTACCATTCGACGAAGAGTGTGAAATGATACGTCAAATGAGACGAAATACCCTCTATACCTTAATTTACTCTATGTTAATTAATTTCACGCCCAGGCGGCTGTTTTCTAAATGCAGGATAATTACATTTATAAATTATTCAACTCAATTCAAACAAAATATGAATTGTATTGATATAACAAAACTCTTGATGGGACAATAAACGATTGCACTATGTGTAATTCTGCATGTGTAATACCGCAAGGTATTGCTAATTTTAGCATATTCGTTCACGCCTTAAGGAATAACAGTCCTCTTCCAGAATGAAAGTGATTGTCCTTAACAAGCGGAGTCGTACTCAATAACAGTTTTCAGTTTACTTATTTTAAACTTATTTAATTAATTTTTGACGTAGAATACGTCTTACCTTACGGTATGAGGAGTCATGTCAGGTTTTTATTGTTGTAATCTTTATTTCATTGAATTTGAGGAAACGGCTAGATGAATTTTTTAAAATTTTTTTTGTAGGTAAATGAAGATGTTATCTTTCGTTTGATATACATTTCATATTGGTTGATATCTTCCTAATATTTAAATTTCTCAAATGAAAATTGTTTAAACACATACACTCAAACATATGTGTGGTGTTTGGTTGAGTGTTTTTGGTTGCTCAAAATTGCTTAGGAACATGTATCTAGTAAAAAGTGAAACGAACAGCAAGCTAATGTTGCTTGGCAAAATGTATCTAGTAAAAAGTGAAACAAACAGTAAGCTAACGTAATAAAGCTTTTTTGCGAAAGCTGTTGTAACATTAAAGCTTTCACACAACGCTCGAATGCTAATGCGAAGACTCGATAAGGTAAACCTTTTTTAATATTAGGGCGGCCCTCTCAACATTCGCAGAACTTATTTCAATAAAAATATTAATTAAAATACATAAATTAAATTAAGTTTAAAAAAATTGAACATAATATTTTTTTTTTAAACGGACTTGAATCAAATGCCGTTGGTAAATATAAAAAATACAGCAGACAGTTGTCCAAGGCCTTCGGCCACGGACTGTCCCTGCAGGCTGTGTCAGAGACACGGCCATTAAGTTTAACGTAGAATACGCCATCCGATAAGACAGAAAACATATATAACAATAAATGATAAATAATATAAGCAAATGAATTTATTGTTATATATGTTTTCTGTCTTATCGGATGGCGTATTCTACGTTAAACTTAATGGGCGTGTCTCTGACACAGCCTGCAGGGACAGTCCGTGGCCGAAGGCCTCGGACAACTGTCTGCTGTAATTTTTTTATTTTATTGTTTAAGCTCAAGACTATTCTAAATCTCTATAAATAGAGATATAGGTTTTTGAAAAATAAGATGTTTTGTAAATGCATCCTCATGATTTCTGGCAAACCGTATAACTATTTCAGATCTCGCCACAGATCTTCATCAGCGGTTTTTTGGAATGCTGCTTTTGAAAAATTCATCAAACTAAATGCAAACGAAAACTCATCTGAATTGAGAATTTTCCACTATGCAAGTGTTCGACAACCAAAATTGTAACAGGATTGATACTGTTTGCGAATAAATTTGTATATTTTAAATATTTGTTTAAAAACAAACAATAGAAAAATTACCAAAATCAATTTATTGTTCTCGCGTGAATAAAAACAAAAACAATTTTAATTCTATGTTGTCTATGTAAACAGTAGTTATTGTAAAGTTATACAAATGTTACAATTTTGCACTCTGATTTTATCTTAATTCATTTGTTTTCTGATTCTTTATTTTGTTCAGTAGCCTTTGGTTTTTTTTAAGAGCTTTTCCGCCATTTCCGCTGAAATCGCATCCCAAGTTTAGTTTACCCTATCACACAGCTCGTTTACAGCTTTTGGAGCACGTGGGTATTTCGCGAGTTGAGATTTTATGCAACTCCAAAAGTTTTCAATCGGGTTAAGTCTGGTGGAGGCGCTGGTCATTTCATAGATGTAAATTTTTGACTTTTTAACCAGTTTTTAGCGATTTTGGCCGAATGATTTGGGTCGTTGTCATGCTGAAAAATTACTCTTTCAGTAGCAAGACCCGGATTTTATGCAAATATAACGTGTTTATAGCCACAACACATTGTGTTTTCTATTCAATATTACATATTTGAGACTTACTTACTTATCCGGTCACGAACAACCCCGAGGGGTCAGGGACCTTACAAAACGAAGATTACATACAGGGTGTTCCAAAAACTTTCCGAAAAAATTAAATTCGCGATAGCTTGAATCAATATGAATATATTTTGTTCTAGCACCACTGTTCTAACCCCTACCGTCTTCGAGTTATTGAATCTCAAAGATAAATGCATTTGTGAATGCATTTCTTAAATTTCAAAAACAAAGGTACACGAAAACAAAGAAAAATGGAAAAAAATTTCACAATTTTTTTTCTTTGTCACATAACTTAGATAAAAATGTTTAAAAAAAACTAAGTTGTTTTAAAATGAATTAAATGCATTTAGAAATGTATTATTTTTTGAGACGCTATAGCTCGAAAACGGTAGCCGTTAGGACAGTGGTGCTAGAAGAAAAAATATTCATATTGATCCAAGCTATCGCGCGTTTAATTTTTTCGGAAAATTTTTGGAACACCCTGTATTTCGCCAACCAGTTCAATCTTTTGCCTTATCTCTCCAGTTGGCAATACCAACCAAGTGTACGCAAGAATTCGTCAACCTGATCCTTCCAGCGGAGTCTTGGTCTTCTTATTTTTCGTCTTCCTTCGAGTTCTGTTTCGAAAACCCTTCGTGCTGGTTCGTCATGGCCTAGATGGACTAGCCAGCGCAATCGCGATATTTTGATCCGCTTAACTATGTCAATGTCGAGATATAGCTCATGGTTCATGCGTCGCCGATACTCGCCGTTGTGCACTATAGGGCCATACATTTTTAGTTTAGTTTAGTTTATTGGTTTATTTTCGATGGTAGAACAATAAGAATACAATTCTTTTATAGTTCAATAGCGTATTACAAATGGAAGTCATTATAATTAAATATATACATATATGTAACTCAAAGTTCGAAGTAAGATTTTTTTCAGAGTATTTTTCTCCCGAAAACTCCTACAGATGTTTCGTCTTCTTGAGATAAGACCCAGAATTCGGCGCCATAAAGCAAGACAGGTTGTATGAGAGTCTGGTATAGTTGGACTTTTGTCACTCGAGAGAGGGCTTTATCTCTAAAGTGCTTGCTTAGCCCAAAATAACATCTATTCGCAAGCACAATTCTGCGCTTGATCTCAAGGCTGACGTTGTTGTTTTTGTTTACGGCAGATCCGAGGTATATAAATTCGTCTACCACCTCGAAATTATAACGGTTATCAAGGTTTACGCTTTGGTCTAATCGCGTGGGGGCCCTGCTCGTTGAAACCATTAATTTTGTCTTGTCCTCATTTACCGTCAGACCCACTTTTCCTGACTCCTTCTCAATTCTCGAAAACACCGCAGTAACTTCTCTAACTGAGCGTCCAATGATATCTACATATATCATCAGCATACGTGAGCAGCATGTGACTTTTGCTGCTGATGGTTTTATTCATGTTGACAGCAGCTTTTAATTTCTATTAAGATGTTAAAGATCGCACGATAGGGTATCACCTTGTCTGAGGCCTCGCTTAGTTTCGAAACAACTTTCAGTGCGAATTTTGTGTTCGCCAGGGTCATCCTGCAAAGGCGTATGAGTTGTGCAGGAATACTAAGCTCAGACATTGCTTCGTAGAGTTTCCCCCGTATCGGGCTATCGAAGGCCGCCTTATAATCGATAAATAGATGATAGGTGTCGATTTGTTGTTCGTGGGTCTTCTCCAGGATTTGGTGTAGCGTGAAAATCTGGTTGGTTGTCGATTTTCCAGGACTAAAGCCACACTGGTATGGTCCAATCAGGTCAGCGATAATTGGTTTTAGTCTTTCGCACATTATACTTGATAGAACCTTATATGCTATGGATAAAAGGCTTATTCCACGGTAGTTGGCACAGATACTCGGGTCACCTTTTTTAAATATGGGACATAGTGCACTGAGACTCCAATCGCCGGGCATGCATTCATCTAACCAAATTTTGCTAATGAGCTGATGCATGCACCTTATCAGCTCATCGCCGCCAGCCTTAAACAGCTCCGCCGGTAAACCATCGGCTCCTGCGGCTTTATTGTTCTTAAGCCGGGCAATAGCTGTTCTGACCTCATCTTGGTTAGGAGGGGGCAATCGACGTCGTGGTCCATATTGTGATCGATTGTCCCATCGTCATTGGATATCTCAGGTACCAATAACGCAGAGAAATTATATCTCTATATTCCCAACATACTCTGCACATCTGCGATGAGATTTCCGTCCTTGTCTTTACGAAAGGGGGGCCCTGAATAACTCAATTTACAGTACGACTCAATTTTCTCACTCTCGCGCTTTCTCAACTGCCGTTTCTTACGACTAAAGAGACGGTTAACCTCCTTTTTTTTCTCCCTATACCGCTCAGTCGCAGCTCGCGTTGCAATTGACTGAAGCATTGCCATGCGTGCAGCGTTCTTTTCATAATTTGCAATGCGAAATTCTTCATCGTACCATGGTTTGTTGCGAAGCGGTTTTTCAAACCCTGGGCTTCACAGGCAAACCCAGTCCACCGGGTTTTTGCATTTAACCTACTGCCAGGATAGTTGATTGACCAGGATGCAATATGTCGACCCTGGATTTTCTTCCTTTGGCTACACAAATACCTATTTTCAACTGTCGTCACATGACGACGTCATTTTGTGTCGACGACGGCAGTCGTAATATGGGTAATTGTTACATGTATATTGTAAAACATATAATCAAATAAGGTTCTATTTTCCTCTCATTTCTTTTATAATTAAGTACCAACGATCATTTAGTGGTTCACTGAGACGAACAATTTTGCCAAATTTAGTTGGCAGATCAAGTGTGGGTCTTATAGCAGTTCTCATGAGCTACAATGTAACGGCTAAGTTTTGGGTACTCCCAAAATTTAATCGAGTACCGGAAAAAACATCACTGAAGTTGTTCATAATACTTTAATCGAATGGGGAATTAATAAAAATATTGTAGCCTCGAGCTTTGAAACTACTTCCACAAACTCTGGCCTTGAGCGACTTGTTTATATGGATCAACTTCTGGGGCGAAATTTCATAAATTTTGTTTGCCTGTTATCACATGTACGAGATTTCCCTAAAAAATTTCGAAATTTTCAACCGACTCGCTGAATCATGGATCAACATGAAACTGGATGAATTCAGAAGTGACCTCGATGACCCAATTGTTAAATCGAAAATTTCCGACGATGATTTGAACAAATCAAACAGTTTTGACGAAGTAAGTTCAAACGGACTCAAAAACGTGGTAATTATGAATAACTCTTATAGGACGTTTACATGCACCCGATCTTACAGATGGAGTCGATACTTGACAAATCCACTATTATCATGTGATTTCTCATACATTTTTTACCCAAGATCGAGTAAATTTACCTCATGTCACAAATAATTTCAATTGCAGAGCTGTATACACCATAGAGTAAATATGGGTAGAGAAAATCTTTCACTCACCAAATTTCTGACATTTGTCCTCGTGTGAGGTATACGTATGATGTTGAAAAGAATTGCTTTACTAATACCAGATAGATGCAATGGTTCAAAACAACGAACAAAATAACAACAACGGCATTTCGGTTTGTGTATTAAATACAACACAAATGTATGCTAACAATAACAGTCAATAAAAAAGTTTAAAACACATTTAAATTTCACAGTTTTTCACCAAAATGGCATGAAACATTAAAGCAAGAAGTTATTGTAATTCCATCTGGTGTATATCACTTTTCGTCCATCTCTCTATCACACCGACCGCATCACGAAGAGTGTGAAACGAAACGTCAGATGAGACAAATGGCGGCTCTACTATAAATTTACTCTATGGTATACACACTTTTAGTCTGAGACTGTGTGAACAGGAAATGGAAATAGGAATCTAAAGGAAACGTACTTCACTGAACACGTACATTAACGGCAACACTTACAACATGATTGAAATAAATAGTAGTGTAATACGATCAGCTGATTTTACTTTCTTTCTTTATTTTCAAAATACTTAAGAAGTTTGAAGCGATTCTAAAAAAATCCACGTAAAAATTTCGTTAATTAAACAAAAAGTTTTTTTTACAAATAAAGAAAGAAAAAAAAGAACAAATGACTGAATTTGACCGAAATTTATGATTCTAATACACACAAATCCTGCTCCTAACATCTGGTATAATTTCATCATGACATCATCAAGTACAAAAATGTCAAAACAAAATCGAGTAAAAATGCAGGTGGACTTTCTTCTTTTGGTTTTTTATCCGCCTTTGGCCCATATGTTTGGCACATCCGCCTTCTAAAGGACAAAAGAATATGCCCGATAGCTTGACGAGCTTCAGTGACATCAGTCACCTACTAAGCCTGAGACACATCAGTGATTGCATAACCAAATGAGGCTGCTCATTTATTTTCGCCTTCGCTCTCTAGCTAGCTAACGGAGGTTTCCGATAAAGCCATTGCCCAGGACTAACTGCGTGGAAGTAGTGAGCTGCTTGGACTGCCCAATGAAGGAATTATTTCTGGCCACTCCCAAGTGAATGGCTATCAGAACCTTCCACCTCGACGGACAGTCCCATGTACCCATATTTGATTCCTGCAATATGTTACTGTGACCGTTTTTTTCAGCGTGTATGTATATACTAAAATTCCCAGCAACATCTATCGCAACCATATTCTAACTGTCTAAACACTTCGATTGCTCCTGAAACGTCGTCAACTGCATCGTTGGAAGAATTTCTACAACCAACCATAAAGAGAAACGTAGTAAAGATAATTGCTGGGTTTTCATACTTTAATGGATTTGGATCTATTTGGATGCATTTATAATGCAGTTCTAAGTTAGTTTAAATCGAGATACTACTTCTTGGAGTCTATTTGTTCCTAATCAAACAACAAATGTTAACAGAATCTGTAAGCTTGTACTGTTTTCTCTGTTAGTAGGTAAGCCTCCAGTCGTTTGTTGTTATGTGGGGCCAGACACCGCAATTTTACTTGCGCAATTCTTGAGTTTATGGGAGAGAGAGGGAAAGAGAATGAAATAGTTTTGTTTTCCCATTCGCAATTTTTTAAACGAAGTTGGCTGCAGATGAAAATTTGACATTGCTTTTAATTTTTTGTTTCGTTGGTCATAAAATTGTGGGTAATAAAAAAAGTAAAAGTGTTTTGTTTGATATTGGTAGTAAAAAAAGCTTATCCTATGCAATCAATTAAAAAAAATAGTGTCCCTTAACATCCCATGAAGGGATTGGGGAGAGCTTCTCACAATCAGTGAGATTTGAGCTTTCTAGTTTTATACTCACTCAATCAATTAATGTTGTTATTATTTATTAATTTCTTTCACTTAAATTTTATTCACAAATATAAAAAATTCCCCACCGAATAAATTTTTTTATAATTGAAATAAAATAGAATGTCAAAAAAGCAAGAACGTGGAAGCTAAAGAAAAGAAAAATTGCTCAAGCAAACTTTCCCTGTATGAACATGAAAGCAAGTTCAAAAGAGAATTGCCAAAAACTTGAGCAAGTAAAATTGTCGTGTCTGACCCCAGACTTAACGAACTTGTAATTATTTCGCTGTTATCGATTTGAGTTCTAGCTTAAAAAAATCACTTTTGGAAGTGACAGTAGATAGTAGATATCATAAGAGAAAATTTCCCCAAAATTAGATGTTTTTTGGAATTTTTTTGGGACGTTTGTTGACCAAAAACCACGTTTTTCACACATTTTCTTTTCTCAAAAACGGCTTAACTTAAAATCTAAATATAAAATCTAGTAATAATTACCAAGGTAAAGAGAATAGAATGCTTAACTCATAGACTAATACTTATAGTAGACCCACCAATTCTCCCATCAAATTTATGACATTTGGCCTGGTGTGATATTTACGTTTGATGTTAAAAAGAATTGCTTTACTAATACCAGATAGTGGCAATGGTTCAAAACAACGAACAAAATAACAACAACGGCATTTCGTTTTGTGTGTTAAAATTATTGTGTTAAATACAACACAAATGTATGCTAACAATAACAAAACACATTTAAATTTCACAGTTTTTCACCAAAATTGCATGAAAAATTAAAGCAAGAAGTTATTGTAATTCCACCTGGTGTATGCCACTTTTCGTCAAACATCTCTCTATCACACCGACCGTATCACGAAGAGTGTGAAAGGAAACGTCAGATGAGCCAAATGTTCTCTCTAGTCTGAGATTACTCTATGGCTTAACTAGATTCCGTTATTTTTTCATTCCTTTTTGCTTACATTCGTTTTACATGCGTGTGTTCAGTTTAAACATTTAAGTAAAATGGAAAATTGAAAAGCAGGTAAATATTATTTAATCCGTAGATAAAGTAAACAAATAGATGAAGCACAAGTGTTGGGAACATTTTAGTGTAATGGGTAATTTTCTAGATGTCGTTGAAAGCAATAAATGGGATTTTTTTTGTTCCCAAAAAAGTCAAAAAATATGACAATAAAAATCTAAAATTTTATAAAAAAAAAAATGATTTTCAGCAAAAATATCAAGAATACAACACGTTACTAAAATATAATATCCGATGGCCATCGAATTGCAAAGCCATGTCACCACCGTCTATGACCTAATAAATTGGTTCTTCCTCCTGTTCAGCTATCATTCCTTGTTGAGAGTCCTCAGACACTCTAACGGTTTTGGCATCTACGACCACAGAAGTTGCTACAATTTGTGGGCAGGGAAGTTTTTAGATTAAAAAGGCGTTCCGGGATGTTCATCTTTGAGCGGTCTTACGGGGTTTCTCCTATTGATATCCTAACACCGGCTTCATGGCATTGAAATAGTTTTTTATATAAGAAACAAATGCTATTATGTAAAATCACATAAATTTTGTCACATTTTCCATTGTTTAAATTACTTTTAAAAAAATTTCCCACAATTTTGAACAAACGTAAATGAGAATTATGGGAAACTTCAGTGAAAGTGACAGTAGTACAGGACAGCACCTATTGAACAAAGTTGATAATGGCCGTGCTATATCTATTATTTCCTTTATCTATGATTTAATCCACTTAGCTAAATAAAAATAATAATTTAAATTCCTACTAGTGACGCAGCATTGAAAAATATAGTTTTTTTTTTGTTAATTTCAATGGGTACCAAAATCGAACTCTGGTCAAAATGTTATGCAACACAACTCATCACCACTTCAATCTGTGATTAAATGTAATCCTTAACATTGTATTGTTCAGATGGAAAAACAAAAATTTTCGTGTTTTTGCGATTTTGTGTTTTATAGCCAATTCCCTACTGCGGGAAAATATACCATAATTTCTGCTGCTTTACTGTACCACTTTCGTTGAAATACAGGGTGTCCTATATCTCTATGCATTTATACATGTGCGTGTTAGAGGGTATTCATACGAATAAAAAGTTATTGGAAGGTAGGGCTCTAAAATGCAACCCTGTGGGTAATACTTGGAATCTTATATTTTTTATAAAACCCTTTTTTTGTATAAAAACGGCCGTCAGAGCTAAAAATTTGTTTGAAATTTAAACATTCTGTTTTGTATATTAAAAACAAAACTTTTAATCAAAATTTGGGTCCTTCGAAAACCAAGTTCATAGTTCGTGGAGACGTTTTGTAAGTTACCGATAACTTGCGTTTACTGCAATAAACGCTAACATTGACGCTACCAAAAACCGTGAGCAGCAACTGGTTAATTTTTCTAAAGAAAAGCGAGCATTAGTAAACAGTAATTAAAAAGCGAATTTAAAGCAAAATGGCTTAAAGTCCAAAGAAACCCCAAAGATTTTATCAAAAATAATCATTCATGGATCGCGGGATGTTTTTCGATACCGAGACATTAACTTCGATTAAGTTGAGGCAAATTCATTTCTTGTCAGATGTCGAAAAAACACTATTTTTATATTATTTAAATATTTATGTTCTTTAATAATTTTTCCGGTTCAAGATCAATTTCTACGAAAAAGTACTTTTATATCGAAAAGTAAATTTTCATAGAATATTTTACTAAAAAAAATGTGAAATTGATTATTATGGTAGATGGTTGGGAATATAGTCATTTCAATGCCCACCAAGACATATCATCAGCTACCTTTTCCACAAGTATTTAGGTATATCATTACACCCAGCGGCGGAAGTCGCAAGGCCTTCCAAAAATAAGGCAGGCGGAATTGTTCTTGTGCAATGCCTTCCTATAATAATGCCTGCAGAAAGCAGGAATTTTTCATCAGTTATAACCAAGAAGAAGATTTTTACAATTTTGAGAAATTTCTCTTCCAATGGTTTTAAACCGTAATGTAATTGTAAAATTTCATACAAATTTTAAAATTATATTAGCGGTATTCATGCAAACGTGAAAGCCGAGAACTTATGCTCAGCGCAAATTTCCCTCACACCGCTGCATGAGGCACCAAGTAAAGTTGCTCAGCGTAGTTGTGCGCAAAACCATATCAGCTGACCAAGATGGATACATAAGGTGGTAGCAGTAGCAATTGCATGTATTATGTATGTGTACTTTTTCTACTGTTCTAGTGCTATCACCTTATTTATCCATCCTAGTCAGATGACAACGAAATGTCAAAAGTTTACACGTTTCTCCATCCCACTTTGCGCAGCATATTTGCCTCGAAAACTTTCCACTTTTGAGCAAGTCGCTTTGTATGGGAAATTTGTTTGTTTTGACGTTTGCTGTGCAAGTTTACGATGTTTTCGAGTTTACGAGGTTCTTTCGAGCTTTCATGAATACCACTACTGTTTATTTAATATTTTTCAGAGTATTTTTACAATTTTCAATTTGGAGTTGGGCGTGGTAAAACTTTCTAAGATACATAATACATACTTATAAATGAATATGTAGAAGTGGATAATGATTTTGTGGTAAAAAGTTAATTATTTTAATTTTATTTTTGTTTAACAAAAATAAATTGAAGCAAATGCCTTCTAAGGCAATGGGCAAGGAATGCCTTGCCTCCCAATCTCACGCAATGTTAAAAATGACAGGAGGAGTTAATGTGTAGGAAAGGCCCTCCGTATTTTAAAGAAGGCCTGTTTGGTCATGATTTCAGACCTTCCAGGTCATGACTTCCACCGCTGGGCACATTATAGGGATAAACAAATCTCAAATATGCGAGAATTGTCGCAACTCCTATTTGAGCGAACACATCCACAACACTAGTTTTTTGGCAGAACCATCAATATTTATATTTCTTTCCTATGCAAGCTTTCATTGAAAGCCATTGCACATATGTGGTTTTGGTCTAAAAAATGAAACAACGATTGCCATTAGATTGGCGTTACAGTGTACGGTCTGCGTATTACTTCTGATTTAGTTTGAAATTTTTTCATTGTGCTGTTGATCAATTATATTTTCAGTGTGGGACTAAGGTGTCCCACTATTTACGAAACTGAGAAACGGTTTGTGGGGTAAATGAAACAGGAAGGTGTATGAACTAACCATTTTGTTGAATTGCAACATAAATTCTTATCGGACTTATAGATGACATGTTTTTCCATGGCATACAAGAATAAATCCTTCACGCTGCACCAAACTATCATATGAATACGGACTCATGAATCACTGTGCAATAAAAATGCAACAAAGAAAAGCGAATTGACGCAAGGGATATAATTATCGTAATTTTAATTGCGGGAACATCTTCAGTCATAAGGGTTTCAAAACATTTATTTTTTCAAATTCTACATTTGTAATCAAAACTCCTAGGGTATTCGAATTAAACGGTCGCCTGAAAATGGTCGCGCAAATCAAAGTTCGCTCATCGTTGGAGCGTTTTCGCAGAATATTCAAAATAGTGGAAAATATTGCAGATTTAGTTGGCGCAAATATAATGCGTGAAAATTATCGCGTCAATTGGATGATGAAAACTGTCATCATCTTCATTATTGGCTACTTTAGTTTCACCATTTACACCAGCTATGTTGCCGTGTTTATCCAAAAAGATTGGAAGGTGATGCTGCAATCGGTTAGTGTAATAGGCACGGGACTACAGGTTACAAATTTCGCATATAAGTTGAGAATTTACCATATTGTAATATCATATTACTCTTCTTAGGGACTGGCTAAACTTATAAACGCATTAATGAATGCCCCAAATTTACGTTTTATTCGCTCCGAAATCGATGGCATATACGAGAAATATGAGCGCGAACACGAACAGTACCAGAAATATTTGACTCAGTCCCTGCGGTTGATAAAACGCATCACTGTTACCCTATTGCTTATCTATCTTCTTACTATGATCGGACTCATCTGCGTTCCATTGTATTTTCGGTACATTTTAAACCAGAGAATCCTTATTTTACAATTTCTAATACCGGGTGTTGATCCAACCGGCAGTTGGGGATATTCACTGCATCAAATCGTTCACGTAATTTGCATAGTGTTTGGTCTATTTGGCAATTTCGCCAGTGATAACTTGTGTTTTATTCTTGTCGCTCACATACCGCTGATGAAGAACATTCTTAAAGGCAAATTCGACGATTTAGAGGTAATACAGCGGCAGAATCCTAGAAATTCATCGAAATCGGAACCATTACTAAAGGATATATTTCAATGGCATCAAAAGTATATAATGTAAGTTGTTTCATAATCAGTGATACAGTGTAAATCCTTCTCAGTTCGCAGTTACTGCACGCTTGAAAAATCTGAATGTTGTTGTTAGAAAATATACGAATATTGGAAGTTTTCTCGTTTGCGCATTTTAAAAACAGCGGCTATAAAATATTTGTGTGCTTCACCTAGTAGCGTTGATGATGAACAACTGTTCAGTACCGCTGACCGGCTCTACTCCGTAAGAAGATACAGCCTACATGGAGTTAACGCCGAAATTATATTATTCTGCCACTAAAATTCAGTCAAACTTCCAAACTCGAATCATCAATATTCCACAAAATACTTTGACTAACGGAGACTTCGAAACTATAGAATGACTAATATTAGTATACACAATTTTCTAATAATTAGTTAGTTTTCAACAATTTTTGTTCAACATATATACAGATTATATTTGTTTATAAAATATTTATTCAGTTTTCATTTCTTTTGTATCCAATTCATTTGATTAAAACATCTTTAATGATCTCTAACCAAAACTGAAGTCCTGCTAAACTAAATTTTCGACGACTTTCGCTTAATATCGCTTAGTTCCCCATACAAAGTCGTCGAAAAATTAGTTTAGCAGGGAATAAAAAAATATTTAGAATTTAAACATAATCGGCTTCGGCTTTGACCGAAGTTTAAGATGTTTACCGAAGCTAGCCATCGGTCGAGCTCTAGTTTATCACATTATCATCATATTGAGGAATTTATACAGGGTGTCTGGTGGTAAATTTATATTCTTAAATACGATTATTTCAAAAAGTAATAAACGGTGCGGAGAGAGGGTGGCACCGTTGGAATTATCGGTAGTGCGGATTTGTCAGTCACGATTTCGCAGACAGTGATGCCAATTCAGCTCTTTTGGGCTAGATTTAGAACTTTTCAACCTTGGAAAACGCGAAAAAAAATTTCAATGGGGCTTTTTTGGAAAAACGCGTAATGTGGACGCGTTTTAAGTTTTTATTTAGCCCTTTAGCCCGTTTTGTACACAACACCAATTTGGTAAAGAATAGTGGTATTCATGCAAATAATAAAACCTAGAACTTTTGCTCAGCGTAAGTTTGGCTTTGCCTCATGAAACACCAAATAAAGTTGCTCAGTGTATCTATGCAGCAATTGTCAAAAAAGGTTGATAAAGTAAATAAACAAAGTAAAATTAAAAGTATATGCTTTACCTATTCCATTATTTTATTTTTGTTCACATAAATCAAAAACCCTTTCTTTTTTTCAATACAAAAATATTGACATTGAAATGTCAAAAGTTTTCACATTTCTTTTTCCAGGTTTGCTCAGCAAATTTGCCTCAAAAACTCCACTTTTGTGCAAGTCGCTTCGTATGGGAAATTTGTTTGTTTTGACGTTTGCTGTGCAAGTTTACGAGGTTTTCGAGCTTTCATGAAGACCACTAATGTTATTTTTTTTGTATTTTTATGCATTACTGTAAAAAAATATATTCATCTTCATTGACCACACATGCTAAGTTTGCTTCTATTTTTGTATTGGTTATCGCCCAAAAATATCGCAAAGTATGGGAAGCTGAATCCACTTTTGATCCTTTTGAAAAACAAAAATTTCAGGCAATGCTGGTTCCGTCAAATCTGCACTCCAAACATCGTTTTCTTCGCTTAACAATCTGAAAGGATTTTCCAAAAGGGAGAGTTACTATTTAATCAAAACAAGTTGCGTGAGCGATATCAACGAATATACGAAATGATCGGCGGGGCTTCGGCGAGTTAAAATTTTCGATAACTGGCACATAGATCAAGCTAAATTCCTGCTTATTGCCATAGATCTGCGACTTATGGAAACCCCACAATAAAAATGTACGGTGTTTGTGGCCATTTCACGTCGCCTCTGCGTGAGATAACCCTAAAATCGGTCGCGCAGAATGTCCATTGTACTAGCATCAGCTGTGTATCAAGTAGCGATATCCTGTTGGAACCACATTTCGTGATCGGTAGGGCTCTCATTTGTCGCTGACAGTAATGCCATCATCGTCTTCGAAGAAGTATTGAGCGATGATGTCTCCGGACCACAATCCAGACCAAACAATGGCATTCTCTGTGTCATTGCCAATTTGTAATGACTGGTAGCGTCCTAAATACGGCAATGCTTGTTTATGTACCGGTTGATTCAAAAATGGGTGTCGTCGCCACAAGGGAACACCCATTATGATAATAAAGTTTTATTATTCGCGCATGTTGCTCGGCGCTGTAATTTGCCATGTTGATTTGTCTCTAATGTCTGAAAAATAAATATCAGGAACTAGCAATCGATAAAACAACGTAACCGCCGTGGACTGTGAAAATCTAACGGCGCGTTTTAGTTGTTTTCTAGTTGTTTTCGTTATTTGGCGTATTTTAGCACTTTTTTGGTAGTTCGACGGCGCGTTTCGTTCCTTCAGAGTTGTCATCACTAGTCGCAGTGGTCGAGTGAGCATCGTGCGTTCGCTGTGGAGACATTTTTTAAGAGTAATAATTCTTACGTAATTGCTCATCGACAATTTTGTTCAAAGTTCGGTATTCGGCGAATAAGTGATGGACCGAGTGTAAATTTAATTCGTTCGTGGGTGCAGAGATTCCGCGCAACTGCTTTGGCTATGAATGTCCCACGGCCAGGGCCCATTCGATCTTCAAGGACTCCCGAAAACATTGAACTGGTTGAAAGAAGTTTATGTGAAAATCCGCGACTTTCAATACGGAAAAGAGCAGCCTCACTGGGACTTCCAAGAGCGATTATTCACGAAATTTTAAAAAAGGATCTGAAGTTCCATCCTTTTAAAATTCAAATCGTTCAAGAACTCGTCCGTTTTCACTTAAACGTCCAAGTCAACAAGCAAAACTGCCGTTACTGGTCTCCAAGAGCCCGCAACCCTCGATTGAAACATCAAAAACCATTGCATTGCCCCTGGGTAACTGTTTGGTGTGCCTTATCCACGCATGAGATAATTGGATCATTTTTTTTTCGAAAATTCTCGAGGCCAGGCGACCAATGTCAACGGTCATCTGGATGACATACTCTTTAAAAAATAAAATCCGCATTTCCATTCTATCGTTCAATGCTCTTAATAAAACTTTGTGTCAATTATTATGTTTTTTGTTTAAATTTGAAAATATAAATCTGCTGCCAGACACCCTGTCGTTATGATGAAATTGTTCCACGCAAACATACTTTACAAATTTGATCTTGCAATAATTATACAGTTAAATATTAACCATAGTGCGGTTGCAACAAAACATATTTCTTGTTGAAATTTAATATTTTATTAATATTATAATGTAAAGAACATTTATGATTTCAGGGATTATATCATGTCATGTTCTTACGCAATATAACTTTTCTCCGCACTGAATAAAATTATTTCACAGTAACTGATAACTTTGTAATATCTCAGCTAAATGTAACTCTCAGCCCGTTAATCCATAATTTTGAATTTATTTTTCAGCTTGGGCTCGTTGGCCAAAAATAGCTTCTTCTGGGTTATCTTCGTGCAAATCGGCACCGCCAGCAGTAGCATTATTTGCACGATTATTTGTCAATTTCTGGGTGTCATGCCATCTGGACCTGTTTATTTGGTATATTCGTTTGTCATTTTGTTCATTTACTGTGGTCTGGGGAACTTGGTGGAAATTTCAGTTGAGTCCTTTATTATATTTAAAATAACCACGATCCCGAATTAATATTTCTTGCAGAACGATGATGTTACAACGGACATTTACGATTCTGATTGGTATTTACTGACGGTACCGGAGCAAAAAATGGTTCTAATAATGTTGCGAGCATCTCAGCAGACTGAAGGAATGTCCATAGGGGGTGTTAGTCTATTGTCACTAAATGCGGCATTACAGATAACCAAAACTATATATACGGTGGCAATGATAATAAACAAATTCTTAGATTAGTCATGTAGGGGCTTAGTAGAAATTAGTAAGTTCTAACAGAACATAGTAAGTTCTTACAGAACTTAGTAAGGTCTCACAGTACTTAAAAATATTTATATGTAGTTGTTTTTTAGAAACTTCGTAGTCGCGTTCATGTAAACATGAATTCAAAGCACCGCTTAACAAAATTCTCCTTATTTCTCTCACTTGTTTTAAGTGTCCTCAAGCCTATCAAAAGATTACTTTTTCTAACTCTTCCATTATCTATCTCGCTTGATCTAAACAAACCCAATAGTTATCTGACCGAATGCCCAAATAAGGTGTGTCAAATAATAAAAAGTTATTTTTTTTTTGTCGTTAGTTGGCTGCATAGACGAATTTATGATAGAGTATTTTATTCTCTCATCTGACGTTTCATTTCACACTCTTCGTCGTAGGTTTGTGCAAATGAAATTCGACGAAAATTAACTTACAGCAGGTAGAGTTACATTTCGTTTTCGTATAGAACTGTGAAATTTAAATGTAGTTTGCACATTTTTTGTTGACTTTTATCGTTGGTATACATTTGAATTGTATTTAACACAACTATTTTGCCACAAAAACACCAAATGCGGTTGTTCTTCCTTTGTTGGACTTTGTGTACTATTGCCTCTATCTGGTATGATTGAACTAGGGATGCTAAACGGGATTGATTTTAAAAATTCCCGGGATTTTCCCGGGTATGATTGAACTAGGGATACTATACGGGATTGATTTTCAAAATTCCCGGGATTTCGGGATTCTATTTTTAAGTTTTTTTGGGAACAGGTCTATTTTACTTACACTCTAAAAAAAACAATCACAAGGGGGGTAATATTCTACCGCAAAAAAGTAAAATAACAAAATCGGGGCAAATGCATAGATTCGTAGTTATGGACCACGAAATTTCAGATATGTGAGATGGTTATGGCGTTAACGTACCGTATATCAGTTTTTTTGTATAAAACAATTCAAAACAAACTCATAAAATAATGTAGCACTTTTTGGTAAGTCGATTAGTTATCGAGTTATTGGATGATGACATGTAGAAAAATTATCGATTTTTTTACTTTCCTCAAACAAATAATATTTAATATTTACTTTTTCAAACAAAAACAAAAATTGTTTTAAAAAAATTGTTAAATTTTTGTTTGAGAGACATAAACATGCGATAACTAAACCAAGGGGGTTTCGATGAGACAGATGATCAAGTTAGTACTTGTAGAACAAATATAGAATGTGCTATCAAAGAAGACTCGTTGAAAGGGACTGGGATGCGTGGCGTGATTTTCAAACTTCTGCTGCCGAGTGTCAAGCCAAAAGTACAAAACACATCAACTGGTAGTAAAGTTTGCCAACTAAATCGATTAAAAAAGGGATATTCAGTGAAAAAAATCAAAATGTAATGAAGTGTTAGAGTAAAGTTATTTGTGTAGATCCCAATTAACACGAAAATTGTTAAAATTAAAGACTGCTCTCATTCTCTATATGTTATCCTCGTAGGTCTCGGAACTCGTTAGTACAAAAATCAACTAGTGCACATTCTTATAAATTATTCAACTCAATTCAAAATATGAATTGTATTGATATAACAAAACTCTTGTTAGATCAGTAAACGAGTATGTGTAATTATTTCTTATACCACAAGGTATTGCAAATTTAGGATATTCATTCACGCCTTAGGCAATAGCGATCTTCTACCAGAATGAAAATAATTATCCTTAACAAGCAGAAGTGTACTCAGTAACAGTTTTCAGTTAACTTGCGATATTTAGATAAAGCAACATCTAACATTGATATCATGAATTGAAGAGCTGGTGCTTTTTGTTTCTTTGTGTAGCATGTTTATGTTTTCAGCAGGTTTCAACAAACAATGCTATCTTTTGGGTCAAAAAACATATATTCTAATCTAATAATCATTGTGTATCCAACATGTATTTGTTACGACACAAGTATACAATATTTGGGACAAGCTCCAAAAACAGGTTATATTTGTATCCAAACAACAACAAATTCAAATTTTCAGCATTTAGGCTACTTCAATCATAACAGTTTAAATATATTTATTCTTGCATTAGTCCACATTTTCAAATTCTAAATTTTCAGTCACACTTCCTTAGATTCCTGAAGCAAGTGGTCAGCTTAAAATGGTAGCGCCAATCAACATAGAAAAAGAAAAACGTTGGTAATATTGATCAAAAATGTTGTATAATATCAACAATTGGCATAGGCAACATGGCATTTGGTATATTTTGTAGGTAATAATACCAAAAACTATAGGCGAATTTTATGTTTGAAAAACTACCTATAACTTTTTTTCTAATACGGAAACTGTCGTATAACTTTTGGTGAATTTACAAATAATTATTTGCTAAATTGGTCGTTCTCTACAGCTGAAAGCCCATTTTTCTTTGGATTGATTAACAATCATCTAAAAAAAATATGTGACCAGAACACACACAGTCACTCCAAGAAATGGGTACTTATCTGCATTTTAAAATGTAACTTAAAAAGAAGTATTATCTTAATTTCATACAAACAAATATCTTAAAATATATTTAAAATTTCTACAACATTAAAATCCAAACTAAGTGTGAAGTTCAGCTCCAATAACTATCATATTTTTTAAATAAATCTTTAAAAAAATAATTCATTATTTTGTTGAAGCTCTTTTGTTTTTAACAATTTCTTTCAATCTTCTTGGAGTTCCCAACTTTTGGATAATTTCTTTTGGAATCGGTTCCACTTGTCCTGAAGAACAGAGACCAAGTCGTCTATCCTTCGAAATTCTCTTTGCCTGAAATTTCTCATGTAATGAACCCGGAGGAATCATAGTTGTATTTTAGCGTATTTGATGCAAACAAGTTGACGTGGCAAATATTAGACGTTTTGATTTTTTTTTTATTAATAGATCTATCTATTTTTCATAGAAAAAGTACTTTTTAATAGATATTGATCTTGAACCGAACAATTATTAAAAACATAACAACTGAAAGATCGAATAACATAAACTTAAACGGATATAATTTGAAGACGGTACACTCTAACGCCAATCTCATGGCTATCGTTGTTTCTTTTTTGAAACAATCAGGTCAATTCCTAAATACGCGCTTCACTTCGCCGAAGGCAACTTTTCACTTTCGACGCTCTGTTTTCGAAGCATTCTAAAATACTCGTGATGACTTATCGTTAAAAATTATAAATTTTTTGGCATCACTAATTAAATCAGCTTTAGGTGTAATCAGCTGATTGGGAAAATTATTCGTCATTAACAAAAAATTGTAAACAAAAACTCATATTTTAATTTGAGATGGATTACATTGCGTTTTATGTTATCTACTCATAACTCGGGAAATCTACGAAGTGTCCTTAAAAACTTAAGAAACAACACGATGGAAATATTTTCAATGAATGACATTTTATTTGTACTTAATACTTCAATTTCTTTCTATCAATTTGATTAAATGAATTGTTGATGTTTCTAACCCGGGTGCCACGCGATCAAGATTAACGTAAACGCGCGAATATTGGCGTCGAACGAAAAGAAAACACATGTTCCTGTTTGCACATCTCTAAAAACATATGTTTTCTAGCAATCACATCACCAACGTATTATAGAATAGCAAAAGTGAATGAGGTGCGTATTGATGATGAAGGTGACCATAGTAATCGACCTGAACATCTATGCAATGGCTTTCGATGAAAGCATGCATAGGAAAGAAATGTTGTGAACATTGATGGTTATGGCAAAGTATTGTTGTGGATGTTTTCGTACAAGTAAGAGTTTACGCAATTCTCTCTTAGTTGAGATTTGTTTATCCCTATAATGTGTGATGATATACCTAAATACTTGTGGAGAAGCAGGAGGTTTCTAAAACAGTGTTGATTAATACTAATGCAAGTTAAATTATGTTTTATGTTGTTTGAATTGAAAGAAAATACGCATTCCCTTTGATTTCTGTCCGTTTTATGTCCAACACAAGTGTAAAACTGGTAAAATACAGCAGGAAATAAAACTCTATGAAATGGGGTACTACATCGTCGTCATGAAAAGGCATCGAAGAGAGTAATGCAAACTCTTAAGTATTACTTTATGGGAGAAGGCAGCTGATGATATGCCTTGGTGGGCATTGAAATATGTGTCTACATATATTCCCAACCATCCACCGTAATAATCAATTTCACACATTTCTTTAGTAATATTTCTATTAAAATGTTCTTTTTCATAGAAATTAAATTGTATTTTCAAAGAAATATAATTGTATAATTGTATTAAATTTGCTTCCACTTACCTTCTTCAGAAGTAAATTTATTTGACAATATTGACTGAAAAATTTCATACTCGGAAGAATAGCACTATTTATAGTATAGATTTTCAAATCCAATAGGTAAAATTGAGGTGTATAATACACCAACCGACATAGGCAATGTATGTATTTTATTGAATTTCATAGAAAAATAAATTACCTATACCTGGAAAGACAATAAAGCTTTTATTTCTTTTTTTTTGTGTGTATGTGACATACTCTCCCAAGCGCATTCTGCAGGAACCGTTTATATGATTGTGAGTTTGTGACCAACAAATATATTAATATTTCGAGTGTTTTCCAAGCATAAACATAGTTCCTGAACAATGTGTTTGGGAAAATATGTTCCAGAGGCTGTTTTTCAGAGTGAATGAATTGTCACTAGTGTAATGGTTTTGGCGTGCACTTAGTCTTGACAAAGTCAACAAAAGAAGCATACAAACACATCTTATGATGGTGATATTGCCCATATCTGTACTGAGTCTTGGTATCACAAAATTTTGAAAACTTTTTTTAGGTTGAATAAATCAAGGAACGATACAAGAGGTTTTTGTCAAAGCTACACGGACGCGTGTAGTATTTTTCTGTGACATTTACAGAGATAGTGAGAGAGATTTTACCTGTTTTTTTATTTGCCACCGCTAAACTAAATTCTTGACTACTTTGTATGGAGAGCAACGACATCTAGCGGCCAGTTACTGTTGGATCTTAAATTTAACATCCATGTAACAAAATGCAATGCTGTTCTATCAGGTCCAAAAACGATGTACAAGTAGACAGTCAAAATTTCTCTTCACTAATTAAATCAGCTTTAGGTGTAATCAGCTGATTGGGAAAATTATTCGTCATTAACAAAAAATTGTAAACAAAAACTCATATTTTAATTTGAGATGGATTACATTGCGTTTTATGTTATCTACTCATAACTCGGGAAATCTACGAAGTGTCCTTAAAAACTTAAGAAACAACACGATGGAAATATTTTCAATGAATGACATTTTATTTGTACTTAATACTTCAATTTCTTTCTATCAATTTGATTAAATGAATTGTTGATGTTTCTAACCCGGGTGCCACGCGATCAAGATTAACGTAAACGCGCGAATATTGGCGTCGAACGAAAAGAAAACACATGTTCCTGTTTGCACATCTCTAAAAACATATGTTTTCTAGCAATCACATCACCAACGTATTATAGAATAGCAAAAGTGAATGAGGTGCGTATTGATGATGAAGGTGACCATAGTAATCGACCTGAACATCTATGCAATGGCTTTCGATGAAAGCATGCATAGGAAAGAAATGTTGTGAACATTGATGGTTATGGCAAAGTATTGTTGTGGATGTTTTCGTACAAGTAAGAGTTTACGCAATTCTCTCTTAGTTGAGATTTGTTTATCCCTATAATGTGTGATGATATACCTAAATACTTGTGGAGAAGCAGGAGGTTTCTAAAACAGTGTTGATTAATACTAATGCAAGTTAAATTATGTTTTATGTTGTTTGAATTGAAAGAAAATACGCATTCCCTTTGATTTCTGTCCGTTTTATGTCCAACACAAGTGTAAAACTGGTAAAATACAGCAGGAAATAAAACTCTATGAAATGGGGTACTACATCGTCGTCATGAAAAGGCATCGAAGAGAGTAATGCAAACTCTTAAGTATTACTTTATGGGAGAAGGCAGCTGATGATATGCCTTGGTGGGCATTGAAATATGTGTCTACATATATTCCCAACCATCCACCGTAATAATCAATTTCACACATTTCTTTAGTAATATTTCTATTAAAATGTTCTTTTTCATAGAAATTAAATTGTATTTTCAAAGAAATATAATTGTATAATTGTATTAAATTTGCTTCCACTTACCTTCTTCAGAAGTAAATTTATTTGACAATATTGACTGAAAAATTTCATACTCGGAAGAATAGCACTATTTATAGTATAGATTTTCAAATCCAATAGGTAAAATTGAGGTGTATAATACACCAACCGACATAGGCAATGTATTGTATTTTATTGAATTTCATAGAAAAATAAATTACCTATACCTGGAAAGACAATAAAGCTTTTATTTCTTTTTTTTTGTGTGTATGTGACATACTCTCCCAAGCGCATTCTGCAGGAACCGTTTATATGATTGTGAGTTTGTGACCAACAAATATATTAATATTTCGAGTGTTTTCCAAGCATAAACATAGTTCCTGAACAATGTGTTTGGGAAAATATGTTCCAGAGGCTGTTTTTCAGAGTGAATGAATTGTCACTAGTGTAATGGTTTTGGCGTGCACTTAGTCTTGACAAAGTCAACAAAAGAAGCATACAAACACATCTTATGATGGTGATATTGCCCATATCTGTACTGAGTCTTGGTATCACAAAATTTTGAAAACTTTTTTTAGGTTGAATAAATCAAGGAACGATACAAGAGGTTTTTGTCAAAGCTACACGGACGCGTGTAGTATTTTTCTGTGACATTTACAGAGATAGTGAGAGAGATTTTACCTGTTTTTTTATTTGCCACCGCTAAACTAAATTCTTGACTACTTTGTATGGAGAGCAACGACATCTAGCGGCCAGTTACTGTTGGATCTTAAATTTAACATCCATGTAACAAAATGCAATGCTGTTCTATCAGGTCCAAAAACGATGTACAAGTAGACAGTCAAAATTTCTCTTCACTCAAATGCCAACAAACAAAACGAGTGAAAACCTAGTACTTCTCTACTCTCTCTTCAATGAATATTTCAATACACGAGCAGCTTTTTGATAGTTTTATTGTATATAACTATACAAATTCCTACCATGTTGAAGTAAAAATTCATGAACTATGCAAAAAGTATGAAATAAGCAAGATATGACGCGAGAGAGAAATGCGTTTTAGTGAACTCCTAGCACTTTTTGGTTCTCTTTTACCAGGGTTGCCAAGTTGCGCACATCCTCTGGTCGTCTAATTGTAAATCGTCTTTGTCAGGTCCATAAAGCAACTATTGTATAGAGAAGAAAATTTACTCATGGAGTGGAATGCCAACAAAAAAAAAACGAGTGAAGCGCGTCGTTTCTCTGCTCTCTCTCTTCGTTGAATATTTGAATACACGAACAGTTTTCTGATGATGTTACTGTAACAAACTATAGAAATTCCAACCATATTTAAATAAAATTACATAAAGTATGTAAAAATTATGAAATAATCACCTTATGACGCGGGAAAGAAATGCGTTTGAGGGAATCGCGTCGACTTTTTGGTTCTCTTCTACTAGGGTTGCCAAATTGCAGGGTTTATTCTTCTCTACCTGTACATCCTTTTTGATCAGGTTTGCAGCTCATGATGACACAAGCAAATTTCGAAAAAATACTGACCGAATGGGACTCTTTCATATACGTTTCGGTTAACGTATTAGATATAATTTATGCAAATTTAAAGGCAAGCGAATCACTGTGTAATGCAATATTTAATATAGTAATTAACGGCTTCACACTCCTGCAGTGCATTACTCACACGGATTGTCAACAAAATAATTACTGTAGTAAATTATAGTTTCTGCAATTAAATAAATAAATGCTATATAGCCCTTTAGGTAACAAACTATCCCAGCAACGACTTTATGTATTAAGAAATATGTTTCCTTAGCCACAATTTCATGTTCCAATCATTCTAGAATCCTCCATCGCATAATACCAAACGTTCAGATTACTATGGCGGCGGTAATCAAAGTTCGGTTAACTTCGGAACGTTTTCGGCAATTTTTTGGTATTCTTACGAATGTTGCCGAATTTGTTAGGGCAAATTGTGATGATAGAGAATTTTCGCTTGGCTTGGCTCACATGGACTGTCATCATCTTCATATTTGGTTACTTTCTTTTACGGCTTATACCATTATACGTGAGCCTGATCATCGATGGGGACTGGAGTGCTTTACTTCAGTCACTTTGCCTGGTGGGCACAGGTATACAGGTTTGTATTGTATCTTATAGCTTATTGAATTGCTTACTTTTCCGCTTGTCTCTTCCCTTCTTAAGCCCGGTATTCAGTTTTTATGAAATTTTCGTTGCCATAAGAAGTACGTGTATAAAAAATAACGAAAATTTCATGAACGGAAAATTTCGCTCACTTTTCATTTGCTTGGTGCTCAGCTCACTGCGAAAATTTCGTAGGCAACACCAATTACAGGGTTGTCACGTCAAAGTTATTTCGGACGAAAACAATTGAAGCCCCTGATGGAAGAAGGTGTTAACTCACTTTTTTCTAAAACAATATTTTCCTTCTTTTAATGTTAATAATTTAAATATCAGATGTTGAATTTTTTCTTATCTAAAACATTAAAAGAAGGAAAATATTTAGCTTAATTTGTACGGGACAGCTAAGCGATATTAAGGGCGAGTTTCACACTCGTCATTTAAAAGCTCACCGACATTTTTCATATTAAATGACATTTAAATGACAAGCATCGGGCATTTCAACTACATTTAAATGGAGAATTTTTAACTATGAAACTGGCCATAAGTGGCATTTCAATTTCCCACTTAAATGTTGCCACATGTTCAATTTCAAGGAATGGCAACAAAAAGATATCTCAGATAAATTTTGTTATCATTTCTTGTGAATGAAAATGTTATCAAGGAGAGACTCAAAAGCAGAAATTTGCAAAACTTTCCTGAAAAAGATTTCCAAAGGAAATCGAAATATCGAAAAAACTAAAAAGTTTTATGAAATCTGGAGAGACTAAGCTGGAATAATTAGTCGAGAATAATTAATAAAGTAAAGGTCGAAGAATTAGATACAAATTATTAAAATGGCTTACACATTTTAAGTTCAATAAAATTATTTTTTTTAATGGAAGACTACGTGTACTTTTATATCTCTAAATTTGAAGAATAGATTTTATTTGCGATTTTGGAAATAATTTGATCACAACAACGCGCGTAAATGTTATACATATTAAACATGGTGGAATTATCTATCAGGTATAGTCGTTTAAACAGGTGATGTAATGTTTTCGTTTCGCTTGTCAAAATCATATGTATTTTGATTTTATACTTGTTTGTATTGTTGGTATATATTTGTGTAGTGTTTGGCAACTGAAACGAATGAACGAAAATAAAATGACTGTTGTTGCTGCTTACAACTACAACAACTTGTGCTGTTACCATGTATTTGTTGGCACTGTGTTGGCACGTGTTGCCATATCGAATTTTTTTCACCCATTAAGCAAATGTTGCCACATTTCGTAGTATTAAGTGTGGATTGTTTTATTTGGAACGTCGTAAGTGGTGATAGCTTAATGGAATAAAAAAAACAGCCTTATTGTTTCTGATAAAAGTGAGTTAACTAACATCTTCTTCCACCAGGGGCTTCAATTGTTTGATAATTTTTGGGACCGGAATTTTAACATTTCAATAATTTTAACAACTAAAATAACACCACGTGCGTAAAAATAAAATGGAGTGCGTAGAGAAATTATAAATTAAATATTTGCAAGGTGAATACAAGATAGGCGGTAACACTCCGCAACAAAATTTTTCGTTAAGAGATAAATGATAAAATTTCTTGCAAAAATTTCGCAAGAACTGAATACGGGGCTTTAACTATTGCATTTGATGCTTTCCCGACTAATGTATACCAGCTTAGGAAATATATAACGGATATACCCTGCTGTTCATCTTAATAAGTTCTACATTTCTCAAAACTAAAAGTAGGTATAACCAAGAGTCGGAAAACTATACTTTTTTGTTTTCAACAAAAATAAATATCACACAAGTTGAAAATACATTCTGAACTCGTAAGTTAAATAACTTTCCCAATATTATGGTTATTTTTTTATTCCATTAATCAATTGCCGTTTATAATAGCGTGTCTACAGACACTCTTTTATCATGATAATTTCGTGATTATCATTCTACGGCAAAAAGGTGTTCACCTGCAATTTTACTCGATTTTGTTTCGACATTTTTGTACTTCATGATGTCATGATGAAATTATACCAGATGATAGGAGCAGGATTTGTATGTATTAGAATCATACAATTCTGTCAAATTCAGTCATTTGTTCTATTTCTTTCGTTCTTTTTTTGTAAAAACAATTACGTGAAATTTTTTTAAAATTGCTTCAAACTTAAGTATTTTGTAAATAAAGAAAGAAAATAAAATCAGCTGATCGTATTACACTACTATTTATTTCAATCATGTTGAAAGTGTTGCCATTAATGTACGTGTTCAGTGAAGTACGTTTCCTTTAGATTGCTATTTCCATTTCCTGTTCACACAGTATCAGACTAAAAGTTCGTATACAGCTCTGCAATTGAAATTATTTGTGACATGAGGTAAATTTACTCGATCTTGGGTAAAAAATGTATGAGAAATCACATGATAATAGTGTATTTGTCAAGTATCGAGTCCATATGTAAGATCGGGTGCATGTAAACGTCCTATAAGAGTTATTCATAATTACCACGTATTTGAGTCCGTTTGAATTTACTTCGTCAAAACTGTTTGATTTGTTCACATCATCGTCGGACATTTTCAATTTAACAATTGGGTCATCGAGGTCACTTCTCAATTCATCCAGTTTCATGTTGATCCATGATTCAGCGAATCGGTTGAAAATTTCGAAATTTTTTTAGGGAAATCTCGTACATGTGATAACAGGCATACAAAAATGATGAATTTTCGACCAAGAAGTTGATCCATATAAAATCCTCATTTAAGGCCAGAGTTTGTGGAAGTAGTTTCAAAGCTCGAGGCTACAATATTTTTATTAATTCCCCATTCGATTAAAGTATTATGAACAGCTTCAGTGATGTTTTTTCAGACACTCGATTAAATTTAGGGAGTACCCAACAACTTAGCCGTTACATTGTAGCTCACGAGAACTGCTATAAGATCCACACTTGATCTGCCAACTAAATTGGGCAAAATTGTTCGTCTCAGTGAACCACTAAATGATCGTTGGTACTTAATTATAAAAGAAATGAGAGGAAAATAGAACCTTATTTGATTATATGTTTTACAATATACATGTAACAATTACCCATATTACGACTGCCGTCGTCGACACAAAATGACGTCGTCATGTGACGACAGTTGAAAATAGGTATTTGTGTAGCCAAAAGAAGAAAATCAAAGTTCGACATATTGCATCCTGGTCAGCATATGATCCATAATGGGCGGCTGCAATCAAATATCCTGGCAGTAGGTAAAATGCAAAAACCCGGTGGACTGGGTTTCATCCCGCCACAGTTCATAATGGCAGTGAAAATACAAGAACGAAAAAGAAAACATAAACAACCCCTATTTGTTGACGACCCCCGCAAATGTTATAAGGACCACGATTTACGGATATACACCTGGAATGTGAGAACTCTATATAGATCGGGTGCAAGCATCCAATTGGTAGATGTCCTCGAAAGTTATAAGGCTGACATTCCCGCTATCCAGGAAATGCAATGGACAGGACATGGCTGCACAAGAAAAAGAAACTGAGACATATACTACTACAGTTACCATGAGAAAAAACATGCATTTGGTTGCGGTTTTGTAGTTGGCAAAAGACTGCGAGATCTAGTCGCATCTATGTTAAACTAAAGTAGCCTTTCCTGTTTATGTATAAATGACGAACTTCTTTCTTCGGCCCATGATTCGTGTGTCCCATCCATACGTCCGACAACAGCAGGAAACTTCGCGTTCGAAGTTTTTATTTTGGGTCGTTTCTTCCCCTGTCGTTTTTTAAATATTCTAGAACTTACAAATGTTTTTGATGTGTTAACATCTATTGGCAAGGGTAGGGCAATCTATCAAAGTGAACACATGCAAACAACACACAGCGTTAGCATTACATACGTGGTGGTTGTACAGCAATAGTCTCTGCCTGAAAATAAGTATGATGGTTTTGATGTAACGGCAGCGAACAAACAAGCAGATCGTCGTCGCCAAGCAGTATTGAATAGTATAGAGAACTCATGGAACGAATTGTATGAACTTGGTCCATTCATAATTTCGATGGGAAATATTGATGCCTTTTGAAACATTTATGGTTTTTGTATTGTTTTATGTAATAACATTGTCGAAATGGTGCATTTATATTGAAATATTATATAAAGAGAATAAGACTCGTTTATGCTCTTTTACTCAGACTGTGTACATGGGAGCTGAAAAAGAGTGCAATAAGTTCTCTATATTATTCAATACCTTTTGTAGTCGCTCTGTTTATGACAAAACAAAGACAATTGTTTCAGTGAGCTAAATATCGCTTTCTATTCAGTTGTATGCCAGCATTCCAACAAGCAGGTCGTCGTCGCTCTGTTTATGACACAACAAAGACAATTGTTTCAGTGAGTTAAATATTGTTTTTTTTTATTTTAACATTGGTACATCTAATGTTAAAACAGATGTAAGGAAAAAGAAAGTGCAATAGCCAAAGAACCTTCAGCACAAAAACTATTCTTTTTTTATTTTCCAATGTAACATTTACTAATGTGTTCATAGAAATCGAACAAGTACCGTGTAACAAAAAGGGGTTAACACATCGCCCATCATCATTAATTTTTTTTAATTCAAAATCACCTTCAAAATCAGCGACAGAGGAGAATATCCCAGAAGCTTTATAAAAAAACTTTATTATATCATGTGTGTTAATTTTCTTTTAAAAACAAATATTCGATCATTTTTAAAAATTAAACATTCAATATCTCGATAACCAAGTATGTTATAGAAATTTTTTATTGCATTTTTTTTACCTATTTTTACGTGAACTACTCAAAAACGACGATTTATCTTGATCACATAAGATGGTTCCACAAATGTAACGCCCGCCAGAACGCTCAAACTTTGGAAATCCATAACTCCATAACGCCGCCGATTTCTTTATTTTATTTTTTTACTAAAAATGATGTGATCTACCCGGCAAACAAAAACATTTTTCTTTTTGGACAGTTGACTTAAACTACATCTGTTCCTCTTATGTGTCTTCTAATAGATGCCACGTTTTGTACTTTGTATTTCCCATCAAAAAATAATTTCACTGAAATCATTATCTTTGTTATTATGATGATGAACTTCTCACGGAGTTCGAAACTAGTCATGCCAGTGAGTGTGCTTAACTGAATTGTCCATTATTTCCAACAAAAACCTAACCATTTTTCAATTAGAAAAATGTTCCTGACTTGTAAGCTTGTATTATGAATTTCTCATACATTAACCTGAAATGGTTTTTCTTTTTTTTTTTGTCTTAAATACACTTTTATTTCTCAAACACACTTAAATTTAGTGTTTATTTACAATATTTGGTGTTGCCGATGTGACAAAACTCTGTTATCGCAAAACACTGTTACCTGCGGCAACTGGCAAAAGTTGCCATACATAATACCAATTTTTATTTTTCGACCGGCAACGCAACTGCAGTTCGGTTGCCATCCATAATCGACCCATAAATCAGCTGTTCTACTGCTACTACTTGTATATTTTACTATGCTCAATTACAATAGAGACATTAGTGGTAGCATATAGTCGAGGTTATTTACATATCGATGGCTAAAAATGAAAAGGTTGTTTCTTGTTTTTTTACGAAATCGGATTTTTTGTATATTCTGGTAGGGGACTCTCAAGTACACATTTCGTAAATAAAATATTTTTTTTATGTTAACAAATAAAGAAATTATAGACATTTAAAAAAAGACCTAACTCATTTCAAAATTTTTTTACTAACTCATTTGAATATTAATGCACTTTATTGGTTGTGTTGATAGATTGGTTTTACAAAGAAATCGAACTTTGCGAAATTAGTGTACATAATAAGAAAGAATAGGATTTCCCCGAAATTATTTTTGTTGAATTTAGTTCGGTGTTACGTTGCAGAACTATGAATTGTGCGTTATTGTAACATTATAGTGCGGAGAAATTTAAGTGTCGAAAATACCAAAACGTTTAAATAACTTGAATTGCACAACCAAAAATACTGACTCTGGTGCTGTAAGTTCAGATGATATTCGCAAGAGGAAAAGTTTTGCGAACAACTCCGAATGGAAACAAAACGTCAACAAAAAAACAAAAATAATGGAAGGTGAGCCATACATATTTGGGCATATCTAAAAAAGGTCTTTCCCAAAAGCCTTCTAGACAACTCGGGGAGTCATGTTCATCACAGTATTGTGTAAAAAGTACATTTAGAAACTGTTCAGTGTTTACCGAAGTCACCCGAAAAGAAATATTCAAATTGTTTTGGGAAATGTCCTGGGAACAAAAGCGGATGTATGTTACTGGTCTTATTAATATTTCTAAAGAAAACGTAATAGCGCTGAAAATTCGAGGCGAGTTAACACAATAACATACTTCCTCAAACAGGATTCAAGCAGCTTACAAGTAAGCCGCCATATATTTTACTCAACGCTAGGACTAAAGGAAAAGATGGTCCGAAATTGGATTAACAATGCCGGTAAACACGGTTCGCAAGACAGTCCCGATAAATCATTAATGGCCAGTTTTTCGGTCAGTGGTGATCTTCGTTTCTTAGTTAAATTCTGGTTAAACATCGAATTGTGTTTTTCAGTCATTGTTTAATTATGATTGGTTAACTTTTAGTCAGAACCACATGAATCAAATTACTGACTGTCGAAATTAAAAATGTTAGATTGTATAAAATATATGCTTCTGTTTTGCGTATTTTTACACATATTTTGAGTCTAGATCGTTAAATGATTGCGCCTATATAGTTTTTTAGACATTTTTGTTAAAATAACTTCGGTTTTATGCATCTATTTCTTATTTTACATAATTCCATTTTGTTTGTTACTCTTTGTTGTTTTGGTATTTATCCCAAACCAGTTGTTTTTTTCCAATAAGAATACAAGGATTGCCATAATTGTTAACAATATGGCGACATACATTAACTCACCACTGAAAACCAAAATGCAAAGTTAACCTCAAATTAACTTACAATTACGATTAAGTAATCTTATAGTTAACTACCCACTTAAGAACTAGCCTTAAGTATACGCAAGTCTGATAAACTATCAACAACAGCCGTTAAGCACAATGAAAAACGGCATTCTTTTCTACAAAAATGGCTAGCAGAGTTATCAAAAAAAATGGATCTCATTATTGTCGTAAAGATTCCAAGAAATTATATTTCCAAGCGAATTTTTCTTCATATCAAGAAATTAGCATGATTTATGGCGGCGAGTGTGAATCCAAAAAGGAAAATGAAAGCAAGAAATTATCATATTCTATTTTTGCAGAAATAATAAAAAGTCAAACTATTCGATTTTTGAGCCACAAAAAATATCAATGCGATTTTTGCGTAGAATGTACTTACTTTACTTTTATTGACTATTTTACATCGTCATGAGGTCAGATGTCTTACACGTATTAATTAAACAAATAAATTTCAACCTATTCTTCCAACCGGCTCTATCCTTCGCCTTTTCTCGCCTGGTCTTTCCAGCAGAGTCTTGGTCGTCCTCTTTTCTTTCTTCCATCGGGTACGTTATCGAAAACCTTTCGCGATGGCTCATCTTCATCCATTCTGATAATATGTCCTAGCCAATTTGATTCGTCTAGCTATGTCCACGTCAGAATATAGATTATATAGCTCTGCGTTCCAGCGACGTTGGTATTCGCCGTTTTCCTAACAGGACCATACATTTTGCAGAGAAGTTTTCTCCCGAAAACTCCCAGGTGTTTTTCACCCACTTGCGATATGACCCAAGTTTCGGAGCCATATGTCAAGACAGGTAAAATGAGAGTCTGATATAGCTGGACTTTTGTCCGTCGAGAGAGAGCTTTGTTCCTAAACTGCTTGCTGAGCCCAAAATAGCATCTATTTGCAAGCACAATTCTCCTATCTATCTTCAGGCTGACGTTGTTGTCCTTGTTCACGGTGGATCCAACGTAGACAAATTCATCTACCACTTCATATCAAATCGGTTGTCGACGTTCAAGTGCGGACCAAGTCGAGAGGTTTCTCTAGTCGTTGACAACATCAATTTTGTCTTGCCCTCATTAACAGCAAGACCCACCTTCGCTGATTCCTTTTCGATTCTTCAAAATACGGCAGTAACCTCTCCCAAATTTCGCCAAATTATGTTATGTCGTCAGCATACGCCATCAACATATGGCTTTTCGTGTTAATGGTCTTGTTCGTATTTACTGCAGCTTTTCTCAGTATTATCTCCATTAATATGTTGAAGAGATTGCACGAAAGTATGTCGCCTTGTCTCAGTCCTCGCTTGGTACAGAATGGTTCAGTGAGGTCTTTCCCCACTTTCACTGCAGATTTGGTGTTGGTCAACGTCATTCTACAGAGGAAGATCAGTTTTGCCGGAATCCCAAGTTCAGACATAGCTTCGCTTTTCCCCGTATGGGGCTATCGAAAGCAGCTTTGTAATCGACAAAAAGGTGGTATGTATCGATTTGCTTTTCGTGGGTCTGTTCCAGGATTTGGCTTAGCGTGAATATTTGGTCAGTCGTGGACTTGCCTGGTCTAAAACCACACTGATAAGGTCCAATCAGGTTTTCAATAATTGGCTTTAGTCTTTCACATAATACGCACGACAACACCTTATACGCGATGGATAAAAGTTGGAACAGACACACGGATCGCCCTTTTTGAAAACGGGACATAATACACTGAGACTCCAATCATCGGGCATAGATTCCCCCACCCATATACCGCATAAAAGTTGATGCATGCGGGCCATCAGTCCTTCGCCACCTGCCTTAAAAGGTTCAACGGGTAGGCCATCCGCACCAGCGGCTTTATTATTCTTAAGGCGGGAGATCGCCGTTCTAATCTCGTCTTGGTTGGGGGGGTACAATCTACACTATCTTCCACTATCATTACCTCCTGACCTTCAGTGGAAGAATCTGAGTGGAGCAGTGCTGAAAAGTTGTCTCTCCACATTTTGAGCACACACTGCTTCTCAGTCACCAAATTCCCATACTCGTCCTTGCAGGAGGGCAGCCCATTATTTAGCCCGTTATTCAATCTTCTCACCCTCTGGAAAAACTTTCGGGAGTCACCATTCATCCTGCACATTTCGGTTTTTTCACTCTCTGCTCTCACTGCCATTTTTTCCGCCTAAATATTTGGTTTTCCTCCCTTCTTAGCTTCTTGTACCGCTGACTCGCAGCACGCGTTGTAACTGACTGTTTCGTTGCCATACGTGCAGCGTCTTTTTAATCAGTTGCAATGCGATATTCTTCGCCGTACCATGGCTTATCCCTCTGCGGTTTTGATAGCCAAGTTCAGTCCTTGCAGCGGTTTCCAAAGAATGGGAGATGTGCTTCCACTGCGCATTCGGGTCTTCGGGAGGGGGGTATTCTGCTCTAGCAGGAGTGTGAGTTTCTGTCGATAGGACATTGATATCTCCGGTATTTGTAGCTTGTCAATACCCAGCTTTTCCTGTGTTTGGCTTCCTACATTTTTCGCCTCGTGCGAACTTTCGCGGCCACCAGGTAATGATCCGAGTCGATATTGGCACCTCGAATCACACGTACATCCATTACACTAGAAGAGTGCCTGCCATCTATTACCAATCTGGTTCTTCGTCCGCTGATCAGGAGATATCCAGGTCGCCTTATGAATGTCCTTATACTGGAATCGTGTGCTACTAACTACAACGTTCTTTGCAGCGGCGAAGTCTATCAGTCTTATCCCATTATCGGAGGTGGTATCATGTAGACTTTAATTACCGATGGTTGGTCGAAAGACACATTCCTTTCCTAGATTGGCATTAAAACCAAATGGAGCCGACGAGTACTATGCCATTGAAAAAATGCGTGAAGAAAAACACAATGATATTGAAAATGCCGAATCCGGACTATGTGCAGTTTTTTTTATGGATGTGCAAGCAGTAAAGTTACTGCCTCAAATCAACACAAGTGCTGCATACTACAAATTGAAATTACAGCTGCATAATTTCACTATCTACAATATTGTCACACATGATTCTGACAATTACGTTTGGGATGAAACTGACGGAAATCTAGTCTCTTCCGTTTTTGCAACATGCATTATTAAGCACTTGAGAGATTTCACTGCTCGGTCTCCAAATATACATCACATAATTATTTATTCGAACGGATGTTTTTACCAAACTCGGAATGTTATCGTGACTAGCGCTTTGCTGGCCTTTTCTAAGGAAACGAATATAACGATTGAACAAAAAGTGGACATACTCAAATGGATGTGATGCAACCCATTCCCTTATAGAAAGAAAAACTTATAAAAAGCAAATAAAGCACACCATTTGCAGTGTGATAATTTTTTTTTGAAATTCGAAAAAACTTCTCAAGTATACTCATCCATACGTCCAGATAAATAATTCGATCTAACTAAATGGTATAAGTATGTTACTCACATATTGTCTTCAATTTCAGACAGAGTCGTAGGTGATCCGACAGTAAGTATGATACGAGTTCTGGGATATGACCCGTCAATTTTAATTTATTTCAAAACTGCAATAACCGACGACTTTGACTTGCTTCCCTAGGGATCAATTACAAAACCTACTGCAGATATTACCCCTGAACGTCTTTACAAAAAAAATATCATTATCGAAGAAAAAGTGGGACCACTTGCACGATTTAAAGAGATTCCTGCCAGCAGATTGTCATAATTTTCATGATAATTTACCATTTACACACTGAATTTGGTTAAAAGTGCCGTATTATATGTTTATATTATCAGCCCAATTCAAAATATTCCCAGGGAACTCAATACATTTTTCCCAGGAATAAAATCCTCCTGTTCTAAACAGATGGGGAATAGAATAATAAGGAAGAGAGAATTACGAAGTTTCGAAATCAGCTGTTTTACTTTATGACGTTTGGTTTTGGTTGTTAAATGCAAATCATTTTAAGCAAATAAAACTTAATTAATAATCAAAATAAGTGAAAATGTACACCATAGTCTTTAGAATGGCATTAGAAGAACGACCGGGAGCAGGAGAAGCAACAACAAACGTTTGCAAGGAGATAGTTACGCGATGCGACGAATTCACTTGAGCTGCCGCAAACTTTGTAAGTACAATAAGGGAACATATTTACTTTAGCACCAAATGCCCTATTTTTTGGGCTGATTGGATATGCAACGGTGATAAAAAAAAGTGCGTTGGTCCATATTTTCCGAAATATAGACCTCCAAAACTTGAATATATAATCGGGCATAAGTCAGCCATTTATTGTTCGATCTAGTTGGAATTGGTACCATTTCAAAGGTCTCTTTGTATAAACATTTTTATTTATATTAACCAAATGGGGGGCAAATTAAAACAAACAATGTTTTAACCTCACTTTTTTGATAATTTTCTTCAAAAAAATGCGGTATTATAATTATTTTTTGGTAGGCTCCGATAATAGACAAGACCTTAACTTTTTTTAGGGTACAATATTCACCTACAACCCTTCAAAGACCGGAGATATTATAGTATTTTTGTGATATGAAGCTTTCTGCGTCGCTTAGGACTTTTGTCGTCTGGTGCGAGTCCAACACCCGCATCGTGGCTTTAGCATAGTATTTTTGTGTTAAATCGCGCGATTTTTTATAAAATTATTTTTTAATTTTGGTGAAAAAAATGGCAAATGTATTTGAAAACTTAAATGTCTCCGGTCATTGAAGGGTTATTGGTGAAAATTATACATTAAAAAAGGCTAAAGTCATAGAGTAAATATGGGTAGAGAAAATCTTTCACTCACCAAATTTCTGACATTTGTCCTCGTGTGATGTATACGTTTGATGTTGAAAAGAATTGCTTTACTAATACCAGATAGAGGCAATGGTTCAAAACAACGAACAAAATAACAACAACGGCATTTCGTTTTGTGTGTTAAAATTAATGTGTCAAATACAACACAAATGTATGCTAACAATAACAGTCAAAAAAAAAGTTTAAAACACATTTAAATTTCACAGTTATTCACCAACATGGCATGAAAAATGAAAGCAAGAAGTTATTGTAATTCCACCTGGTGTATATCACTTTTCGTCAAACATCTCTCTATCACACCGACCGCATCACGAAAAGTGTGAAAGGAAACGTCAGATGAGACAAATGGCGGGTCTACTATAAATTTACTCTATGGCTAAAGTCTTGTCTATTATCGGAGTCTACCAACAAATAAGTATAACGTGGAAATTTTTTGAGAAAAAATTTTTTTTTTTTAAAAAAGGTTAGCAAATAATTTTTTTTAATTAGCCCCCCATGAATTAATAAAAATATATATGTTTATACACAGATTTATAGAATTTAGAAAGACGTTTGTAATGATACCCTTTTCTACTAACTTTGATAACCACTTTTAAACTCAGTGCAGACGCTTTTCTCGGTGGTGACATTTTGGTATAGATCAGAGAGTTGGTGCTAAAGTACATTTATTCCGTAAGAATAATGCCATAATGATTAAAATAAAAGTAATTATTTAATTTTTTATAGAAAATATTAAATACTTAAATTTTTGCGCAGCACTCCCTAGCAATTTTTTTGGCGGAATTACTCCCAAAAGTTGTTTTCACATTCTCCATTTTATTGACATTTGGAATACCCACTTTTTTCCCGGGGAAAACTTTCCCTTTTTCGAAGTTTGATTAAATAAGAGAAAAGGGAATAGGGAAAAACTCCCAGGGAGATTTTATTAAGAATAGGGGAACAGGGAAAAAACTCCCAGGGAGATTTTATTAAGAATAGGGCTACAGGGAAAAAACTCCCAGGGAATTGCTATTGAAAATTGGACTGTATATGTTCTGCATTCACAGGTGGCTGGAAAGCCGAAAAAGTTTTACCAGGATGCCCAAAATTTTGATAGGTCTCCGGGGACTCCTTGGGACCCACCGAGACGGAAAACTCCACCCCGAAATCGTAGCTGTTCATGTGGGGCTAAGCGGCCCATTTTTAGGGGAGGAATTTAGAGTTGCCAAAAACGTGATATTTCAAACGATTCAAAATATTTTTCCTGGTATTTCTTAGTATTTATTCATTTTTAGTAAGTAGACATAAATGTATGTATAATGAAGGAAATCAATTCAATGCGACAGAATTGAAATATCATCGGAGACCATTGAAAAGTAGTTAACAAATAGACATTGAACGAGTAAGATCGCTGTGCTTTGTGTGAAATTCTCGAACTCAAAATGCCTCATCCATGTGACCATGAAGAAAATAGAAGGAAACTTTGTGCGCCGTGCGGGAGAAAAATTATAATAGGAAATAAAAAAGTTAAATATTTCCAAATTACGGAGCATTGGGAAAAGCTGATTCAACGATTCATCAGTAGTAATTTTTCTACATCAAATCCCAATTATCCTACTGGTATTTGCTGTAATTATCGGAAGATTCTTGCAGAACATAGGGAAAATAAAAATCAGAGACCTTTTAAGACAATCCCCATTTATGACGATATTCTACTCCCGCCAAATAGTAGGACAAACGATGAACGATTTTGCCAGTGTTATATTTGTTTGACGGGGCGTCATAAAGAAACGGTGAATACCAAAAACGATTGAAAGTAGGCGAGAGCCAGCATTTGGCTACAAGAATCGACCGGAAACCGACCCCGACAATTCCAAATTATCAGGAAAAAATCCAAAACCTTGTGCGCCCAATGTTATCACGAAATTGGGCGTGGAATATCACATACGTGTATAAAATATACTCGTTCGAAAAGAAAAGTGGTAGCTAATTTTTTGGATTTAGGCAATACTCTTCTACAGAAACAAAAAGAGCAGGTTTGCAGCGAGCTTATCAAGTAAACAAGAACAGCTACGATTTCGGGGTGGAGTTTTTCTGCCTTGGGGGATCCCAAGGAGTCCCCGGAGATCTATCATAATTTTGGGCATCGTGGTAAAACTTTTTCGGCTTTCCAGCCACCTGTGCATTATGTATTTGAGTTTTTTCATTAGTTAAAATATGAATTATTTACTTAGTTTATTGTATTAACAGATAAATAAAAATTGTCATTGAATTTATTGCTTGTTTTACTAAAAAACTGCGTTTAAAAACAAATAATGTGCCAAATCCTTCCGATTTTATTCAGTTTTTTTCCTTCTCCTGTAAAGTAACAAAAAATTGAGATACGCCTTTTCTATATTAAGCCATCGATATTTTTTTTTTTGCGAAGACCGACGCCCAGGGGATGTCCCCTATAAATGCAGTGCATTGCATTGGACTTAGGAAAATGGGATAGGAGTAGGGGGAAAGAGAGAGAAGTACTTGTTAATATTTGACTTAAACTTGCTGATGTTGTAAGAATTGGGGAATACACTTGCCGGAAGCTTATTCCACATACGGACTGTTCAGCTGAAGAACGAATTGTTTCTGTAATGCGCAGTTCGATCCAAATAGAAAAGGGATGAGTCCCACTTGAAAACCGCGTCGTACGGTTAAATACCCTAACTTCTGGAATGAGGCCATGTAACTCGGCGAAACACTTTCCATGGAAATACCTATAAAATACCGAGACACAACTAATATTTCGTCGATGCTCCAAGGAGGCAACAGTGCTGGATACCCTGCTGTCGCCTATCAGCTTCAACGCTCTCTTTTGCACGCGGTCTAGAAGGTCCAAGATGGACGCTGGAGCCCCAGCCCAAATATGAGAGTTGAATTCCATTTTCGGCCGAATATACGTGGTGTAGATATTGAGGAGATCGGGTGGGGTGAAAAATCTTTTACACCGCTTTAAAAAGCCCAGGCACTTGAATGCTTCTTTCGACACGTTGAAAATGTGCTTATTTCAACGAATGTCACATTGTATCTTCATGCCCAGAACATCAAGAGCTTCCGATTCATCAACATCTAAACCACCCATTGAAATCATTGGCTGGGTCGAGTCACCAGTGTGCTTGTGCGATATTCTGCAACACTGTGTATTGCGTGCATTAAATTCGACTCGGGTTTCCTTGCCCCACTCACTAATCAGATGCAAGTCATGATTAAGCGTGTCATTCATTGTTCGTCCATTTTCTTGCACTACAGAAAGATTGGGTCGACGATCGAACGAATATGAGTGACATAAATTACTATCATCAGCGAAGGAATAGATGGGATTTGTAGTATGATCCAGAAGGTCGTTGATGAAAATAAGAAAAAGAGAGAGAGAAAACACAAAGCCTTGAGGTACTCCCGCAAAAAAATCGAAATAAGTTTTTACATAAACCAAAAGCATTAACCTTTGATATGAGTGCCTGGTGCCAAACTCTATCAAATGCTTTAGAAATATCTAAGACCACTATTTTGCTCTCACCCAGTCTATGCATGGACCGATTCCGCTGTTCCGTGAGGAACGCCATCAGGTTGCCAGTTGAACGGTTTCTGCGAAACCCATACTGACGATCACTAAGTAGACTGTTAACTTCCAGGTAACTCAATAAATGGTAATTTACCATGGTCTCCAACACCTTTGAGAGCGTAGAACATATAGCAATTGGCCGGTAGTTATCGGGATTATAGCCTCTCCTTTTTTGGGGATCGGCGGGACATTGGCAACCTTCCAGCGGGTAGGGAAAATACCTGTACGGTATGACAGGCTGAAAAGGTTGCGCAGTGGACGCGGAGACTTTCCTACGTTGAGCTCCTTAAGGACCTTTTAACTCCTCGCGTACGAAAAATATTCCATCCGGACCCGGAGACTTTCCTACGTTGAGCTCCTTAAGGACCTTTTTAAACCTCGCGTACGAAAAAATATCTCAGGCATGGAGGTAGATATATTTGCGATGACGGGGAGTGGTTGAGACCTAATCGGCAGGGAGGAGTTTTCTGCAAATATTTCGGCAAAAAGGTTAGCTTTATCAAACGAGTTAGTATAAATTATGTCATTTTTAATTAAGGTTGGGATAGAAGAAGAACTTTTATTGTTCTTAATTCTCTTGACAAATTACCAAAAGCTCTTACTTCCCCTGGGAGAAGAAAGAACTTTGGTGCGAAGACTCTGTTCATGCAGGAATTCTGCACGTCGTAGTACCTTGGCACAATTTGATCTAGCTAACGTGCGCAGCATATCAGTAGTTTGATTTTTATTCAATTTCCAATTACTGAAAGCTTCCTCTTTGGATCTGACAGCTTCTTTGCATGCCTGGTTAAAACAACATTTATCAGCAGGTTTAATCGAAATTTTCTTTGATGGAATGAATATTTTCAATCCCGTTAAAATAATGTTTTCCACCATTTCTGCCGCAGCATTAACATCATCGTCTAGAAAACATAGTTTCCAGTTGAACTTCCTATAAAATTCGTTGAGTTCATCCCAACGAGCTTTTTCGTACATGAATATGGAACGCTTCATGGCCGGCGTTGAAGCGACGTGAAGATCAGAGTACGAAAAGGAGGCAGAAACAAGGCAGTGATCCGAATTACCAAGAGGTGCAAGGATGTTAACTTCATACTTGTCAGGGTGTGAAGTTAGAAAAAGGTCAAGAGTGATTGAAAATTGCCCTTTCAACGCACGGGATGTGAGTTGGGGCATTTACTATTTGCACTAGGTGATTGTGTGCAGCGAAAAGCTCAACGTATTGACCCTCCGGAGTTTTACGGTTCGAATGGGTAAGCCAGGAATTATTGTGAATGTTAAAATCACCAGCAATGGCAATTTCACTAGCCGGACACTTCTCTAAAATTTTGGTTATTGAGTCAGAAAGAAACCACCAATAGTATTTTTCATTCAACGATTTTTGAATATTATTAAAAACATCAAATTAGCATTAGAACGAACCCTTTGTTCATTGCATTTGCTGTCAGAAAATTGCATTTACATACTCGCAATATGCATAAAGCGGCCCTGCTTTGAAAAACTTACTCCCATTTTCATAGGCTCAGTCAGCACCATTTAATTTCCATGAGAAATAATAGTTATATAATTAAAACCACAGCAGCCCTAATCAAATTACTTACCTGCTTCTAGCAATTCCAATGTTTTTCCATGTCCAATTTTTGCGCTTCTTCCTTTATTTTCTTTGGATGCTAATTTCATAGCAATTTTTGGATTCTATGGCACAGCTGATCGAAAAGGTACTAGGCCGATGATGGAGAATGAGAGAGCAAATCAGACAGAAACTAATTTTAAAGTGTTTATTGATACTAATGACAGCTAAATTATGTTTTATGTTGTTTGCATTGAACGAAAATACGCATTCCCTTTAATTTCTGTCCGTTTTATGTCCAACGAAAGTGTAAAATTGGTCAAATGCAGCAGCAAATAAAACTATGAAATGGCCCCGTCGTCAGGAAGAGTAGAGAGAGAGTTAAGTATTACTCTATGGTTAAACTTCATTTATACTGTTCGAATCATAAAAATAGTTAGTGTGATTATCATCATTTTCAATTCTCAAATGATCTTGTAATTAATTTCAAATGTTCCCAACGAAATCCAACATACGGTATTCATTACAAATGTACATTATTTTTTGCCACTAAAGCCCCAAGAGTGCCTTAGGTACTTATTTATATTTTCTCGCATGGAAGGTAAATGATTGTTCGTATTGACTTGCAAATCATTTTTTTTTAAATCAGAGGCCCAAATTTACCCAAAAAATAAAATTATTCTCATTTTTTTGTATACATTATTTTAGAATCCAGCATTAGAGGGTTAAGTAAAACATCAAAATATTTTTTTAAATTTATAATTTTATATATATATATATATATATTATTTATATATATAATTTATTTTTATTTATTTTTTGTTTTAAATAAATGAAACATTTCCCTTTTTTAGTATTTGCAATTACATCGTTGGTTGTATTATTTCTTTATGTATTTTTAATTTATTTAATATGAATTTTATTTTACTGTTTAAACTTGATATAAAACATTTCTTTGTATTTTTTTTTAATTCTCTTCTGTTTTTTTCGCTTTTCGCAATGAAAAATTAAAAAGCTATACTAATTTTAATATATTATTAAATAGATTTTTGGTTGTTTTTTTGTTGTTCTTCTGTTGCATTTAGTTTTCGTTTTATTTGGAGGGGAAACAAACACGAGTGGAGAGAAAAAATAAAAATACTATAAATGATTGACAAAAGTGTGGTGGGTGTTTGGTGTTTGAAGTAGGTGACATAAAAAATAATAAAAGGAGTGTTCATTTAAAATAGAAAATTTGTTTTTTTTAATTTTATTAATTGTATTATAGTTTGCTTAAATATTGGCTAAATAGTTTTATATTAATGTGTTCTTTTTTTACAAACTAAAAACAGATTTTTTTAATTTGTTGTCATTAACAAACAAACAAAATAATGTCAATTAGTGTCGATTTGGTTTAAGTGTAATTTTACTAAACAAAGACACAAAGCAAATAGTTACTAAAAAATGTATAAATAATATATAATTATAATATGGTAAATGTAAATGTATGTATATATGTATAATATTGGTTGTGGGTGTTGTAAGTATTTACAAAAAAAGTGGAGGGTTGTTACAAAATTAATGATTGTTTGTTATACCTCAGAGTTTGTTTTTGTTAGGGGGAGGATTAAACACTATTGTTAACAATTATTTATTTATTATTATTCATGAAAATAGTATTTTGTATTTGTGACAAAGGATCTTAGCAAACAAAAAAAAAAGTATTAATCAATTAGAGAGAAGTGAGAATTTACGTACAACATTAAATTCACATTAAGTTGGGGTGTTTTGGTTTTGCATAGATTTTATAGTTTCATAATTTTTGTGTTTTCTTAAATATTTTGAATATTAAAGTCAAATTCTAAATGACTGATAAAAAGTGTATTTTTTTGTTTCTTTTACTTTTATTTTTCCTATAGAACATACAAAATAATAAAATTTTAAGCTAAAAAACATGTTTTCTTTGTTAAATATTCTTACTTAATACACATACAATATGTATAAATTGTTATATTTTTGTATAATTTAACGTTGCATAAATAAAAAATATATAGATATTAACATAAGCTACAAAATAATTTATAAATAATATGAAACGGAAGATGGATGATGTATAATTTCAAAACATTTAAACAGTTCACAGAATTAAGTGTATGGTCGTATATCTGGTTGTACAATTTTCGGCCAATTTCCATATAGTTTCTGAAAAAAGAATAGCGAGGTATAACATATACAACGACGATACACTTGGTGTTGTGCATTCAATCAATAAAAAATATACAAATAAATTGGTATACATTAGACTAAAAATATAATTTATGATTCTTGCCTTTATATTCATTGTTTTGTCGCACAACTGGGATAGTTTCAAACGTATGTTGGACTTATTTTAGGACATGGTTTAAAAAGAATTTGATTTTTAGCCAAACAACAAAATAAACATTTGCAATAACATTTGAAAATCATCAAATGGCAGTGTATCAAAATTTAACTAATAAATTAAAACAGTTTAAATCCAAAAATTAGAATTTAGTAAACATGTTTGAATCATTTTGAATAGCTATATATATTTTTGTGCTCCTGAATCCAAATCACCATGCATAAAAGACGTGTAGATTTAAATTTTTCTGAGTCTTTTTAATTTTGTAGAATATCCACTCGTATCGTGAATAAAAATCCACGGAAAACGGTTTGTTCACCAAAAACCATAAATACAGTGAAAAGGAGGGGAAAAAACTCGACTCAAACCCCATTTACGTTAAGGAAATGTGTATAGTAAATTGCACATATTTTCTCTGGTGAACAAAACATTCCCTGGGGTATTTTTTTCGCGATAGGCAAAGAGTAAGTTTATTTCCACATTCTTAGCAAAATTAAAGACCTAAAACCTATTTTTAATGTTTGTTTACTCTTCCAAAATCTGTATGAAATTCGGAAAACCTAACACTACTCTTGAAATATACGCATACACGTCTGTCTGGATGCACTGTTTGTAATCAAATAAAATCAATCCGTTCCAAATGTAGTCGACAAATATCATAAAACATAAATATTATATATAAAAACATATATACGGGGCTGCCATGTAAAACTTCTATATAATCAGATGTGATTTTCTGTTAAAATTTTAAAAAATATGTAATATATGTAAACTCTAAATACAAAGTACCATGTGAACGAGATACCAAATCAATAATACCCCTAATAATTTTTACACAGTATAGACAAATAAATTAAAACTAACATCCCTGGTTAATCTGCATTCTCTTCAAATGTAAAGTTTAGCTTTGTATATTTGCGCACGGGAACAAGTCAAAATAAATTAATAACCATCGCAAATTTTTGGAACAACTTGGTTTAAATACAATAACAGTGAAAGGTCTGCATTCATTACGATTATGAAAATTTAATAACAATTTTTTCCTCACGAAAATCGTCCAATAAAAACATGGGCTACAGTTTTAAAAATCTTAAAATATATAAAATATCAAACAAAAAAGTTTTCTCATTCCGGGCACTTCTTAATTTACTGCCTACCGGTAGGGAGTAACGTTTGCAAAAATATTTTGAACGAAAAATACAACATTTCATACAAAGAGATAACAATGTGCTAATACAAACAATTTTGAACATAATTTATAAATTAACACGGATTTCACGATCACCTTCCATGTTTATGTACATGCGTTACTATGATAAACTTTCGCTTCAAATGGAATTACAGATTAACCGTAGGTTACAAAATATTTCTTACAAGTCAATGTTCGAATAGAATGTGATTGTGTGTTTCTGTGGAGAGATAGATGGGCGGGAAGTTATAATCATACTTTTTTTTAAGTTTTGTTGAATATCATAACATATTTTTGTGTAGATTTGTCATCATATTTTTCTTGCTCTCATGCCAATCAATACTTTATCTTATAAATCATACATATATTACAAATAAAAAGTTACAATAATTATTTGTTGTTTGTAATCATGTGGTTTCTTGTGTGGTTTTGTTGTTGTTGTGTGAGAGGGGCGTGTCACAATTATTTTTGTTTAATGTAAAATATTCTTGTTTTTATGTTAATTTAATTAATTCAGCAATTACATTCCTTTAATGAAAAAGTTTTTGATTTTTTTCTTTGTTGTGGAATAGGAGAAAATGGATTACTTTTCTACATTTCTACTTTTTTAAAGTTGAACTTCAGCAATTGTATTCTTCAAATTGTTATCAAGTTTTAACTTTGCTTTTAATGTTTTGTTATTCATTTTTGTCCTGATTCAACGAAATCATTGTATTGCACCTAATAGTTGTTTGCAATTGTTTACATTGTTATGCTTTTGCTCTTACTTGAATTCGCTTTCCATTATTCCATGGCTGTTAATATTTTTGTTTTGTTTGTTCATAGCGCGGAAAGTAATCTAAGTCAGTCTCTTGTAATATAAGTATTTTTAATTTTTGTCACGACGCTTGGATATTTCATTAAATTTCTTTTATTTGCATTTTTTAATCACTCTTTCAATATTGTACGAGACATCTGCATCTTTGGGTTAACATGCATGAATTAATAATTGAATGATTAGTTTGTCGGATGGTTGGATTAATTAATGAGTGGATGATTTGTAGCCAATGTATTGATTTAAATGTTACAATATCAAAATGCAATAACTATGAGCCTGATATTTGATTGGGTGTGTCGTAGGTTTATGATGATTTCAAAACAATGTAAAATGTTGATCAAACTTGGCTAAATTGTCCTAAAAATGAGAGAGATCGAGAGTTAAATGAGGGGAAAGAACACAACAGAAATGCAAATACATGTTTTTTCAATAAAAATGTTTGTTATAAAATGACACATAAAATGAATGGGTTCAAACAATATATATAATATTTAGTACTAAATACGTTCTACGGTAACATGAATAAGTAAAATATGGTCTAAGCAATGGAATATACAAATTGTTCCAGAGTTAATAACCAAACATCAAAAACTCCTGCGATAAGGTAAGACCGAAACTCGTTTATGTTAAAATTGTCTTCATTCTGGATTATCCACACTAAACTATATCTGCTAAACCAAACTTTTTTAATGGTGATTTATATCAAGTGACTCAGATCTCATCAGAGTTGTTTAAAGCCTGTACCACACTATATATTCATGTTTCAACATATCCATTAAATAGTTTAACTTTGATATGAAAAATCTGACCACTGCTCAGGAAGAAGCGCGACTACGACCAGATACAAAAATTACCATCCATTTCGTATCGTAATCTCGTTTACGAAAGTGCCGCTTTAATGGAAACTTTCACAAAAGTTTTTTTTTTGTTTTTTGAAGAAATATTATTCCTCTTTTGATTTGGATTTGAATATTTGTTATTGCACTCGATCCCTGTCTTACTTAATGGCACAGAGTGCTGCTTGGGCTTACTGCTCTAGGAAACGAAGACCTCTGGTGGTTTTTGAATGAAAAAATCTTCCGTTTAATATACGAAACCATCAACTTTAATAGTGAGATTCGGCAGTTGGAATTGGGATTCCATGGTCATGTTATAAGATGCAGGTGTAAAAACAAGCTGTCAATCTTTGTTGCAACACACTGAAAAATAAGTTGGATACATACGCAACTTGAGTTTTAATATTAATACCATAGAGTAATTATTCCCTTCACACACTTCGTGGTGCGGTCGGTGTGATAGAGAGATGTTTTATGAAAAGTGGCATTCGCCAGGTAGAATTATAATAACTTCGGACTTTAATTTTTTATGTCGTTTTGGGGAAAAACTGTGAAATTTAAATGTGTTTTACACTTTTTTATTGACTGTTATTGTTAGAATACATTTGTGTTGTATTTAACACAATAATTTTAACACACAAAACGAAATGCCGTTGTTGTTATTTTGTTCGTTGTTTTGAACCATTGCCTCTATCTGGTATTATTGAAGTAATTCTTTTTTAACATCCTACGTTCATATCACACCAGGCCAAATGTCATAAATTTGATGAGAGAAATGTTAAGTCTAGTATAATAATTAGTCTATGATTAATACAGTTAGCAGGGCTTTTATCGTACCAAGTGTTTTTCTGCTACCTGCACTTGTTTAGATCTTAAAAATTAAGCACCACTGTGCTGGTTGCTACACTCAAATAGAAAACTAGAAATCTACTAAATGGCCGACATAAAAAATCAAACATATAAATAAAAACACAAAAACGTGTGTAATAATGACAGATACAGATGACAACAAACAAATACATACGTACATATTTAGCAACTTTCTATAACTTCGACAAACTGAGTTTAGTTAAATACAAAAAAAAAATCTTAAATAATTATTAAATATTTAATTTTTGAAACCTACTAAGTAAAAAAAAGAGATTTTAAATCTTCTCAAGATCCAAACATTAATGAAGTTTCGAAATAAATATATGTGTAAATATAGTATATATTGCATTATCACTACTAATTCAGCAATTTTCTTTTTGTGTTGTATTTGGAGTAGAACTAGAATACAGAATATACTACGACGAACGATAGAGCCAAAGTCAAAAAGTTCTCTCAAGTATTTAATTGATAGCTTGTTCGGTCATTTGAAGACACAAGGTTTCCAATTGTTCCAGGCTATTTATGTCATTTAAACAATTTAAATTAGCGTTGGTTCCACAGCCTACCGCTGAGTTTTTCAAAACAACTGTATTAACGTTTAAAGTGTTGTGGCCTGCAGCGGCTGAAGCACTAGTATGTTGCTTGGGGGAATAGTTTTCTGCAAGTGTGGGTAATGCTAAACCTAACGGTGATGCTGTAACGACAATGGGATTTTGAGAACAACAATTGTTACACATTTTCGATGTTGTACTATTATTGTTGTTATTATTGTTAGTGTTAGTCGCGCTACAAATGCTACAGTGTAATATACTACTGGCGCTACTAGTGTTATTGTGGCCATGGACGATGTGACCATGGCCACCATGACTGTTACATGAACTACCCACGGCAGCAGCTGCAGCTGCCAATAGTTGCAATTGTTGTTGCTGCTGTTGCAACATATGGTGTTGTTGCTGCTGCTGCTGTTGCGCCATTATACTGCTAGTATTTATTAAATGTGTGTTATTTTGTTGTTGTTGCTGTAGTTGTTGACTACTATTGGGTGTGATCAAAATTTGGGGTGGAGGAGGTGGTGGTGGTTGCTGTGACGACGATTGTTGCGACTGTGGCAACACAACAATATTACTGTTTGGAGCCACAGCGGCAGCACCACTTGCAACTGAATGTTGCATGAGATCATCTGTACTAACCATAACGACAGCAGCCATTGTTTTCTTTGGCACAGACGATACTGCTGTTGATGAGTTGTGTTGTTGCTGCTGTTGCTGCAACGATTCCAAATTGTTGTTGTTATTCATCGTGGTAAGACTGGCTTTCCTCGATTTCTGTTGTTGTTGATTTAACATTTCAATTGTGGTTGACATGTCATCGCTGTTTAAAACATTTGTCGTGGTCAATATAGCCTGGCCAGGTTTAAAAATCATCTTTTGTGGTTGTTGAGGTCCACCAGACACTACAATTAAGTTGTTGAGAGAACGTCGGTGTTGTTGCAGCTGCTGGCCCTGCTGTTGCTGCTGTTGTTGTTGTGGCAAAGATGGGAAATGTGTATGTTGCTGCAACATTTGTGGCTGCAATTGCTGTTGTTGCTTCATTTGTTGTTGCTGCTGATAGTTTTGATATGCTACACTTTTGTATTGATTATTATTGTTGTTGTTGCTGCAGTTGTTGTTGCAGTTGTTGTTATTATTATTATTGTTACCGCTATTATTGGCGTTATTGTTGCTATGATGAAATTTATCATAGTCAGATAGTTGTTGATTATGATGTTGCTGCTGCTGTTGCTGTTGCAGTTGTTGTTGTTGCAATTGCTGATTATGATGATGTTGCTGCTGCAAGCAGCTCAGAGAAAAATTCAACATATCATTCGAGTTTTTGCGATGATTTATACGGTCATTACTGCCATTTTTCTGGTCACATTTGCGAGTTTTGCCATTCCATCTGGAAAATTGAAAACTTATACAAATTAATTGAGGATGATAATATTTAAGGAAACAAACGTAGACTAAACGAGAACTATCACTTGATTAATAACACTATTGATACATTATATGTACAGCTGCGGTCAAAAAAATAGCACAGCCAAGACATTAAAAATGTCAACAACGAAAACTTTTAGATTTTCTACGGGAACTTTGATTTATAGATGGTAGTATGTCATTCTTAATTTAACTTCAACTGAAAACGGCAAAAATTCAGCACCAGGCATAAGAGAAAAAAATATTTAAAAAAAAAATCAAAATGAAAGAAAAAGTAAAGAATGTGAGAAAATGGAAAACTATCCCTCGCAGGGACCTATGTTTCTCGTACCGTGTGCTAGACCTTTTTGAAAATCGATAAATTTATATTTCATCTAGTAGCAGGCAGGGGCGTTCAAATTTATTTTTATTTATTTTATTGGTACTCATATAGCAACCGAGCCCTTTGGGCCATTTTGGTTACAAAACACTACAACAAATTGATATAACATGTATGTACATATAATTCTTAAAATTACAAAAATAAAATGATATAACTAAATAACGTGTTTTCCTCATGTTAATATATTATTACAATAAGTTTGAAGTATGAAATCAAACTACTCAACGGGCTAATAAAATTATACATGAAATTTATACAAATTCAATGTGTTTAACAATTTGAGGTTCATGACATAAAAAAAATAATTTAAAAAAATTAAGTTACAGTGTTTTATTTATAAATGCACTAAAAACTAGAAATGCAAGCGTTTTATTTGAGAGATCCCTAGAAAATTAATTAATTAATTCGTGTTAATTACGCTCTTTATTGAAAGTATATAGACCATTGTTGTTGAAGTGCTAAGTAGGCGGACCATTGTACAACCCCATCATGAAGAAGAATATACTTATTGAGGCTAAGAGAAAAATTATTTTCTAGTTTTTAGTGCATTTATAAATAAAACACTGTAACTTAATTTTTTTTTAATTATTTTTTTATTTTTAATTTTTTAGTTAATAAATTTTTAATGTTTTAATTTTTTTTTCATATTCATGTATAAAATAAAAATAAATGGTTTCCCATTACATCCCATGAAGGGACTGGGGAGAACTTCTCACAATCACTGAGCTGTGCGCTTTCCAGTTTTCACTCATGTATTGTCATCCAAATCTGACAAGTGTGCAAAATTTTAGTTCGATTGGTCAACTGCAACTGTGTTAAAAATGAGTTACTAGATTTGAACAATACAGACTGATTTGAACAATACATACTGACAGACAACAAAGCAAATTAAATAAAACACTGTAAAAACGTTTTTTTTATATATACATATATATAAATGGAGGTAAAAAATAATTTCAAACCAACTAAGCAAGAATCAATTAAAAACTAAATTAGGTTATTTTGAGCACATTGGTATATCTGTTTTTTTATACGTTCCAGGTGAAATATTGAATACTCTCATAGTAGAGGGAAATTAATTAAAAACACGGGCTACTCTAACATGAAATGATTTGTCCAATAGCGGCGACAATTTAGGAAAAATTATTTGGGGGTTTCTCGTAGATCTACTAAATTTAAAAAAAGATGCAACAAAAGTTGGTGTTTGCAGTCTAAAAAGTTTATAAAAATGTAATAAGCATCTAACATTTGCAAATTGGGGAAATGTGCATCCCAAAAACGAAATAATGTATTGTGAAATGTGGTCTCGAGGTTTAATATTATATACGTATCTTAAAACCCTATTGAAAATTAGACTAATTTTTTTTATAATATAACCACACGTACCGGAATAAACCTCCAGACAATATAGCAATATAGGCATGACTATCCCATGAACTACTTTAATTTTAACGTGCAAGGGAATGTGAAGGTCCAAACAGTACAACTTTCGTAAAAGAAAGTAGACTTTTGAAATAACTGAATTAACTTGTGATCCAAACGTTAGTTTATTATCGTGAACTACTCCAAGGCAAGTTAATTTATCAACGATATCAATATTCGTGTTATAAAGGACTACTGGAATGTTATTAAGAATATGATTACCAACGTGCATAACTTTGGTTTTATTAGTATTTATAAAAAGCTTATTATCTCCTTCATCCAATTAACTAAGACCAATGTTGTCGAGTTTACTTCACTCTCTAGCACATCCAGAAAATCTACATTACCTTTAAACAACAGCTGTATGTCATCTGCATATGCGAAAGGTAAGCAATTCCTTCTGGTTATAGTTTCAAAGAGATCATTCATGTAAATTACAAAAACGAGAGGTCCCAAGACAGATCCCTGAGGCACCCCACTATGGACAGGTAGAGTACTGGAACTTTTTCCGTTAGTATTAACATACTGCAATCTATTTTCCAAATACGAATACATCAACTTACAAGCCGATGTAGAAAATTTAAAAAAGTTTCGAAGCTTGTTAATTAATATTGCATGGCCTAATTTATCAAAAGCTTTGTGCAAATCAAGCGACAATAAGATACAACAACCGTGGGAATTTACCGATGCTCTAATATTATCAGTTAAACCAATTAAAGATACCTGGGTTCTGAATCCTGCCTGACAATCATCAAGCAGATTATTTTCATCCATATGCCTCATAAGCTGACCTTTCAACAGATGTTCCAGCATTTTAGATAAAATTGACATGATTGAAATTGGTCTATAGGTATCATCTACACTTGAACTATTCTTTTTCCTAATTGGAATTATTTTAGCCACTTTCCATTGAGCGGGATAAACAGAAGACATAAGAATTGTGTTGACAAGGTGCAACACATGAAGATCAAAGGCAAGACAAGTTTTAAAAAACTTAATGAAAACGTGTCTGATCCCACAGCTTTAGATTTTATCATCCCAATGGCAACACTCATTTCATAACAGCTGACTGGTTGAAAAGTAAAACGCTCATAATGGTTATCATAAATGATAGGACATATCAGAATGTGGCAACTGATTTCAAATACTACTCTATTCAAATACTCACGATCAATAAGGGTGTTTTGGTTACACCGCTTGCTTACATATTCGCTTGTATTGTAAAACGCACTTAGCGGAGACTTAGCGAGATCTTAGCGACGCGATTCATTTTCGCTAAGTTTTAAAAACAACATTTTTTACATCTTTTACCGTTTTTAACCATTTTTCATATTTTTGAATAAAATTACTTCTCGCTAAAAATCCGTTTTCTTTGCAACTTAGCAACCGATAATCGCTAGCTTGTAACCAAAACACGACTAATGTCTTCAATTACCTCCAATTCTTTGCTGGCCCCATGACGATTAAGAACCGACCAAATTTTTTTTAACGGATTTTTCTTAAAAAATCGCAGCATGAGCTATTCTTTTAAATTGCAGCTTAATGTTTTTGGCGCGGTTTCTACACTTACAGAAAATTTTCCAACTATCTGAAGTTTTTTCTCGCAAATAAACTCTATATGCCAAATCCCTAAGAGAATCGCAATATAAAATATCAGGATGTTGATACCAGTCGCTATAGGTAGAAAACCTAGATACATGCACTTTCCGCGGTACAATAGAATGAATGTAAAATGTTTAGTTGTTCATCTACATCAGAGGTAGTATACATCTCAGAAAAGTCGCAATCATTAACAATACTATGAAGTGTTTCATTAGATTCATAGTAATGTTTTTTTTTATATATCAGCAGAAACAAATATTACTGAGTGATGAGATATACCAGGGCTCTGAAATTGGTTTGACAATTTAATTGAAGTAGGCGACGACACTAGAAAATAGTCAATCAAACAATTTGAATTGTGAGCAATATCGTAATGAGTAGGAACACTGTTATGAACAACCGAAAGATTCATATTCCTACAAATATTTCTTACAGAGTACGACTTAATCAAATCAAACAAATTATTGTTGAAATCTCTCATAACAATGACATCAGAGTATTTAACCACCAAGTCCGAAATTTGCTCCTCTAAAATATTAAAATTACCATGCGGAAGATAAACACCACCAGCCAATACTTTAACGCCACCAACAATCAACTCAACAAAAATACACTCAGCATCCCCATAACGGTCACCTGAAAACACAACTTTATGCTTGATTTCCCTAGACACATAAATTGCCACACCACCACCTCTTGCATTTGGACGATCAATTCTATGGCAAACGTATCCAGAAACCTCTACGGCCTTTGTAGATAAATGCGGTTTCAGCCATGTCTCACTAACACCAATAACACACAGATAACCTCCTTCCAAAATATTTCTAATTTCGCTCATTTTAGCTGAATTTGAATTTATATTGAAACTTTGACAATTAAAGTGCCCAAAATTTACGTTTCCCTTAAAATTGCCTAATTGGTTTGATAGAAAACTATTATTAGTAGCTACATTATAATTTGGAAACAAATTCATATTGAAAAGTAAAAAATTTAAAAAAAAATATATAAAAATAAATAATAATAAATAAAAATAATAATGGCAAACAAGAAGCTGCGATGAAAATAACAAAGTCGTTATATATAACCATGTTGCCGGAAAAATATACTGTCTTCTTTGCAAATTTGAACAAAATAGAAATAATTAGCTGCAAAATAAATAATTGACTACTAATTAAAAAATCAGAAAAATCAAGCGATTATTTAAAAAAAATTTTTTTTAAATTTTTTAACCAATCTCATGGTCACTGTACGTACAAAAGTGGACTTAAGTGGACATCCCACGAAAAACGGAATGCCATCGCGGAATTCGTGACACGAATACCTTTCGTTGAAGTACCAGCACTAATCCATACCCATATGTCCCTGGGTGTGCCGGGCTAGTTTTCCATTTTCTCACATTCTTTAATTTGGTTTTTTTAAAAAAAAAATTTTTGCCTGCCCCTGGTCCTTAACTTCAGCCGAAATATCCAGACCTAGTAACGAAGTTCACAAAGCGCGATAAGACAGTGGATGCCCTACAATTGACAGAATCAGTAAATGGTGCAGGTCCACCACAATACGACGCAAATGGATGGAAAAGGTAAACAACATTTTTGCCACAAAACAAATTAGCTCTGTTTCTTTACTTGCACAATTTTACACAAAGTTACACAAATTTACACAAAGTTACACAAAAGCGTTTCTTTACTCCAAAATTGTGTAAATGAGAGAGAATTTTTTTTTCTCTTAACGTCAATATGCGTTTCTCTTTTACCCAAATTTACACAGACTTTTTCTTCGGGTAAGTTTGTGTAAAGTAGTGAACAATCAGCTGTTCGAAACGTCAACATAAAAACATATCGTCACCTGAAATGCAAAAGGCCGTAACTAACATTTTCAAAATTGTTCAGGAGAAGCAAAAAACAAAATAAATTTATTCACATTTGTTCGTAAATCTTTTAAGAATTTTGTTAATAATGTCGGTGTTTTTAGTGGGAGAAGGCTAAAAATTTGCGAGGACATGTAGTTTGGTATTATGTACCAATTTCAATCAAAAAGTCAATTTTCAAAATGTTGTTAGTTACGGCCTTTTGCATTTCAGGTGACGATATGTATTATTTGTGAAAAAAATAACGCAAGTGAAAAAAAATTATTGAATTTACAATTTTATTAACTTGAAAAGTGATTGCTTTGAGAGTGCTTATTTAAAGAAGATGGGAAGTGTGCAAATGAACAGTGAAAATTAACATGATATGCAAGATTTGTTGTCAAACATATGTTTTGTGTTTTGACATTTGTTTGCGTGTAAGAAAAGTGGTTTTTTGCGTTTCTTTACTTTTGTGTAGTTTTGAGTATTTGACAGTGAATTTTGCTTTTACTCTCATTTACACGCACTTTACACAAAAAGTAAAGAAACAAACCTATGGTCTTAACTTGTAGTTTTTTTTTAATTTGTATAGAAATGGATTGAGTGGAAAAGCGAAGTGAAAAGAAAGCTTGCGCAAAATAAAGCAGAATCTAGGGCTACTGGCGGTGGACCGTACGCAAAACATCAGCTGACAGCTACTGAAGAGGCTATAGTGCGTTTATGTAGCATTGCGTAGTCGGTGGAATGTTTGTCCGGCATTGCACTTGGTCTCAACGAAGATGTTGACGTATCAATTGAAGAAGAAATGCCCTTAACATGTTCAAAACGGCTATTGTTTGAAGTTCTACCCACCAGTACCCAAAAGGTTTAGAATCGAAAGAACCGGCGACCGTTTAAAAAAATTTTCAGATGACGAAAGTAAAAGGACTCAAAAGTATTGCTGCAATCTCGCAGAATCTTTATCGTCACCTTTTCTGAGCGTTCTTCAAAAAATTCTAAACATCTAATAACAACAATGCTACAACTGCTGATGCCATTTTATTTTATTTATAGCTACATCTTCCTTTTTTTTATAACTTTTTATCGAATATAATTACTTTTATTGATATTTCAATGAAAACAATTCTGTTTCTTCTTCCATTTTATGTACACAAGTAAACATGGTTGAAAGACAAGGTTGTATTGTTAGAACAGCTGATTTGATTTTTTTCATTTGACGCACTTGGGAAATGTCAAATTTGTTTACATTTGTTGGTTATAAGTTGTTTACAGACGCGGAATTCACACCACTTCTCACACTAATTCTGGTTTTTGTTTACCTTAGCTTTTCGCTTGAGTTCATCGAGTCATAGTTTCACACCGGGAAAAACCAAAACCAATTCAGCATCAAACAATTTCAATTATTAATTTCAATCTTCATTAATTTGGCAAATATTTCTTTCCAATTATATCACAACTGATTCAAAAATGCACATTTTGTTTACATTTTTATCAGCTGAGTTTGACAGAAGCCAAGTGCGATTTTGCACATGATTACACACATATTTACTGCTACTACCGTGATTAGTGTGCCCTGCAAGTAAAATAAAATTGCAAACAAATGAACACATGTAAGCAGCAGCTGATTCGAACATTGGTTTTATTCACATTCGAAAATGACAAAACCAACTTGGTTTCATGACACCAAACGAAACCAACATTGGTTTGCCAAAACGACAATTAGCAAAACCAACATGATTTCTATGACAGTTAATAGTGTGTGTTCATTGAAAATACTTCAGGGGTGGTAAATTGTGTTGAATTTACTCTGTGTGAATTACACTGTGTGTAATTTTTTAAGTCATGGCAAAATAACCATATACGGACACCACTACGTGATAAAAGACTAAAAAAAAAAGACCCGTGTTTCCCAATTTTTCCCCAAGTCATGCACTTTTTTTTTATGGGCCGCCAAAGATTTGGGGCCTCGGTATCATTTTCGTAAAAATGTGATCATTTTCTCAGGCTCATATCTTGCAAACCGTTCAGAATTTCGATTTACTCTCTGAGGCAAAGTTGTAGCTCTTGTCATAAAGAACAAAAATTGCGAAAATTGCTCCTCTAAAATATTAAAATTACCATGCGGAAGATAAACACCACCAGCCAATACTTTAACGCCACCAACAATCAACTCAACAAAAATACACTCAGCATCCCCATAACGGTCACCTGAAAACACAACTTTATGCTTGATTTCCCTAGACACATAAATTGCCACACCACCACCTCTTGCATTTGGACGATCAATTCTATGGCAAACGTATCCAGAAACCTCTACGGCCTTTGTAGATAAATGCGGTTTCAGCCATGTCTCACTAACACCAATAACACACAGATAACCTCCTTCCAAAATATTTCTAATTTCGCTCATTTTAGCTGAATTTGAATTTATATTGAAACTTTGACAATTAAAGTGCCCAAAATTTACGTTTCCCTTAAAATTGCCTAATTGGTTTGATAGAAAACTATTATTAGTAGCTACATTATAATTTGGAAACAAATTCATATTGAAAAGTAAAAAATTTAAAAAAAAATATATAAAAATAAATAATAATAAATAAAAATAATAATGGCAAACAAGAAGCTGCGATGAAAATAACAAAGTCGTTATATATAACCATGTTGCCGGAAAAATATACTGTCTTCTTTGCAAATTTGAACAAAATAGAAATAATTAGCTGCAAAATAAATAATTGACTACTAATTAAAAAATCAGAAAAATCAAGCGATTATTTAAAAAAAATTTTTTTTAAATTTTTTAACCAATCTCATGGTCACTGTACGTACAAAAGTGGACTTAAGTGGACATCCCACGAAAAACGGAATGCCATCGCGGAATTCGTGACACGAATACCTTTCGTTGAAGTACCAGCACTAATCCATACCCATATGTCCCTGGGTGTGCCGGGCTAGTTTTCCATTTTCTCACATTCTTTAATTTGGTTTTTTTAAAAAAAAAATTTTTGCCTGCCCCTGGTCCTTAACTTCAGCCGAAATATCCAGACCTAGTAACGAAGTTCACAAAGCGCGATAAGACAGTGGATGCCCTACAATTGACAGAATCAGTAAATGGTGCAGGTCCACCACAATACGACGCAAATGGATGGAAAAGGTAAACAACATTTTTGCCACAAAACAAATTAGCTCTGTTTCTTTACTTGCACAATTTTACACAAAGTTACACAAATTTACACAAAGTTACACAAAAGCGTTTCTTTACTCCAAAATTGTGTAAATGAGAGAGAATTTTTTTTTCTCTTAACGTCAATATGCGTTTCTCTTTTACCCAAATTTACACAGACTTTTTCTTCGGGTAAGTTTGTGTAAAGTAGTGAACAATCAGCTGTTCGAAACGTCAACATAAAAACATATCGTCACCTGAAATGCAAAAGGCCGTAACTAACATTTTCAAAATTGTTCAGGAGAAGCAAAAAACAAAATAAATTTATTCACATTTGTTCGTAAATCTTTTAAGAATTTTGTTAATAATGTCGGTGTTTTTAGTGGGAGAAGGCTAAAAATTTGCGAGGACATGTAGTTTGGTATTATGTACCAATTTCAATCAAAAAGTCAATTTTCAAAATGTTGTTAGTTACGGCCTTTTGCATTTCAGGTGACGATATGTATTATTTGTGAAAAAAATAACGCAAGTGAAAAAAAATTATTGAATTTACAATTTTATTAACTTGAAAAGTGATTGCTTTGAGAGTGCTTATTTAAAGAAGATGGGAAGTGTGCAAATGAACAGTGAAAATTAACATGATATGCAAGATTTGTTGTCAAACATATGTTTTGTGTTTTGACATTTGTTTGCGTGTAAGAAAAGTGGTTTTTTGCGTTTCTTTACTTTTGTGTAGTTTTGAGTATTTGACAGTGAATTTTGCTTTTACTCTCATTTACACGCACTTTACACAAAAAGTAAAGAAACAAACCTATGGTCTTAACTTGTAGTTTTTTTTTAATTTGTATAGAAATGGATTGAGTGGAAAAGCGAAGTGAAAAGAAAGCTTGCGCAAAATAAAGCAGAATCTAGGGCTACTGGCGGTGGACCGTACGCAAAACATCAGCTGACAGCTACTGAAGAGGCTATAGTGCGTTTATGTAGCATTGCGTAGTCGGTGGAATGTTTGTCCGGCATTGCACTTGGTCTCAACGAAGATGTTGACGTATCAATTGAAGAAGAAATGCCCTTAACATGTTCAAAACGGCTATTGTTTGAAGTTCTACCCACCAGTACCCAAAAGGTTTAGAATCGAAAGAACCGGCGACCGTTTAAAAAAATTTTCAGATGACGAAAGTAAAAGGACTCAAAAGTATTGCTGCAATCTCGCAGAATCTTTATCGTCACCTTTTCTGAGCGTTCTTCAAAAAATTCTAAACATCTAATAACAACAATGCTACAACTGCTGATGCCATTTTATTTTATTTATAGCTACATCTTCCTTTTTTTTATAACTTTTTATCGAATATAATTACTTTTATTGATATTTCAATGAAAACAATTCTGTTTCTTCTTCCATTTTATGTACACAAGTAAACATGGTTGAAAGACAAGGTTGTATTGTTAGAACAGCTGATTTGATTTTTTTCATTTGACGCACTTGGGAAATGTCAAATTTGTTTACATTTGTTGGTTATAAGTTGTTTACAGACGCGGAATTCACACCACTTCTCACACTAATTCTGGTTTTTGTTTACCTTAGCTTTTCGCTTGAGTTCATCGAGTCATAGTTTCACACCGGGAAAAACCAAAACCAATTCAGCATCAAACAATTTCAATTATTAATTTCAATCTTCATTAATTTGGCAAATATTTCTTTCCAATTATATCACAACTGATTCAAAAATGCACATTTTGTTTACATTTTTATCAGCTGAGTTTGACAGAAGCCAAGTGCGATTTTGCACATGATTACACACATATTTACTGCTACTACCGTGATTAGTGTGCCCTGCAAGTAAAATAAAATTGCAAACAAATGAACACATGTAAGCAGCAGCTGATTCGAACATTGGTTTTATTCACATTCGAAAATGACAAAACCAACTTGGTTTCATGACACCAAACGAAACCAACATTGGTTTGCCAAAACGACAATTAGCAAAACCAACATGATTTCTATGACAGTTAATAGTGTGTGTTCATTGAAAATACTTCAGGGGTGGTAAATTGTGTTGAATTTACTCTGTGTGAATTACACTGTGTGTAATTTTTTAAGTCATGGCAAAATAACCATATACGGACACCACTACGTGATAAAAGACTAAAAAAAAAAGACCCGTGTTTCCCAATTTTTCCCCAAGTCATGCACTTTTTTTTTATGGGCCGCCAAAGATTTGGGGCCTCGGTATCATTTTCGTAAAAATGTGATCATTTTCTCAGGCTCATATCTTGCAAACCGTTCAGAATTTCGATTTACTCTCTGAGGCAAAGTTGTAGCTCTTGTCATAAAGAACAAAAATTGCGAACATATAAAATCAAAAAAACTTCACCTTCCAGATCAAAATCGCAAAAAACTTAAAAAAATTCGATTTTTTTTTACCTTTTTTCCCGTGTTCAGGTCCATAGGTAGCAAACCGTTCAAAATTCAAGGAAACAATCAACTACAACAATTTACCTAAGATCTCAGTAAACAAATTTCTAGAACATATAAACTTCCTAGAGATGATTCTTAACACTGTTTAGGTGGCACGCAAAAGTGAAAAATTTGCCGAAAATTTTTTAATTTCATTTTTTTACCTTTTTCTCCTGTTCAGGTCCATAGGTAGCAAAAAATGAAATATGCCTGGCCAGAACCATGTGTTTGTCCAAGGGTTAACACCGATTATGTAGCGCTTAGGTATCACGCGATCATGCACCGACAGCAGCAGCACAGGCAATGCAGTAAGCTCAGCACACGCAACAAGGGACGCAGCACACAATATAAAAGCGACACGACGCTCACATCGAGGCATTACACAGCGCGACGTCAACGAGAGCTCAGCGGTGAAAGTTATAAAGTGAAAGTTAAAGTAAAAAAAGTGAAAGTGCTACAGTATAATAATGTTTATGACCTTCAAATCACAGCAAATCTTCCATTTATTTTCGTAATATTTGATTTTTTCCATTATATCTTTCAATGTTTCATAGCTTTCTTTCATGTTGATACCCATTGCTAGCGGAATGGAAGGTTTTCGGTTCGACACATGCAACAACACTGCTTTCAAGCTTGAAACAGAACCATCAATAAATAATCTCCACTCACTAGCGATGTAGTTCATTCCCATTTTTACCACCAAAGCTTTTATATCGTTGCAGTAAGCGAACGAATTGTCATCATTTAGAGTGTAGAGCATCTGAAATTCAGCTTGTCGTTTGCGGTACGCCGTAGAGTTAACATTAGAATGTGTGAGTTTTCTTTGCTTTAAAAAAGCTGTCAAAAATATTGCATGTCGCTGCGATAATCCCAATATGGCCACAATGAAATCCATTTCCATTTGTGTTATTAGTTGTGGTCCATCTCTTCCCTGTTGGGGCTCATAATCGGTATCAAATGGATCTTCATAAGTAACACCACTTGCTGTACTCATTGCTGTAAATTCTGTAGTACGATCTGGAGTTGGCGGCCTTGGTGATACAAAATTTTCAGGTGCAAGCACTGGTAGTGTAGCTGTTGCAGTTGCTTTATAAATTTTGTTCTTCTCAGAATGTCGATTTAGACGACATGTGTAATTTACGCATGCATAGCAACTGGTTGCATCACGATCACCTGGGCGAGTAATCCACTTTCACTTTTTTTACTTTCACTTTCACTTTATAACTTTCACCGCTGAGCCTCAGAGAGTAAATCGAAATTCTTAACGGTTTGCAAGATATGAGCCTGAGAAAATGATCACATTTTTACGAAAATGATACCGAGGCCCCAAATCTTTGGCGGCCCATAAAAAAAAAGTGCATGACTTTGGGAAAAATTGGGAGACACGGGTCTTTTTTTTTTAGTCTTTTATCACGTAGTGGTGTCCGTATATGGTTATTTTTTTCGTGTTGCACTGTGTTAGAAAATCAAAATATTGACAGCTGAAAGATTATGTTTGTAGTTATATATCAAACAGAGAGTAGAAGACGTGTGATATGCTTTTATTGTTTTATATATTTTTTTTACATGTTTTTTGAAACATGACTATAGTTACGCGATGTTTAGGGTTTCTTTTGATTTTTGATTGCTGACATTTGGTACTGTTTTGAATTGTTTACTGTTTCGCCATAGAATAATACATACCATAGAAGCTTTTATTCGCTCAATAAATTAAACGTCATAGGTACGATGGAAAGTAAACATTGGATGGTGAAAAATATGGGTTCAATAATACCAGATGATGGCAATAGTATACAGCGATCCACAAAGAAACAACAACCGAATTTCGTGTTTTTGTGACAAACTAGTTGTGTTAAATACAAAACAAATGTATACCAACGATAAAAGTCAACAAAAAAGTGCAAAATATATTTAAATTTTTCAGTTCTACACCAAAACGACAGGAAAAAGTTAAGTGGACATATTTTGTAACTCCACCTGGTGTAAGATAATTTTAAATTTAATTGCTCTCATTTCCACAAACCTACGATGAAGAGTGTGAAATGAAACGTCAGATGAGAGAATAAGTTTATCTACGTATGTATTATTCTATGGCTACGATCGTAAATAACTATTCGCTAATAAACAACATTGTACACTGTAATATACTGATTACAATCCAATCGCGCATTCTCGTCATAATTTAAATTGTTTCCGTGAAATCATTTTACACAAAAAGAAAACAAGTGTCAGTGAATGTGAACACGGCCCCCGGGACTAGGTCCTCTGGTAGATTTAAGAGCACGGCAAGCTCGCATAAAAAACTCAATGCTTCATTTATAATGGGATGTAATATTGGCTCTGATATTGGTTGTTGTATCATGAAAAAAACAAAAACCTAAAAAGAATGACAAACCTACTCAGTGCTGGAACTGCCTGATGTATGGGCACGGAGGGGAGCACTGCAATAGACGACCAGCTTGTATGACATGCGAAAACCAGCATCGAACCGAAGAGTGTCAGTTCAACAAAAATCAAAAGAGGCCCACAGTATTCACTTGCTATAATTGCAAAAAATTAGGCAAAGAGTGAATCGAACACTCATCCAACGACGAGAAGTGTCCATTGCGTGCCGAATACCTGCGTATCCGTGCAAACGCAACGAATAGAACACCAAAGAGAAACATGTCTGCACACAGAATCTCTTACGTACACAACGAAGCCGAACACCCTCCTCTTAGTGGAAACATCACCACCAACGTAAATAACAATATTATGGACAGACGATCCTATGCACAACAACCTAGAAGTGATAACAGCGAACTATTTAACATAGATGAGTTGTTCGATATTTTCACCTCTGCTCTTGACGAGCTTAGTAAATGTACAAATAAAGTGAAACTTTCATCATATCCCTTACGGGAGTTATGACTATGGTTAGACATGCTTATGACATTGGTTAATCAAATTCGAATACTTCACTGGAATTCAAACGGAATTTCTAACTATTCTAAACTTAAACAACTAGAGATATTATTAGAATCACAATATGTACACATTGCGTCATTGAACGAAAAAATCAAATCCTAAATAATTCTTAGCAAATTACAATATTTTCCGTAACGACAGAATCGAATCAAGTGGTGGTGGTATTGCTCTTCTAAGCCTCAAAACGATAGAACACAGTTTACAGAATTCATAGAAAATATTTCAGCAGAAATCGTCATTAACGGTCGAAAAGTTGTAGTCACTACTGCATACTCCCCCCGATTTACTGATGCTTTCCGCAAAGCTATCATTGAACTAGCACGCGAAAACACAGAGTATATCATTCTTGGAGATATGAACGCTAAACATCAGTCATGGAACTGACCTTCAAACAACTCCGCGGGTATCATGCTAAACTCCCTCCAACAATCGTGCAATTTCTTCCTACACTATACCCCCACCAACACCTCCGCAGAGCTTCGACAGTTGATCTGGTCTTAAGTAACTCATCTTTACACATGAGCGTGGAAACATTATTATTCATAAATTAATAATTATTAAATTATTCTTTCCGCAAGAGACACTGCCACCCCCAAAATGAAACATATTAAATATGTAACATTTCCTAGAGAAGTAGTTAGATATATCGGCACACGAAATATGTTTGAAAGGAATAAACAAAGAACATCCAATTGCCAACAAGCATTATTCTACAGTCAATGTACCACTTTTCTAACAAAATTTATAGATAAGAGACTTTACGCCGACAGAAATGCTCAGTGGAATAATTTATTATCCCGTATGAAACCAGGTGATTAACGTTTTTGGATTTTAAGTCGAAATTTAAGAGGCAAACGTTAAAAATCATATACCTGATCTGAAGGATGCGCATGGAAAACTCATAACTGATAATGAAAAGACCGAAAAGTTAGCCGAAACGTTCGAACAAGCTCATTATTTAACGATAAACAATTCTCACGCCATAGACGCAATGGTGAATTCCACTATTCTTAAATTAAAGTTCGAACCACCATCTAATGACGGAGTCGAAATCACAACAACGAATGAATTGTCAAATGTTTTTTCGCTCCTCTTACTTACTTATGCGGTCTCGAGCAAAACGAAGATACCATATTTCGTCAACCATGTCGATCTTTTGCCTTATCTCTCCAGTTGGCAATACCAAGTGTACACCGGGATTCGTCAACCTGATGCCTCCAGCGGAGTTTTGGTTTTCCTATTTTTCGTCTTCCTTCAAGTTCGGATTCGAAAACCCTTCGTGCTGGTTCACCTTCATCCATTCTACTGACATGGCCTAGCCAGCGCAATCGCGTTATCTTGATCCGCTTAACTATGTCAATGTCGGGATATAGCTCATACAGCTCATGGTTCATGCGTCGCCGATACTCGCCGTTGTGCACTATAGGACCATACATTTTTCGGAGTATTTTTCTCTCGAAGACTCCTACAGATGTTTCGCCTGCTTGCGATAAGACCCAGGATTCTAATAAAGCAAGACAGGTTGTATGAGAGTCTGGTATAGTTTGACTTTTGCCACTTTACCTCTAAAGTGCTTGCTTAGCCCAAAATAACATCTATTCGCAAGCACAATTCTCCGCTTGATCTCAAGGCTGACGTTGTTTTTTTTTTGTCTACGGCAGATCCTAGGTATATAAATTCGCCCACCACCTCGAAATTATAACGGTTATCAACGTTCACACTTTAGTCTAATTGCGTGGAGGCCCTGCTCATTGAAACCATTAATTATGTCCTGTCCTCATTTACCGTCAGACCCACTTTTCCTGACTCGTTCCTGATGATATCTATATCATCAGCAGCTTTTCCCAGAATAATATCTATTAAGATGTTGAAGTTATCACACGATAGGGTGTCACCTTGTCTGAGACCTCGCTTAGTTTCGAAAGGTTCGGTAAGATCCTTACCAACTTTCACTGTGGATTCGGTGTTCGTCAGGGTCATCCTGCAAAGGCGTATGATTTTGCAGGAATACCAAGCTCAGACATTGCCTCGTAGAGTTCCCCCCCTACCGGGCTATCGAAGACCGCCTTATAATCGACAAATAGATGATAGGTGTCGATTCGTTTTTCGTGGGTCTTCTCCAGGATTTGGCGTAGCGTAAAAATCTGGTCGGTCGTCGATTTTCCAGGCCTAAAGCATATTGGTATGGTCCAATCAGGTCAGCGATAATCGGTTTTTGTCCCTCGCACATATGCCCAACTGAACCTTATATGCTATGGATAAAACGCTTATTCCACGGTAGTCGGCACAGAGACTCGGGTCACCTTTTCTAAATATGGGACATAGTATTCGCTTCTCAAGCATACGAAATCTCCTGGACTAGACAACATACTTTTGAAAAGGCTACCAGACAAAGCTATACAATTTCTTGTATCGATATTTAACAGTTGCATCCGACTAAACTACTTTCCATCATTTTTTAAAAAAGCGAAAGTTGTTGCTGTTCACAAACCCAAGAGCGCTCCCAACAGCTGCCGACCGATCAGCCAGCCTTTTAAGCAATTTGGGAAAAATTTATGAAAAACTTATATATTTCCGACTTAACGATTTTATCACTGAACAAAATATATAGCATAGCACCATCCACCAGATCCACAGAATAAAAATGAAAATAATTAAAAACAAATACAACAAAAGATATTCTGGGAAAATTCTTTAAATTCTTTTAGATATCGAAAAAGCTTTCGATTCAGTTTTGGCATTACGGACTAATATATAAACTTATTCTCACCATTTTGCCGTCATACCTCAGCAAAATAGTTGCTGATTTCCTACACCTTCGTCGTATCGGTTAATAACACAAGTGATACAAAAGTGAAAGATAAAAATATGCAGACGTTCTCATATAGCAATTCTGTTTGGCTGGAGTCCATAGAGTATGGTAATACTTATAGTTTATCTCGGTCACTTCGTTTAGTAACTTTTTTACAGCAAATTTAGTGAAATGAGAATATTGCTAAAATTGCTAGTTGAAAAAATCATAACTTTACGCTCCTTGAACCGATTTTCGATTTTTTCGATTTGTTTAAAAGATCTTAGTTTTGAAAAGTTTTGTCTTGAAAATCGGGTAATAAATGGCTGAGTTACGGTTATTTAAGTAAAATAAAAAACATATATTTTTTTAAATATTTACTTTCTTCACTTCCCAAATTGATCATACGGCAGAAAATTGCGTTTTGTTTTATTTTTGAAAAAAATTATATTAAAGTAGGTTTCTATAACATGTAAATAAATAAAAATAAATGGTTTCCCATTACATCCCATGAAGGGACCGGGGAGAACTTCTCACAATCACTGAGCTGTGCGCTTTCCAGTTTTCACTCACTGATTGGGACCTACAGTTTTACACCGATTTCGAACGGTATTTTGAGAAGCTTTATCATGGCTATATACTCGATAGTGTCGCCGCCACTATGCGAGGTGACCGCCGCCGAAAGAAATTTTTTTTTTTGAAGGTGGTCAGAGCAGGGTTCGAACCCAGGATCTCCTGTACAAGAGCCGCGCACACTAACCATTGCACCACCGACGGCCACATGTAAGTGCATAAAAATCGGTTAAAAAATTAATGAGTTATGCTAAGTTCTGTCATAAAATGTTTTTCAGCTTTTTTTTGGCGTTTTCTTAGAAATGATTGCGTTTTACTTGTTTTTTGTAAACATCGCTGTCAGTATCTCGCTTTATAGACCAGCTGTAGTTGGAGAGCATACTGATTTTTAGTTTTTCCAACATAACGCTGTTCATTTCTTAAAATTTCTTGATGAAATTGCTCACCTTGTTCATCACTCATCATCACTCATCTGAGCATGGGGATGGTGCAACTTTGTAGACATTTTGCAGCCCATTACAAGGTAGGCATATATCATTTCGTGTTATATCTCCTTATAATTTGCACTTTATGTGTTTCCAAGAAAATTTTCACACACCGAAACAAAGCTATTCCATGAATTTTTTTTAAAGTAATGTCATTTGTTGTAAGAAATTTTCGTCTTTCGCCAATTGTCGTATCTGTGGACCAATAAATGTTATAAAATATATTCTGTTTCTTATTTGGCATAATTTATTCGTGGAAAAAAGTGCAAGATATTTGAATGTTGAACCATTTTTGTCAAGTGCTTTTACAAATTGTTTTATCACACCCAACTTTGTGTGGCGGAGGTAAAATAATGTTCATTGGATTCACTAATGGGATAATTATGCTGTTCTTTTCTCCAACAATAAATGCGGTACGAGGAACCCAATCTTTTTGAATATAATGTTGATCAGCTGCTCGGCTGTTCCAAATTGCAAGGATACTTTGTATGACCACCTTGCATGTCCTTCAAAATAGTCAATACTTTAAAATCTGCCACAATTAGCCACTTATGAATGTTGTAATCTAGGGCATTCAATATTTGATACATACTATCATAACATTCTTTAATGTCTGTAGCGTAAGCCAGTGGTACTGATGGAAGCAAAAGCAACGGTATGCTTAGTTAAATTTATCAGTTCTTTTAATTTAAACAAATTTCGAAAATAGGTTTAAGAAGAGTAAAATTATGATCTTTTAAACTTGTAATTTTTGCAATATTGTCATTTCACAAAATTTCCTATTACAAACTTGGTCAGATGAATGCTGAACTAGCTGAGGAACAAGGTGAGCGATTTCACCAAAAAATTTCAAGTATTGAACAGCGTTAAGTTGGAAAAAGGAAAGCCTGGTCTATAAGGCGAGATTCTCACAGCGTTATTTACAAAACAAAAAAAATAAAACGCAATCATTTCTAAGAAAACACCAAAAAAAAGCTGAAAAATATTTTATGACAGAATTTATAATAACTCATTCATTTTTAAATCAATTTTTATGCACTTACATGTTTTAGAAACCTACTTTAATATAATTTTTTAAAAAAAACAAAAATTTAAAAAAAATGTTTTTTGATTTACTAAAATAACCGTAACTCAGCCATTTTTTAACCGATTTTCAAGACTTTATTTTTGTTTAAAAGGAAAAACTCAGATCTTTTAAACACAAGGAAAATATTGAAAATCGGTTCAAGGAGCGTAAAATTATGATTTTTTGAACTTTAAGTTTTAGAAATATTGTCGTTTTACTTAATTTGGTATTAAAAAGTTACTAAATGAAGTGACCGAGAAAAATTATAAGTATTTCCGTACTCTGTGTACTCCAGCAAATCAGAATGAGAACATCTGCATATTTCTTGTGTAGCACTGTGTAATTCGGTATCATCCACAAAATCAATCCCTGCAGGTTCCATCCTTTCACCACTCTTGTACAACATATTCACCTCCGATTTTAAACAACCTAGGGAAATAGATGTAGCTTACTACGCGGACGACACAGCTTTAATTTCATCGAGTAAACTCACGAGCGCTCTCCTTAAAAAAAATCTTTCACAATCACAAAAACAACGATTTAATTTTGAACTGTGTGATGCCCTCACCTATATGGTACGAGTACAAAGATGCCAAAACTCATTTAAAAAAGCTACAAATAATACAGAATAAATGTCTGGAAATTATTAACAATAAACATTGGAGGTATCCTACACGAAGATTACACCCTGAAACGAACTATGAGATTTTCGCAGACTTTATAACGCGACAAAATATGAGATACTTCAACCGAAATTCAAACTCTTCTTATGAAAAAATTAGAGAATGCAAAGACTTATAAGTAAACAAATCCATATTAGTCCTTGAAATTTATGACACTGGAAATAACTGTTATATCTCCGATTATGTTTAAAAATAATTGACGATATACAAATATATTCCCATTTCGTGTGTTTCAAATTACTACTTAAATAAAGGTTTTCCCATTTTTCCTTTAAAAACAAATCCTTATAACATTGTTAAACTCAATAAGTGTATATTTCAAAAACAAATAGTACTATTGCATTAATTGCTGTGATATCTTTGATAAATCTCAAAAAATGGTTTACATAAATATACTCATATATTTTAAATGAAAATTTTTGGAAGAATAAAATTGAATTGCATTGTTTGTAGAGAAACTAACTCTCTTCGAATGAATTGTAGGGTAGAATTTTATTGTCAACATCACAAAATACATTAATCAACAAAAAATATATTTAGATCCACTTAATGGATGTAGAAACAATCATTTTACCATTTTTATTTTTCGCCTATGAGTGTACAAATTGAAGCATGGGATATGGCTAAATCCTGCAAAGTTGTAGTACTTAAGACTCTTGAGAACATTTAACATATAAAAGTATTACGTTGAAGTTTCCAAAACAATCGTAACAATTCAAAGATTTACAATTCTTTATTTGTAAAATATAAGAAAATATTTCAAATTTGCTTGATGTTTCGTCATTTTAAGAAAGAATTACGAAATGGGAAAACCATAAATAAAGCCCTACCCCTAACCGAAATCTTCTTTGGCTTGTCGGCTGATAGAATACATCGTTTAAGTGTTGCTGTTCTTGAAAGAGCGGGAATTGGAGTGAAGTTGCTATGTACACGACTATACCATGGGATATTATCATGGAACTACTATTGTTCTGTATTAAGGAGACACGGTATTTTGAATATGAAGACGGAATTTCTGAACAGCGGGGAAGAGTGCATTGCCGATAATAGCAGACATTATGATGGAAGTTTTGCTGGACACGGCACTTGGCATATTAAAGGGAAGGCCGAAAACCTTGACTAAATATGTGGACGATATATTAGTAGTTATTAAGAAAACTGATGTGGAAAACGTGTTAGAGACTCTTAATTCTATCAGCCGACAAGTCAATTTGAAATGGAAGGGTAAAGGAGCCACAAATTACCATACCTTGATGGCATGGTTATTCGACAAAATGGCAGGACCGGAATGACTTCGAACCTTTATTGAACTCATGATAATTGATAAACAATTATTTAAATCTCTTTTTAAATTCGGCTTTTTTCGTTTATGAGCTGTTCCCATTAGTTATTTATATTTTTGGTTTGACATCTGAGTAATTAAAGCAAACCTACAAAATTCCAAAGTATGAAGCCATGTTAGAATTATCTACCAGATAAACGCGTAAGCCCAGCTGATTTGTAGGTTTCTCTTCTTTTTCGTGGTTAAGCTGTCAAATTTGGATTTGTTTCTTTTATTAACATTTTGTTTGTTGCTAAAATTCAACGCATTTCAAACAAGATGCAATTTACAGAGTAGAGGTTGAATCAAGTAAGGCAAGCTTATTAAATTTTTCACATTTTGTGTACATAGCGTTCTTCAATAATTAGCTAATTTTGACAATTTCCCCAAAAAAACCATTTTCAGTCAAGCTCTACTGTACATTCTATGTATAAGTGTATTTGTTACATTTTAACCAAACCAGTTTATATTCCACAACATATGTAAATTAGCTTAGTATCGGAGTATAACAAATTTTGGATAAGATTTTGTTTGCTTTCATTTAATTAATTCAAGTGCCTATCACTCGTTTGCGCCTTTGTTTATAATAATTATCACCACAAATTTGTAGTTCCGACAACTTTGGTAAGTTTGCATTGTTCCTATTTATATACTTTACTTACCTGGGTTTATTTAAATTGCCATTACTACCATTTTTGGCATGATGCATTTTAGGGTTCATTGACATTTTCAATTTCGATAATTTGAACTTCAATTCTTTTAATTGATTTACGTGACTTCCTAAAGCCTCATTGTGTATGGAACGATCCAAAATCCAAAGAACTACACTGATGTTATCGTCATCAATCACGCTATAGGGATCCTTTTGAGCAATAGTGCAAACTGTAATAAAATCAACAATTACTATTGCACATTCATCGGTCAATAGAACATCACTTCTAAATTATGTATCGAAATAAAACAAAAATGTATTAACAGGTTATAAGCTCCTGCACAGTCTGAAAAGTGTTTCTATTTTATGTCGATGCCAGTAGAATAACTCACCACTTTTTAATACTTACTCAAATCAATAACTTTTAAAAACAATAGCGCCACATTCTCCTCGCCAGGACTAACTAATTCTATTGGCTTCATGGGTGTCAGTACAATGCCGGCCAACTCCTCAACGGCTGCCTGCAGCTTAAGATGGCCATTTAATAGTTCCTGTTCCATTTTGGTCAAATGATTGGAACGCTCCTTGAGTTTATCAATGCACAAGGCCAATTTGTGGGAAGCACCTTTAGTAACACCTAAACTTTGTAGATATTCCTCCGATATTTGCAACATATCCTCGTACGTCATATTCTTAAAGAGTTCGATGTACTTGTGCAGACGTAATGATTTTAGCCATAGGCCAATGCTGGACATTCCAACATTTCGTGTTTGGAATTTAATGTAACTCGGCTTGAAATCATCTAGCCGTGTGTCTGAACCACTATTCGTTAGCGAGCCACGATGATGTTCGATGGAGAGAGAGAAACTACGTGGTTTATTTGCGAATTGTGCCAAATTTTCTGTTGAATTCGAGCAATTATCATTGACCGTTATGACGGAAGAGTTGGAAGATGATGCAGATGAGGATATAGTTTGTGTGGTAAGACTATTGGAACGTCGAGTTTTCAAAGCCGCAAATTTGCTGTCCAAACTCCAACGAGTCATATCTAAGTGATCACCACAATTACTCATCAATATTGATGCATATCCCAACTGATGATGGCTCTGAAAATTTATTAAATAAAATGTGAATAATATTTAGATTATTACTTAGATATATAACTAGCTAAAATTGCGGATGTGCGATTAATTGTTTAATTAAAATTTTGATTAATCGATTTTGTGATCAATCAGGGGGCTAATTATGTAAGAAAAGATATCGAATTCATTATCGCTTTGTCGGTAGTGAAGTTTTATAAGCCCATGTATTGTAAATGTTCTATGAGCCAGCATTATCCACATGACGATATCGTTAGGACGATTAGCATCGTACACAATTAGGTCCAAGTTAACCAAATAATGAAACCAAATAACGATAATCGTCTTAAATACCTGAAATTACAAAAAAAGCCGCCACTTAATGTTCCTCGTAAGGAAAAGCGGCTTCAATTCTCAAGACACTACATGGTATGGGATGTGCAGCCAAGAGATCATGTCTCATGTCATGACTGGAGAACCGTTGTATTTACGGATGAGAAGAAGTTTAATTTGGATGGGCCTGATGGCTACAACTATTATATCCCTGATCTGCGCAAAGAAAAGCGTTTATGAACCGACATCACAGCCGAGAAGGTGGCGTTATGGTGTGGGGTGCTATTACGTACTATGGCACCATCGGTCTTGAATTTCAAAGTGCAAAAATGACTGGTGCAAGCTATAAAACATTATTGGAATCTTCTTTTCCCAAGTTCAGTGAACTATTTGGTCCCGTATCTTGTCTGGGGTTGGATATCTTGCAAGGTCTATAAAGAGGTAGACAATATGATGACAAGCAGTCACTAATTCAGGCCATTAAGGATGATTGGAATCAAATTTCGTTGGATTACATAAATTCTCTTTATCTCTCAATGAAAACACGTATATTTGAAGTTATTAAAAACTAAGGGAGTTGTACCCATTACTATGAGTTCTTAAATAAAGTAAAATAAATTAAAAAAACAAGAAAAACTGTTTTTCATTAAAATTAGTTAAAGTGCCTTTATTCAAGTGAAGTTAAAGTGCCTTTATTGAAGTGGACTTTTTTTTTATAAATTGCTCAAAAAAAGTTCTTTAGTTAAGAAACCACTATTGTCATGACTTTTTTTATATCTCAAGATGTCTAGATGTTTGGAAGTGGAACCATTTACTATACAAATAAAATGAAAAAGTAGTGCATTTCGAGTAAAGTAGTTTGTTGAAAAAATCCAAAGCATATTCCATATTCCAACATATATCCAAATTCCTATACATATTATCAATGTTAAACCCTAATTATATTATTGTAAATAAACGAAATTGAATTGAATTTAAAAAAAAAAAACTTAAAAACATGAACGGCTAAATTACTCAAGTTTTTGATTAATATATTTTTCAGTTAATCAATTAATTATGAGTAACGATTAATCAAAATTAATATTAATCGACTAATCATAAATATTATTAATCAACATACATGATCAATCAATTATTTGCTTAATTATGATGTCGATTATTCAGGCTACGTGTTTAATCAATTAATTGCACATCCCTAGGTAAAATACAATTAAAACATATAAGTAAATAGCCGATATTAAGATTTTTTATATTATAATATTTTCTATATGAAAAACGGTAGCTCGATTAGAAATTGTCAAGAAAAAAAATTAATAGCGCTGTCAAAAAGCTCCCGAAACCAAAACGTAACTAACCCCGATTTTGCTCACACATTTTGCATTACTTTGCTCCAGAAATGGATATCAATAACAGAAGTTTTTTCGGTTTCCTTTCATTAAGTAGAGCTCATATTTTCCTATGTGTGATGTTGTATCTTTTTGTGTGATATCGTTGATTCATGAACACGTCACGGATACCCACACATCTTTTAATTAACAAAATTCCATACAGAAACACACGTAGATAGGTAAATATTAATAACACGTTGTTGTATATATTTATATTTTACTTCTTAAGGTTTTAGTTTTAAACGCTCAGTCTCGTTTAGAGAAAAGTATTTTCGTTTAGAAATTGGTTTCGTTATTATATATAAGTATATAAAAACATTAACTCACTTGAACCCAAAGTTACGAGATATTTTCGTTTCGAATGAAATATAGCAATTTTTACTGTATGGTTCATAAAAACGTTTGCGCATATACGAACTTCTTGTGGTTGAGAAATCTTAGCAGAACAACTTGTCGCTTAATCAAGCTACCAACTTAAGGTATAGTCTATTAATCTATTAGCACTAAACAACTGACAAATAATTATTTGACTGTACTTACCGGCAATTGAGCAAGATTACTACTACTGCTATTACTGCAACTATCGCAATTGTTCATTGTATTTGGATTAGGCTCAAAATCTAAAATTTCAGTACCATTCTTGGAGAATGAGGTGTCATGATCGTCGATACCATTCAATTGACTATTACAATTATTGTTATTATTAATTATATTAATAATTGGATTTGCTTGAGTTCCAAACAGACTTGGTGTAACGTTGGCCACTGTTGTGCCACCGGCTGAGGCTGCTGCAGCTGCCACACCATTGACCAGTGTTGAACAGTTATTGGAGTCTACCACAACGCCTCCGCCCAGCGAATCGACAATGCTCGCGCCAATATTAAGACCTACAGTATGTTGACTAGATGCTAATTCATTCAGCGTAATACCATTCAAATTATCACAGAGTTGATCGGCTATAGTTGAACCAACAACAACAACATTACCCGCACCAACGCTATTCCCAACACCCACATTATTGGTCTGTGGTGGGTTGTTTGTCTTTGATGACACTGCCAAGGATGACCATTCGGGGGTTGTGGAAGATGTTTTCGATTGTTGTTGCTGCTGTTGTTGTTGTCTGTTTGGAGGTTGTATGGTTTGCCAGTCTGTATTGCGTGTTCCCATTATCGATTGAGAAATTGTCGAAGTATTACAATTCTGTGTCAAGTTGCCAAATGATGAGGAGGCTGCCGATGCATTTGAGGCAGTTGAAGAAACAGAAATGGCCGACGAAGATGATGATGTAGCCGATGATCCCGATGTTGTCATTGTAGGATTTTCCAGCAAGAGATTGCCGACGAGACTATTTTGATTTGGCATGTAGTTTGAGTGCGTTGCCACGGGCGGTGGCATGCACATACCGAATGAAGTATTATGCAGGTGGTCTTCCAAATGTCGCAACCAAACATTGAGTGTCCTAAAAACAATAAACAAAATTTTATATATTAATGATTTGATTTGCATCGAGGATTATCCCTGTCAACGACAGTTAATATCTGTAAAAGATAAACGTGCGAGAAAATAACCTAGGCAGACAAATACTGGCTGAAGAATATAGGTCCAGTGTCGGCGAGGGTAGTGCAAGCGGTGTCAATCCGTTGGATTTACAGTATTTACGAGGGTTTATATGTCTGGCCTAATAATGAAAAAACATATACATATTGCACAAATATTCTCCACTTGTTGGAACAATTGACTGTCAGGTTGAGTTTGTACTGAGGAACTGTCTACCAATACCAATTCGCGTATGTAAATTGCACATACAGTTTGTACAAGGTGTCTGGTAGCAGATTTATATTTTCAAACTTAAATAAAAAACATAATAAAGAAAGAGTATGTCATCCAGATGTCTTCCGTCGAGTTGAACACACTTTTCAAAATGGCGCCTTGTGTTCTGCGCCACACGCTGCAGTAAACTTGGTTCAATCGAGCTGATTTCTCGACGAATATTTTCCTTTAAAACCAAAAGAGATTGGGGATTGGCATTATAAACAATCTCTTTAAGGTAGCCCCATAAGGTAGCCATGGAATGTCCCCAAAGCGACTGATCAGTTTTTGGGGGAAATTTTCCCGAAGCAAATTCATCGAAGCTCTGGCTGTGTGTGCAGTCGCCCGATCCTGTTGAAACCACGTGTGTGAAGAGTACGATGGATGAGCTCGCAGGTTTGGCAAAAAGAATTCCGCAATCATGGGTCGATAATTTTCACCGTTGACGTTCGTCGCCTGGCCTCGAGAATTTTCGTAAAAAAATAGTCATCTCATGCGTGGATAAGGCACACCAAACAGTTACCCTGGGGCAATGCAATGGTTTTTAATGTTTCAATCGAGGGTTGCTGGTTCTTGGAGACAAGTAACGGCAGTTTTGCTTGTTGACGTGGCCGTTTATGTTAAAATGAGCCTCGTCGGTCCAAAAAGTGGGATTTACAGTGCGAAAACGCTCCAACATCATTTCACAAAAATGTTTGCGTAATCAAAGTTACTTTCTTTCAGTTCTTGAACGATTTGAATTTTAAAAGGATGGAACTTCAGATTATTTTTTTAAATTTCATGAATAATCGCTCTTGGAAGTCCCAGTGAGGCTTTCAACCAGTTCAATGTTTTCGGGAGTCCTTGAAGATCGACTGGGCCCTGGCCGTGGGACATTCATAGCGAACAAAGTAAATTTACACTCGGTCGCCGAATACCGAACTTTGAACAAAATTGTCGACGAGCAATTACGCAAGAATCATTACACTTAAAAAATGTCTCCACAGCGAACGCACGATGCTCACTCGACCACTGCGACATCGTGACTGACAAATCCGCACAATCGATAATTCCAACGGGGTCACCCTCCCCCTCCGCACCGTTTATTACTTTTTGAAATAATCGTATTTAAAAATATAAATTTGCCACCACACGCCCTGTATTCCGATGGCTTAATATAAAAAGACCCTAACTCGATTTTTTGTTACTTGACAGGAGAAAAAAAAAACTTAATAAAATACGTAAAATTTTAGATACAACAAAATTATTATTAATTTTGGAAATTGCATTATAATAATATATAATAATATCTGGAACTCATATATCCCACAGCAATTTAAAATTAGTGTCACCATACCAATTCATAAAAAAGGTAACGACAAAACCTGCATTACTTCATACCGCCCCATATCACTGAATCCTTGTCAAACAGATTATGGTGGCATGTAACCACTTACAAATTATTAGACAGTAGACAATTCGGCTTTACAAAAGGAAAATCTACAATAGACAGCTTGTTATACATGGACCATCAAATTGCTGACTCACTATCTTTACGTAAGCATATTACTATAGTGTCGTTGGACTTCCAAAATGCCTTCGATAGAATCGGAGTGCACACTATAATAGACCAATTAATAGCTTGGAAAGTCGGACCAAAAATAATTAATTATATAATCAATTTTATGAATAACAGAAAATTTAAAGTAAGAGTTGGATCGGAATATTCTAACGCCCTCCCACTTTATAATGGCATCCCACAAGGATCCCCACTTACAGTAATACTGTTCCTAATAGCCTATAACAAACTATGCGAAGTTATATCATTCCATCGGGATATTGATTTTACGTCCTATGCTGATGATTTTAACCTGATTATATAATCTAACAAAACTAAAAATCCTGTTTTAAACCTTAACAGCCTTTTTAAGGACATTCTGGACTGGACAAATTATTCTGGCGCTGTTTTATCTGCAACAAAATGTAAATACATCCATATATGCCGTAAAAATAGTTGCCGATGCGAAATAATAGCAAATGAAGTCCAACTCACCGAAGTCCCAAACCTTAGAATACTAGGCTTATATATCAACAAAAGATACAGATGGAACGAACATATTGATAACTTAGTATTGTCTCTACAACAACAAATAAATATCATCAAATGCCTCTCTAGCTCTAAGTTCAACTGTAACTTAATTCAAATTACTAAAGCCCTTGTCCTATCTAAAGTTAATTACGGGCTACCAATCTACGGGTATGCTCCGAAAACGATGTTGGATAAAGTTAATAAACAAATCAACTCGGCAATCATATCCGCACTGGGTGCCTTCCGCACTACTCGTATCAATAACATGTATACTGAGGCTAATATCCTACCCCTCGAAATACAAAGAGGCCTACTTACTACTAAATTATAAAAATCTTTCCACGGCACAACAATCCCTCTAAAAAAAAATACTCACAAAAATCAAGAGATCAAAAAAACCTGCAAGAATTACGTCCACAATCATTAAAATGAAACATACCTGTGATGAACTCAACATACCAATTTCTTCCCAACCTACTAGAGGGGAAAATCTCCCTCCCTGGCTCCTGGAATCTAACAGCATCGACATATCGTTATGCCAATTTGCAAAAAGCGATCATAATCCTGTACAATTCCATACTATTTTTAAGGACATACGACAAAAACTGGAAAATTACCACTTTATATACACCGATTGATCACAAAGCTGTACCAACATCGGATACAGTGTTACAACAGAAAATTCCATCATCTATGCGGGAAACCTACCACAACACAGTTCTATTCTTACTGCAGAGTTAATAGCTATAACCAAAGCTATAGAATATATTGGAAATAAAATTGGTAAATTTGCCGTTTGCAGCGACTCTCTTTCCTCACTCAAATCTATATTAAACATCTCCAACAATAATATATACACATCTAGAATTCGGAATACTATTATCAAAAGATGTCCCGACAATCAAACTAATATGGATACCGAGCCACTGAAATATTGCTGGAAACGAGTATGCTCACACTGTTGCTAAATACTCCATAAAAGCACCTCTAATCACAACAGAAAATTTTAATCCCATAGATATATCTAAATATATAACCACCCACTATAAGAATAAAGACGCAACATACAATGGAACATCCTCATGGTATAAAAAAGTAAACAGCAATAATTCCGGATTCTTTTCAAGCATCAACACAAAGAGACTGGACTTAATTAAAATCATTCGACTTCGACTTGGACATACAATAATCACGCATGGCTGCATTTTAAAACTCCCTCTCACATACCCATGTAACTGTAACCTGAATTATCCTACAGATCCATCACATCTTCTATCAGAATGCCCATTGTACGTTAACGAAAGGTTCCGCTGTTTCGGCAACAAGGATCCCCTAGAACTTCTAGCTGCCCCAACAGATGAAAATATTTCAACTATAATTAATTACTTAAAATCTGTAAACATTTATAACTCTATTTGACTTCAAAATAATACAATAATGATCACTTCTTACGAATTAGTTACATACTTAAGAGCTGAAGGCCTTAGTTGCTATTGCTCATCTCTTATAATTTGCTTATAATTTGAATTATGAGTTAATTTTTAATAAATAAATAAATAAAATAAATTTTTTTTAATTCAAAATGTTCATATAGTTTTTATTGTATATCCACAATAATGGTTCATACGGTATCATAACGTGTTAAATATTTAGCAAAAGTGGATATACAAGAAAATGACTCCATAATATCTCAGAAACCATCTTCACAAAATGACCAAATGACCATCTCTAAAAAATGTATCCCAGGAAATAGTCTTATCTCATTTTATTTGATTTTGTGATATACGTGAAGATAACTTCGGAACGACGATATGTACATATGTATAAAGGGACTCAAATACGATTATTCGTATTAGTTACAGTAGCCTGTTGTCTACGGAATCAAAGGGCCGAATTTCTATAGATACAATATAAATCTGACCACAACATGAAGGTACAGACAATACTTTTAGTTAGTATTAATATATAGTAAATATATATGCCGTCGGTGGTGCAATGGGTAGTGTGCGCGACTCTTGTACATGAGATCCTGGGTTCGATCCCTGCTCTGACCACTTTAAAAATTTCATTCGGCGGCGGTCACCTCGCATAGTGACGGCGTCACTATCGAGTATTTAGCCATGAAAAAGCTTCTCAAAATACCGTTCGGAATCGGTGTAAAAACTGTAGGTCCCAATCAGTGAGTGAAAAATTAGCAAGCGCACAGCTCACTGGTTGTGAGAAGCTCTCCCCAATCCCTTCATGGGATGTAATGGGAAACGGTTTTTTTTAATATTACTGACACAAAAGTGTTTTGTTTATTAAGGGAACACAATAAGATGATATTTAGGCACATATCTTTTATACCTAAAGAAACCAAACACAATAGATTTGGCCTTCACGTTCAATACCGCGTTTCTGTAGTTCTCGAATCGAAAAAGTTCTCACATGAAACATGTGAATTGAAACAAAAACGCTACGAATCGGTACAAATAATCGCTTCTCACGTGTGACTGTTTCTACAACATTTGTTTTGCGAGAACTGTCTGTGACGTACTGCTTTTTTTCATGCTTATTGGAAAAATGCGAGAAAAACTGCTTCTAAAAAGTAGGGAGTCGACAAATTTAAAATGTCAAAAATAATCACAAATTAAAACGGTGCGAGATTTTGATATTGTTTCTACAAAAAGGATTTTTACGAAATTAAGAATTTATATTTTAAGTGGAGTAGATGAGAATTATATCTTTTTTGCTATGTATTTCAATTAATTTTTCTAAAATATTACAGAGAAATCAAAAAAAAAAACAAAAAGAAAATACAGTTGAATATATGTCAACTAAGTCGGAATTTACAAGACAGTTTGGAGGGTTAAATTCCAACACAAAGTGTAAGGAGCAGTGGAAATCCCTTAAAACAACTTATGTTGTTCTATTTCGCACTAGCTTGTTTTGTTTGTTTATATTGTTTTACTACTTGACAGTTTTCTTGGAATATTCCAATAAAAACGTCATCAGTGTTGTCTCTTTTCGCATTGATATACAGAAACACTTTTTACTCACAAATCGAGAAACAATGGAATTTGTTGTTTCATGCTTAATGAAAACTTTTTCGATTCGAGAACTACAGAAACGAGGTACAGGACAATGCGATGATTAGGTTGGGTCGGAAATAATTCATCTAAATATCAGACTATCGGCCCTGTTCAGCATACAGAATCATTTTGAATCAGCATTTTCTTTCACAATAAAAAGTCTACAATTTTGATGTTCTTAAAACATGAGATATTTTTATTCTGAATTGCTTGTTTTTAAAATAACAAGGCATTTGCATTCTAATTCAAAACGGATAATTTTGTTCTGAATTGTTTTACGGAAACCCAAATATGCTGAAACGTTTTATGTTTGTCTGGATTCTGATTACAGAACAGGGCCGTATAAACCTTTAAAATATATATTAGCTTGTTCAGATCAAACTAGGGGTGGGCACGGGCCGTTCGTGTTTGTGCACTGTAAAAAATATCGTGCTTGTTTAGTGCGTGCAAGTTGAGAGTACTGTGACACGAAAAAAACACGAACAAATATCTTAAAAATTAAGCACAGTTAAATATTAAATACACAACTACACCAAAAAATTCTGTCCGTGTATATAATAGTTATCTTCACGCCTGTGATTGGAAATGTTACCAATGGAATGCACCTCTGTAAGCTGCAGCTCTTCATGTGTGTGAAATTTACAACAGTGTTAAAATTCATAGAACACTTCGACTGATTTCTTCCGTCACACATTTAAAAGAAATTACACATAATAGTGGTCCTCATGCAAACTCGAAAGAGCCTCGTAAACGCGTAAACCTCGCAAACTTACGCGGCAAACGTCAAAACAAAGAAATTTCCCATGCAAAGCTTGCACAAAAGTGGAAAGTCTTCAAGTCAGATTTGCTGCGCAAACGTGGGATGGAGAAACGTGTAAACTTTTGACATTTCGTTGCCATCTGACTAGGATGGATAAATAAGGTGATAGCACTAGAACAGTAGAAAAAGTACACATACATAATACATGCAATTGCTATTGCTACCACCTTATGTATCCATCTTGGTCAGCTGATATGGTTTTGAGCACAAATACGCTGAGCAACTTTACTTGGTGCCTCATGCAACGGTGCGAGGGAAACTTGCGCTGAGCAAAAGTTCTCGGCTTTCACGTTTGCACGAATGCCGCTAATATAAATCAAGCATCGGCGCCAGTGTTGCCAGAGACTGACTAAAAAATTATGCCAAATGTCCTCAAAAATTGTGCCGTTTGCGAAACCATTATGCTAAAATTGACATTTAAGTCTTTCTGTAATTCTGTGTCCAGAACCATAGAGAAATACTTAAGAGTTTCCATTACTCTCTTCGTTGCCTCTTCATGACGACGAGGTAGTAGGCCATTTCGTAGAGTTTTATTTGCTGCGGTATTTTGCCAATTTTACACTTTCGTTGGACATACACCCAGCGAAATAAATATAAAGGCAACACCATTTTTGGGTTTCTCCGAATGTTGTGAGGAATTTTCAAGTTTTTATTTTATATTGCATTAGTCCTTTGAAAATTAAATACTTTTCAGCAAAAATACTTTGACTATGACTTCCTCAAGGTGCATCAACAAAAATAAACTAATTACTAGTGCGAAATATTTATAAAGGCAAAAGGTTTATTTAAATATTTTAACAAGTTTCGTAAGACGTATGATCTCCATTATCGCTGATAACTTCTACTAAGCGTCTTGGCATTGAGTTTATCAACGAAGGAATATGCGCAGGATCAGTTATCTCGCATTTTCTTGAATTTCTACCCTTCGATCCTTGACATTCTTCAACTGGCGGCTTAGGTGGTAAACTTGGGTAGGTAAAATAGACCAGAAGTTCTCGATCGGATAAAGACCAGAACTAAGTGCATGCCAGTCAAGAGTTGGTATTAAAACTTTGAAGTTTTCTTAGACCGATGTACTGCTGCGTTGCCTTCTGGATGATCAATTCTGGGACACCAATTTCCTCTTCAGAATTAACGAAGACGACATCCAATAGTCAAATATAATACACGGTGTCCATATTTGTGAAATATTGGAGTGGTTCCTCTATAACTCATACCTGCCCAAACCGTAAGGGACCCACCCTAAAAATTTCGCCGCTGACGCATAATTTTGGAAGAATCTCTGGAGCGCCAATATTTGTCCGAGCCATCAGGTCCATCCAAATTTAATTTTCTCCATCGGCAAATATCACTCCTCATCAAAAAATCTGTACATTTCAGCGAATTTAAATCTGGCTAATTCGTGTATTGGGTTGAGACCAAGTTTTGCATACATTTTTACATATGATAGTTTCAAGTCGCGTTTCATTACTTGTTGAACACGACCCAACCTTGCTCCCAAGCTCAATTCAGCAATAATTTCCTTATCACCGAAGTTTTCTTTAACAGCAGCCCTTTTGATTTCTATTTTGGCGCTTACACTGATCAGCGGTGCCCTTCCTGGTCGTTGTAATAAAGTTGACAATGACACAGCTAGATATTTTCAATCGCTTCGAAATTTCCCGATTGGAGAGCCCTTCAGCATGATAATCTTACAATTTCCCTTTTCTTCTTTACTTATCTACTTTCGACCAGGAATTCTATATAAATTGATATGTTTTTTTAATTTGACCTACGTTAATTTTAAAACAATAAAATAACAACCAAAGAAAACTCATTTCTGTTTAAATTCCTATTTACTACTGTTCGAATACGGGTTCTTTTTCATATTGCCTTTATATATATTTCGCACTAGAAATAGAAACAAACAACGTCCCTTCTCAGTTAACTTATAAAAGAGATCGAATGTTTACATTCTCTGGTATAATATACGTAATGACTCATATATGCATTAAAATTTTACACCAAAAACGCAATGCATTTAGAATACCGAGAAAAAATATATTGCCTTTATAATTATTTCGCTGGGTGTAAAACGGACAGAAATCGAAGGGAATGCGTATTTTCGTTCAATACAAACAATATGAAACATAATTTAGTTGTACAGTGTTGCCAGAGACCGACTACAAAATTATGCCAAATATCCTCAAAAATTGTGCCGTTTGCAAAACCATTATGCTAAAATTAGCTTTTAGTGTTTTTTCTAATTCTGAGTTCAAAACACATACAGTCCCTCCAATAAATGGATGCTCATTTCGCCCTTAAAAAGTTGTTAAACGTTAACCGTTTAACTTAAAAATAAGTATGATGGTTTTAATTTGTTATAGCCTGTATCTTAATTTCATACAAAACACTAACTTAAAATATTTTAACAAATTCTACAACAATAACGAAAGACAGACATTAAATAAAACTTAAAAAAAAGATTTTATTACTTTGTGTAAGGTCCATTATTTTTAACAATTTCGATCAATCACCGAATAAAGTTTCCCAAGTTTTGAATAATTTCTTTTGGAATCCCTTCCACTTATCCCAGCGAACAGTGGCCAATTCGTCACTACTTCGAAATATTCTTTGTCGGATATTTCTCTCATAATGAACACGGAGATTTTCCCTGGAGTTTCGAGAAGAACTTCCATCGGATTTAGACCATTTTACAAAAGTCATGCCTTGATAATGAACTACTGTCCAATACGACTAATTTGAAGTTTGTCGTCCATATTATTATTCCAGGTAAAAAAAGTACGTCTTTCAACAGGTTTCGATCCCTGAGTTGAAGAGTGCATTATGGTATCCATAATAATATAAGTAAATTTATAGGGAATTTTATCATTTATCTCTATATGGAATTTTCTAAATAATCAACCTGTTTCTGATATTTCATGGATTAAGTTTTTGCTTTTAAGCCTGTGGAGTTGCTTTGTTAGCCAGTAACCTAAAAATGTGATATTGTACCTTCTATACCGATAAATAGAATGTAACATTTTCAGATAAATTAAAGGGAGAAACTTTCAGTACGAAAAATTGTGCCGTTTGCAAAAAGATTGTGCTAAAAAATTTCACAAATATTAAAAAAATTGGGAAAATGTTGGGGAAATTTCCAAAAAAAAATTATGCCAAAACGGCACAAATTATGCCAACATGGTAACACTGATCGGCGCGCCTTCCAAAATGTCAAACAAAATACAAAAAGAAGACATACAAAGAGGAGTTCTAAGAAAGGACCATGGTACAAATAAATGGTAGAAGCACCAGCCCAGCTGATTTGAACTTTTTTCTGGAGTGAGTATGAGTAAGTTTTCCTCTTATGTCAAAGTTTGTTTACATTTGTTTGTCTGCAACCCCCGTTCGCCAAAAAAACTGCAAATATTTCTCTGCAAAAATTACATAGAAACGTTTTAATTTTCACACTTAAACACTTTCAATATATCAAATAACACTCAATCATTTTCTAAATGGCACTTTTTGCAAATTTGTTTACATTTTCATCATATTTCTATCAGCTGACTTGACACAACACAGACACTGAGCAAAAACAAAATGCCTGTTGTCTTTGGCTTGTTGTATTTGTTGTCGTACTGCATCTACCATTATATTTCTAACATGGAAAGAACCCGCAATTCAAGTTAACAAAAAAAAAACAACAAAATGCAAAGATCCGAGTTTCGCAAACATTTTTCTAAATTGAGTGCTGTGAGGGTTACGAGTATGTATGCTGCTAAAAATTCAAAACTGTTTTGTCTCTGTTACGCATCCTTTTCTTGGTACACGCATTTCTCTAAACATAGTATATCATTTTACTTAATGTTTTCAGTGTATTCAGTCTTTTTATATTTTCGTGGTAGACCGTGCTTTTTCATGCGTGCGCGTGCGTTTTTGCAATTACTAAGTTCGTGGTTGTGCGGGTCGTGCCTTTGTCAAAATTTTGTCGTGCGTGCCTGTGCGTGTTTGTTAATATCAACTTCGTGCTTGTGTCGGATCGTGCCTAGAAATCGTGCCATCTCTAGATCAAACTCATCTGATGTAGGTTTATTTAGCAACAAAATAATTTTAGATTATTATTTATTAATAATTCAGTCTGATATTATTTATTCAAACTTACCTTCGATCATCACTAGATATCGCCGAATGTATTAGCATATATGAAAATATCTGCTGCACCAATTCTGATGGTACAATTTGACGTATTGTATCCTTGACAGCCAATGGTATCAGCGACAAGTATATCAATTTGGCCTCATCATTTCCCGGCTTAAGTAGAGGTAACATATTCAATACCTCATGTAATATATCCTCTTTCTTTCCATACAGCTTTCTCTCATCACAGTGTGTTATTTGAAAATCAGATCCATAGCATGACATGGAATCTTTGTCAGACGATGATGAGGACAGTGTATCGGTCATATCGCCCAAATGGAAAGTCTTATATGCATTTAGCAAATTTTGCAAATACGATGGATTATTCGCATTCATATCTATGACGACGGTGCTTAGATTGGATGTGGAACCCATATTCTGTGTCAGTGTATTATCAATGGAATATTGTAGAAATTTTAGACTGGGGTAACGAAGACGCTTCAGCAGCGCGTACATGACCACTGTACGCTCGCAATCGTTCCATTTTTCAAAGAGATTTGTAACCGTATTCACTTGTTCGCAGAATTGTGCATTCCCGGCGCTATTGGTATTGCCACCATTGGTCGTTGTCGTTGTTGTTGGCGTCGTCGAGGACGAGGACGTTACTGCTGGGATGTTGCTACAATTAATGCTGCTATTGTTGTTGTTGATGATACTGCTGCTGTTATGATTATTATTGTTGTTGCTGTTGGCATTTGTTTTATTTTGATTCTCGTTATTTGTTGTATATTTCATGTTGATGCTGTTTGTTCGAGTCCGGTTTGATGCGGTATTTGGAGTCTCAGTTGCAAAGTGATTAACTGACTGGCAGAATGTGTAAAGCGTCACAGTGTTCTGGGGATTAAAAGATCCTTTTTTACCTTTATATATTTCTTTTATAATATATTATTGTTCCGTTTATGTTTTTTATATTAGTTCTTGCTGACGTCTTTCTTTTATCTGTAAAGACATCAAGAATGGATGAAACTAATTAAAATATGTATAGTTCAATTAAGGAAAATCATTGTAACCAGATAGATAGATATACTTTCTTCTTACTCGTATGAGCAATAACTCACTTTATTTATCAGACGGACTGAAAACATATACTACATATGTTTGTTTGTACATTAAATGCATAAACACATTACAGTACTGTTATCAAAGATTAAGTTTAACGTTTCCCATAAGAAGCCGCGATGCAAACAGGTTCGAGTTTTACGCTTTCTAAAAGGAGCTGTAAAATTTGGGGATAAAGGGAATATTAGAATATTAGGGACTACTGTCAAATTTTGAGCAAGTTCCGTCATTTACTTTGTGTTTAACAGCTGTTCAAAACATACAACCTCGTGCATTTTTTTAAAAATGGAAAAAGTCAATTTCGAGTTCTCATTAAACATTATTTTTTGCGAAAAAAAACCGTCAATCAAACCAAGGAAAAGCTTGATAAATACTACGGGGACTCTGCACCATCGATTTCAATGGTAAAAACGTGGTTTACTGACTTTCGTTGAACGATCTAGACGGCCAATTGCGGTCAATACACCCGAAAATGTCGAAAAATCCACGATATGGTGTTGGCCGACCGAAGAGTAAAAGTGCGTGAGATTATTGATGCCATAGGCATTTCATATGGGTTTCGACTTTAAATGATCAGTTGCGTTTAAGAAAGCTGTCTACAAGACGGGTGCCGCGTTTGCTCTCATTTGACCATAAACGTAATCGCGTGACAACTTCAAAGGATTGTTTGGAGTTGTTTAATTGGGCTACGAATTGGTACCTCATCCGCCATATTCTCCGGATTTTGCCCCCAGTGACAATTTCCTATTTCCAAACCTAAAAAAATGGCTCGGTGGAAAGAGATTTAGCTCCAACGATGAAATTATTGATCAAACAAATGCCTATTTAATGGACCTCGAACAATCCTATTTTTTGGAAGGGATACAAAAATTGGAGAAACGTTGGACTAAGTGTAGATTAAAAGGAGATTATGTTAAAAAATATTTTTATTTTGCAAGGAAACTGTGTTTCATTCAAAAAGTCACGGACCTATTGATCCGCCCTCATAGTAAGGAAATTGAAATTGCATGGGAAATCTTATATTTTATATCGTGTCCTATACCATATTCAGAAGTCTCTTTGAAAGAAAAGAAAATTTAACAGAAAATTTTTAATTAAAAGCAGGTATAATAAAATAAAAATAAATGGTTTTCCGTAACATCCTATGAAGGGATTAGGGATAGCTTCTCACAAACCAGTGAGCTGTGCGCATTCTACTTTTACACTCACTGATTGGGACCTACAACTTTACACCGGTTCCGAACGGTATTTCGAGAAGCTTTTTCATGGCTAAATACTCGACAGTGTCGCTGTCATTAAGCGAGCTGACCATGGAAAAAACAACTGGTTTGGGATAAATACCAAAACAAAAAAGAGGAACAAATAAAATGGAATTATGTAAAATAAGAAATAGACGCATAAAATCGAAGTTATTTTAACAAAACTGAGTAAAAAACTATATAGGCGCAATCATTTAACGATCTAGACTCAAAATATGTGTAAAAATACGCAAAACAGAAGCATATATTTTATACAATCTAACATTTCTCATTTTGACAGTCAGTAATTTGATTGTCAAAATGTTATGGTTCTGACTAAAAATTAACCAACCAACATTGTGGGTTAAATCATAGTTAAACAATGACTGAAAAACACAATTCGATGTTTAACCAGAATTTAACTAAGAAACGAAGATCACCACTGACCGAAAAACTGGCCATAAGAATACAAGGGTTGCCATAATCGTTAAAAATATGACGGCTTACATTAACTCACCTCTGAAAAACAAAATGTAAAGTTAGCCTCACATTATCTTTCAATTACGATTATGTAATCCGATAGTTAACTACCCACGTAATAACTGGCCATAAGATTGTCAATAGTGACAGCCATTTTTAAAAATTAAACTTCAGTTTTTAGAGATTAAAATTGTATCAGTTAACTTCTGGGTTAGCGTGAAGGTATATCCAAAAGCTGGGCACACGGCCGGTAGGTCTACACGATAACTCTCGTAAAGAACAACTGATATAAATCGAATTTTCCATTAAGCTACATCTATAGGGCGGTCCAGATACAAGTATCTTTTTAAAAATTAAATACTTAGTAGGGCCATAAATATTTTTACTAACTTGAACATATCCATTAGAATAATAAAATTGAACATACCCTTTTATAATCATATGGTTTTTGAAAGTTAACCTCTATAGCGTTAGTCAGTTACGGGAATTTGAAATTGAGTCAACTTACACCATGGAGTGGTCAAATAAGGACAACCGTATCGCAGTTATAGCACTGTTTAAGTGTAGGCAAAAACGATATTTTCAAAACGCTCCGCCCGCTCGGCATTAGTCGCTTGTTCGTCTACAGGTGCACACAATTATTCGAGGAGATTGGAGATATAAAAGACCGCCCCCGGTCGGGCCGCCCACGTACAGTTCGGGCACAGAAGTTACCAAAGCCGTCAAAGCAAGAATTCAACGAAATACTCTTCGGAAACAGAAAATCATGGCCCGTGAGATGAAAATCACGCAAAAATCCATGAGTCGAATTATTAAAAAAGACTTGGGAGTAGGAGCTTTCAAACGGCATACTCGACATTTGAGGAGCCTAGAAGCCAAGGGGTACAAGTGACAATGTTGATATGGAGAAAAAGGATTTTGAAGTTTAACTCTCTCTTAAAATTATAAGTAATTGTTTCACACACATGAAACACTTCTTGAAAATGACATAGAAGTGTTACATAAGCTGTAGAATAAGTTTTACATCTTGTTTGACTCCATAACAACTAGTTAGTGCACTTGACTCCATTTTTAAAAAAATTGCGCTTGTACCCCTTGGCTTCTAGACTCCTCATTTGTTGACTGCAACTTGAAAAAAATAGGATAGAAAAATCCAAACGTCTTTTGGAGTACAGGAAAAATGTAACAAACAAAATGATAGGGTTTAAGCACGATCATCTAAAGAAGCATCTGAGCTCATCCCACGGGTCGAAAATGGTCATCATCCAGCTGCAGTCATGGTTTGGTTGGGTGTCTCTTATGATGGGGTAATTGACTTGCATTTTTGCGAACAAGAGGTCAAAACATGGGCCAAAGTTTACCAAGATACCGTTTTGAAAGCAGTTGTGAAGAGGCTTACCAATTCTAAACTGTTCCAAAACCAGTCGTGGACTTTTCACCAAGATTCAGCACCAGCTCATACGGCTAAAACGACACAAACCTGGCTTCGAAACAATTTTCCAGCTTTCGGTGGTGCAATGGGTAGTATGCGCGCCTCTTGTACTTGAGATCCTGGGTTCGATCCCTGCTCTGACCACCTTCAAATTTCTTTCGGCGGCGGTCACCTCGCATAGTGACGGCGACACTATCGTGTATATAGCCATAAAAAAGCTTCTCAAAATAAATCGGAATCGGTGTAAAACTGTAGGTCCCAATCAGTGAGTGAAAACTGGAAAGCACACAGCTCAGTGATTGTGAGAAGTTCTCCCCGGTCCCTTCATGGGATGTAATGGGACACCATTTATTTTTTTTTTTACAGGTTATGAGTTAAAATGCATATATAACCTAATCTACCTCAATAATGTGTAATGACCTATGGTATAACACTCTGTGCGTGGCAACTATATGACATTTCAGGCGCCCGATCTGAAACCAGGGGCGTGGAGTTTTCCTAAAATTTATGAAACTCCAACCCAACTGCACAATGATATAATTTTGAACTCCGACTGTTACTCTAACTCCATCACCAACTTCGACCTAACTACAACTCCGACATGAACTCCATACTACACAAATAAACCAAAAGTATTTAAATGATTTATTTCTGTTTAATGAGGAAGCGCATGGGTGTACAAATTATGCATCTTTCTAAATTTATAAATTATTTTTCATTAGGGATGATTTTATATTATTTGGTACTCGAGGCAATTCTATATCTCTATTAATAGAGATATAGTTTTTTTAAAATGGAGTTTTGCAAATATATTCATATAATTCCTGGCAAAGCGTATAATTATTTCAGATCCAACCACAGATCTTCATCAGCGGTTGTTTGGAATGATGCTGTTGACAAATTCATCAAACTAAATGCAAACGAAATCTCATTTGAATTGAGAATTCACTATAATGCAAGTGTTCGAAAAATATCGCCAGCAAACCACACAAGAAAACATTTGCAGACACTTCATTCCATCTCCAGAGAACCATCGGTCCCCATTACAACTCTATGTTGCAATTTTTCTTCTAACCCACATTAATAATTAATATGAAGTTGTCCTTTTTCCGACTAAAAACTTCATGGTTAAAAATGTGGCTAACCTAATTGATGGCAGTACTAAATTCCAGACAACTGAACTATAAAAGGTTGAAATTTATGTAAAACTATTTGAAATAATTATAATGCTTTCTTCTAATTTTCTTCTGGAAATTAAATTTTTCATGTTTTCTGCACACCTACCTAACGACGAATAGTGCGAAATGAGATGTCAGTGTAGGTGTCACTCTATGGGTAAAACCTGTTCTGTCAGTTGGTCGAAAATATTAAGTTTCAGAATACCGGCGGTCGGTGGATGTCCAAAAGCAAGTGGAACGGCTTTCGGTCTCGGTGTTTGAGTACCTTAATCACCTTAGATTTTCTTCAACTGCGGCCACCTCGTTTAGTGATGGCGACACTATCGAGACAGTAATGGAAAAGGTTCTCGGCAATATGAAACTGCAAATTTCAGTCAGTGAGTGTAAAAACTGGAACGTGTACAGTTCACTGATTGTGAGATGGTCTGCCCTGTCTCTTCATTGGATGTTATGAGAAAATTTTTATATTTTTTTTAATTTTATTCCTTCATTTGCTTCTATTTATTTTCTATCAAACTAATTTTCGGCACTGCGACTCCTACACTCCAAGAACAACACTACTACCACAAAATATTTGTAGGCAATTAAATAAAAAACACGACGTTTCTGTAATTATTGAAATTTAAGACGACTGAATAATTAAGTTGTAACATGTAAACGCCCTATTAGTTGAAAAAAGGCAATTTGCATTTTTTTAATTGAAATGCAAATATTTTTCAAACAATTGTGTTTTCTTCTAATTTTCTATTGGAAATTAAATGTGTATTTTCTATAGAAAAATGTCGGCGGTTAGTGTGCGCGGCATCTGTACGCGAGAATTTGAGATCGATCCCTGCTCTGACCACCTTACATTCCATTCGACCACGGTAATCTCGCTTAGTGGTAGAGACACTATCGAGCACTAAGCTATTAAAAAGGTACTCAAAATGCCGTTCGGAACCGGTGTAAAACTTTAGGTCCCAATCAGTGAGTGTACAACTAGAAGGCGCACATCTCACTAATTGTGAGAAGCTCTCCGCAATCCCTTCATGGGATGTTAAGGGACACAATTTTTGATGTGTTAACATCTATACGCGCGCCTCTAGGGCAGTAAACTATAAATTTAATACATACGCAAGTGTTAGGTTTGCAAGAGTAAATCATCGTTTGTTTGTTCGTTGCTTGGCAGTCGGTATTGAAAGTGATTTTTGGGCGATTTTCATATAATTTTCCCACGCGATTTTCTCCGGAAATTCATAGCCGATTTTATTAATTTTTGGATTAAACAGCTAGTGCGGGTTTCGACGAAGAGTTTAGTCCAAAAATTAAGGCGATCCGATATCGGCGAGCCGAGATTCAAGTGTTTTAATTTGGAGTAATAATTTGGAGTAATATTAAAAAAGTATTTTATGTTGATCTTCGGTTATATCGTACGAATATAACAATGTATGTATGTATGTATGTACAAGTGTCTGTTGCTTTGCATTCTTTGACTTTTGTGGGAATAAAACAAAAAGTATTGAGCAAGAAAATAATGACACATGTGCGTGCACTGGGTCTTTAAATAATTTTAAGTATTAATATTATTTAACTGTAACGTCATCATAGTATGATTGAACGCTGTTTTTTAGTTTCCAATGTAACTTTAACGAATGTGTTCATAGAAATCGAACAGGTACCGTGCAGCAAAAAGGTGTTAACACATCGCCCGTGAGTTCGAACACTCATTGGTTTTTTTTTTTTTTTATTTATTTCAAAAACATCACAAATTTTTACAAAAATGGAAAAGCCAAGAGCCGCCGATTTAATGTTCCTGTTGTACCGGCGTCTTCGATAACTTGCTCTCGACACGAAATTGCTCTAAATTAGTCTACGCACAAAGTTGCCATCTGAAATTTCAATTTAATCTTCAAATTGTGTGGTATAACCGGCAAAGATTAGAGAACAGGGTTATATCTAACCTGGCCGCCATAAACTGCGGTTTGAATTCGACATTAAGCACTAATTAACATTCAATTAGGATTAAGGTTCTATGCCACAGCTGATCAACCTCAGAGTTGGCGAAACATGAAGGATAAAGTAAGAAAGAAACTGGAAGTTTGTAGGGTTGCTAATGCTTTTCTCTCACATTTGGCTTGGTGCATTAAAACAAAAAATACAAGAGTCATCAACTGAGAGTGTTTTAGTGATAATTAAATTGATGAAAAAAGGGTGTAACAAATGAAATAAAGCAAAATATAATGAAGTGATAGAGTAAAATTATTTATAGAGATTGCATATTAAACACAAAATTATTAAAATAAAGATTTTTCTCAATCTGCATGGGTTGCCAAGTTTGTATAACTCTGAGCTCTAACTTTTCCATTGACCTTTATTGGTTTGCCGTCCAAGAAAAACAGCTGTTGCAAACTCTTAGTATATTACTCTATGTCTTAATGTCTGTTAGATGCAAGATGAATTAAGTTCCTACCGCCTAGTTACTTAGTAAGTTTGAAAAAGAGTGGTTTGATAGGGAAATGACTCTCGGATCCTTCCCATGTCCGCAGACATACACTTAAGCCGCTGATTCAACCTATCGGGCACTCTCAATTTGCCCTACTAAGTCATTATATACATTATAAATACGATTCTATGCACGAAGTTCCGCAGAAAATTCCAGTCTTTGCAATTGGTTATGTCCGGTATTGTACTGTCCGAGAGATACTTATATCTGGCCAGTGTGAAAGCCGGGCGTTGACACAGGAAATGATCCATTGTCTTCCCTGCACGCCGTGCATTCACTATTTTCTACTAGTTAAAGAACTCCAATTATAAGACGACGCACAGAGGGATTTTGCCGGCAAAAATACGCTTTTTCGAGTGTCAAATATCAAAAATGTAATGATGCAGTTTTTTAGAGAATTGTTTAATTAAGAGAAATAAATCATTAGTTTTTTTCAACAAATTTTGTTTTTGTACAAAAAAAAGGCGGCAAAGTCAACAAAATGAAATTCTGCAGTAACCTGCCTCAGATTTTCATGCATTTCAATGGGCTGGAAACATAACTTCTTTTTGTCGTATCGATTTGGAATATGTATATTTGAAAAATATGGTATTTCTACATTAAGTTTTAAGAAAAAATAATTGAATAACAATAACAGATTAAAATATATTCATGCTTTTATGATGACACTCAAAAAACTAAGTGTTTTTAGTTTTTCTTGGACTAAAAAAAGGTGGTCGTTATCGATCGTTGTGGTCTGGTTGCTAAAATGTGAAAGGTGGGAGTGTATTCTTTTGATTTCATAAATAAAGTTCCCATAATATTTTATACTGTTGAACAAAGTTATAAATTTTATAAAAACAAGTGCCACGAAATTTCATTACAAAAATGGATGAAAACACCATATAAAATGGTGTATACTTGTAGGCATATGTGTTTTAATGCTGTCGATAATAGAAACGTTAGTTAAAGTTTTTTTTACAGCGGTTGTGTTTTATACAAGGTGGCGCAAAAGTAAACTTCCGATGTTTTTTGGCTGTAATTTAAAAAAAAATGAAAAACTTTGATTCTTCTTGTGGATTATTTTTATTTGGTCTTTTAATTTTTTTTACATCAAGTCGAGAATATGATGTCATGTAAATGGCCGCCGCCACAGTTGATTGTCATTTGAGCCCTTTTTATGGCGTTTTCCATCACTTTGGCCAAAACTTCCGGCGATACGTCCTCACATTCTTGACGGATATTGTCTTTAAGAGCTGCAAGAGTCTGAGGCTTGTTGACATAAACCCGCGACTTCAAAAAGCCCCACAAAAAGAAGTCTGGAGCGGTCAAATCAGGCGATCTTGCTGGCCAGTGCAAATCGCCAAAACGGGAGATTAGGCGCCCGGGAAATGCATTCTTCAGCATATCGGTTGTGGTCAAAATGCCGTTCGGAACCGGTGTAAAACTTTAGGTCCCAATCCGTGAGTGTACAACTAGAAAGCGCACATCTCACTGATTGTGAGAAGCTCTCCCTAATCCCTTCATGGGATGTTAAGGAACACAATTTTTTTTTTTTTTAGTTATTTCAAAAACATCACAAATTTTTACAAAAATGGAAAAGCCAAGAGCCGCCGATTTAATGTTTCCATCACTTTGGCCAAAACTTCCGGCGATACGTCCTCAGATTCTTGACGCATATTGTCTTTAAGAGCTGCAAGAGTCTGAGGCTTGTTGACATAAACCCGCGACTTCAAAAAGCCCCACAAAAAGAAGTCTGGAGCGGTCAAATCAGGCGATCTTGCTGGCCAGTGCAAATCGCCAAAACGGGAGATTAGGCGCCCGGGAAATGCATCCTTCAGCATATCGGTTGTGGCACGTGCAGTGTGTGCCGTTGCACCGTCCTGTTGGAACCACATGCTTTCCAATCCCAATTCATTAAGTTGCGGCAAAAAGAACTCGTCGATCATTGCTCTGTAGCGCTCACCATTCACAGTAACCGTTTGGCCCGCGACGTCTTCGAAGAAAAAAGGTCCGATGACTCCTCCAGCGAAAACAGCACACCATACAGTGACTTTGAGCGGGTGTAATGGCTCTTCGTGGGTTACACGCGGATTTTCAGTGCCACAGAAGCGTAAATTTTACTTATTTACGTACCCGCTAAGATGGAAATGGGCCTCATCACTCATGATTATTTTTGATGAAAAATCATCTTCCTCTGGTCGATTATTGGTCAAATAAATAGTCAGCAATATTCCGCGTTCTGGAGCAGTGTAGCGTAACATTGTTTATTAACGTGTATTTCGCATGTGTTTACTACACAAATTTCAAAACAGAACTGACATTAGGGGCCAATTGCAAAATTTATAGCATTTTCTGATAGGAGGATTACTTTTGCGCCACCTTGTATATCATATCCCTAAAAGTATGCACTGAGAAATGCTGAAAAATTAATAAATTTCGATAATTTTATAGTACAAATTTGACTTTTATTTGGAATGATTGGTTAATTTAAAAAAAAACGGTAAACTATGGCCCCCTATTTTTTTTGCTAACATATTAGGCTTTAGTTATTTATATAGATGTAAGTGCTGATTTACATCTATCACAAACTACAAAGAATTATATCTGTGTTTACGAAAATTTTGAAAAATTAAAATTTGTATATGGGCGTTGGGAGTGGCACTTAAATTTTTAATATAATTGAGGACTCAAATGCAAGCACTGGCAGTAATTTTTATTGACATAGATGTGAAAATGAGGAAAATACAACGATTTTTTATTTTACGTTATATGGGAGGTAGGCGTGGTTGTGGGCGGATTTGAACAAAACCTTGTTTTTTTTTTCTAATTTAGCAATATGAGAGATGTCTGCGAAATTTCAAAGCCCTAGCTCGATTCCTTCTAATTTTTGCCGCGGCTTGTATGAAGAAATCCTACTGTGCGACGGTGCACGAAAGATAATAGGACCAAAAAATAGAAGCGACTTTTTATAATAGGAAATAAAAACAGTTGACAGTTGTATGGATTTTGATTGTTTTTCGTCTATCTTTGTTTTAGCAAAAATTCCATTTACCTAATCAGAAATTGCTGAAATGTTTTCATAATTTTCGCTAAATCCACCCCACTGTGCTACTGTCTCGATCAACACGAACAGTGTGATGTAGGAAATACAAATCATCAGTGACTAATTTTCGTTTTGACTAGAAATGTATATTATTGATTTTGTTGTCATTGGACATAGAAAACAAAAACAAATATTCAACAAACAATAACAATAGCCTGAGTGAACATGATAATGAAATGAATAGCACGAGGACGCCAAGGGCGGGCATGGTAATATTGTTGGCGCATCAGGGGAATGTACCACTATACATATAAATTTTCGTACCTTCAAAGTCTCGAATTGTCTTTTTGCAGTTTAGCCGTATCTATGGGAGGATGGATGGTTGCTTGTGTTCACTTGTGTAGAAACCGAGAATATGCACACATTTATCTCAATGTTTATGTTATGTTTGTGTGGTGTAGCTGTGTTGCCATTGTTATTGTTTGCTTGCTGTAGGTAGAGAATGTTTACGGTTTGTGTTTTTCTCTTGATCTACTTTTGTACTAAACTAAATACAACAACACATTTTATTGTGTGCGAGTTAAGTCGGTCGGTAGCTTCTTCATTGGTTTTACTTTTCTATAGTATCTGCTATTGTTGTTGGTTTGTTTGTCTCCCGTAAATTTGTAAGTAAATCCACAAACAATATCATCGACAGTGATGGGCAATAAAATACGTACATTACAGTAAGGACAGAGTAATATGTATTTGAAATTTAAAAAAAAACACATGTATTATAGACTTAGACATACAAATCCAATGAGTTTTCGAACTCACGGGCGATGTGTTAACACCTTTTTGTTACACGGTACCTGTTCGATGCCTATGGACCAGTGGTCACCGTCCATAGCCCCCAGGGGCCGAACACGATCGGCTTTTTACACGTACACAACACGAACGTCAACAAAAAACATATCAAAGAGCGTATGAGAGAAGAAAATTTTCTTTCAGTAGCACATTAGCTTTCAACGAAGAATGGTCATGCCGCTTTGTTCTGGATTCAGTACAAATACACCAATACATTCACATTTGATTAGTATTCTCTTTTTGGTGACCACTGCTATGGACACATTAGTAAATGTTACATTTGAAAATAAAAAAAGAATAGTTTTTGTGCTGCTCTCTTTTCTTACGCCTGTGAATAAGCCCGTCTCGGCTTATTAACATTGGATGTAATATTGTTAAAATAAATAAAGCAATATTTAGCTCACTAAAATAATTGTTTGTCATAAACAGAACGACGACAAAAAGTATTGAATCAGGGGGATTCTATGCTACAGCTGATCGAAAATCAAACTCTATGAAATGGTCTGCTACCTCGTCGTCATGAAGAGGCATCGAAGAGAGTAGTGGAAACTCTTAAGTATTACTCTATGATTGAATAGTAGCATGGTACAAACAAATGGTAGAAGCACTAGCCCAGCTGATTTGAATTTGTTTCTGGAGTGAGTTTTTCTCTTCTCTTTGTTTACTTTTGTTTGTATACAACCGCCATTCGCCTACAATTGCTGTTTTTGAAATGTTGTCTCCGTAAAAATCACATAGAAACGTTTTAATTTTCATACCTAAACACTTTCAAAACATCAAAAAAAAGACACGCATTTTGTAAATGGCACTCCTTTCAATTTTGTATACATTTTCATTATTTTTCAATCAGCTGAAAGAAAATGCCTGTTGTTTTGTTTTTGGCTTGTTGTATTTGTTGTCGTTCTGCATTTACCATTATATTTCTACCGTGAATAGTATAGAGAACTTATTGCACTCTTTTCCGCTCTGATGTAGAGAGTCTGAGTAAAAGAGCATAAACGAATCTTATTCTCTTTATAGAATATTTCAATATAAATGCACCATTTAGACAATGTTATTACATAAAACAATACAAAAAGCATAAATGTTTCAAAAGGCATCAATGTTTCTATTCTACACTATTCAATACTCTTTGGCGACGACGACCTGGGTGTTTGTTCGCTGCCGCTACATCAATACAATCATACTTATTTTCAGGCAAAGACTATTATTGTACGTATGTGATGCTAACGCTGTGTGTTGTTTGCATGTGTTCACTTTGATAGATTGCCTACCCATGCCTATAGATGATAACACATCAATAATTCAGTTTAAACAAAGAATAAGGAAATTCAATGCTTAACATAAAAATAAATTAGAAAACAATGGCATTTGGTCATGATTTGTCTTAGGGTAGTGCTCTAAAAGTCCCGACAGTGAACGTAAACGCAAAAGCCAAGGAGAACGCCGAAGTCAAAAAACTGTAGTTTATATATCACTTCGCGTTTGCATGTGCTTACGAAAGCTGTCACTCAAATTTTTGGTTTATAGAGTTGCCCAACTAAAATATACAATTATAGATTAGAAAAAGTTATCTTGAGTGAAAAGCGCAGAATGAAAAAGATTAAAAAATGTAGCTCTATTTCAGTAAATCAACAGATTTTAAGAATGCTATTAATTATAATACTGCAAATACCAACAATATTCACATAAAATGTGTAAAAACCTGTTATTTTGGGGTTCAATGTCCAATAAATTTTCCCATCTATATTAAATAAGTTGTCTTTTTAAAAACTTATAAACAATGAAATGCAAAACACTTCCATCTGGCCATCCTCGACAGACATTTTTCTTTAAATTTGTAATTTCTTCAACTAACGCGAGAAACTGTGACGTGTTTAATTTGACAGCTGAAGTGATCAAAAACGTTGCGCTGCGCTTTATAAACTAACCACTAAATAACGTAACTCAACGCAGGTAGTCACCGAACGAACAGCTGTAACGTTTTATAAACTACCAAAACGACAAAAGTAACTCGAAGTGACTGATTCACGACTTATAGAATACCACCCTTAGATCTTTACGCCGTTTTTTGAGTTTGTAGAAATCGTCCCAGCGGCGGCGCAATCAATTATTGCAGACAACTGGAAACTTTGTTAAAGTTTTGTTTGCTTTTAACGCAGAATACATATCGCTCATTTGCGACAAGACCGTCATAACTCAAAAAGCATAGCTTCAAGAAAAACGACTTTAATGGCCAGTTTCACAGTAGAAAATTCTCCATTTAAATGTAGTTTAAATGCCCCATGTTTGTCAGTTAAATGTCATTTAATATGAAAATTTTCTGGGAGCTTTTAAATTGAGCTTTTAAATGACGAGTGTGAAACTCGCCCTAAAAGTTTCAAGTTGTATAGGATTGTATGCAAAATTTTAATTTAAATACACTCTCAAGTCGAATTTTAAAATAAGTTTGATATGCGAATTAATTTATCTGATAGAATTCAACAAAAAGAATATTTTAGTTTATTTTAGTACCCAGTTAAACAAATAATATGCTTTGAGTTATGATACCAGTTATGACGGTCTTGTCACCAATGAGCTATATCTTAAGTTTTTATGATAAAGCTTTTTGTTACTTGGAGTGAAATACAAATAAATAAATATGTTTGGTTTTGAGACAAAATTTGTGCTAATTTACAGTTCATGATTTATATTACAATTATGTATTTGTATTAACTTTTCTTATATTTTTGTCTTGCACATACAGTTGTGTGCGTTGAAATAGAGTCAACACTAATCAACATTTTCAAAGCAAAAACAAATGTAGCAAATTAAATTTTGTTTATAACTTTTATTTTTTATTGGTCAATTAAGAACTAGATATAACATTTTGGAACATTAATGTCGTAATCTAAAATTAAATCATTAGGTATAAATCAAAATATTTCAAAATGTCCCGTTTTGCCTGTGAATTAAAATAGTCATCGCGATTCATCATCTGAACTAGAATAAATAGCTGTGGTAAATAAAATGTATGTTTCATTAATCCTTTATATTATCTCAGTACTTTATGAAATAACTATTATTTTTTAATATAGTGGTATAATATGCAGCGTCCATTGTCTGTTCAATTTGGAATAAAGGTTCTGTCCCACTGTAAGAGCAACAACCGCATACCATTATGTTTCCGCTACCATGTTTAACTGTTTGGATTGTGTTTTGGGGCCTGAATTCGGTGTTGAAAGGCTTTCGTACAGGAAGATTACTCCTATCATAATTAACCAATCTTACTTTTGTTTCAGCTGTCCTCAAAATATTTCGCCATTTGCGTACGGGCTATTTCACAAGCTCCTTGGCAAAATGCAACATTTTTTGAACGTTTGCTTTGGATAGAAATGGAACTTTTCGGACACTTTTTGCCTTTAAATTGTTTTTAGTTACCATTTTTATACCCTCCACTGTAAGTGATAGAGGGTATATATCAGTTTGTCATTCTGATTGTAACATATAGAAATAAGGCTTTGCGACCCCATAAAGTAAATATATTCTTGATCCTTATAACAACCGGAGTCGATATAGCCATGTCCGTCTGTCCGTCTGTTGAAAACATTCTCACGACTTCAATCGGCGATAACGCGGTTTGGTTTTTGGCCAGAATGTTCCACGTATTCCTGAGCAGTTTGGTATTGAAAATCAGCGAAATTGGTCCATTGGAAAAAATTTTATGATTGGAAACGTAAAAAAACTCATAAAATTTTCACATTAATTTTTGTAGTTTTATACTAAACTACTCCTTTTGCCGTGTGGTGAATTTCCATGTTGAAAATCTTTGTTGTTCTTTATAATAGGTAAGTACTTTAGAATGTTTATATGTACTTTCATGTGTTCATACATTTATATGAATTTTATCACACTTCATCTAAGGTGGCTGTGGCCTTATGGGTAAAGGGTTGCGCGTTGGAGTCTGAGGGTTGTTGGTTCAACTCTCGTCCCAGCTTGTTTTTTTTTTAACAGTTCTTCAAAAAATGCTTTTTTATTTTTAAAAAATGCTTTTTTATTTTACTTGTGAACAAGTAACTTATTTTTATTTTTTTAAAAAAGTACATTTTCTTAAAAAAAATTACATTTCTTAAGTACATTTCAAAGTACATTTCTTAAGTACATTTCATTAAGTACATTTCTTAAGTGCATTTCTTAAGTACATTTCTTTCTTAAGTACATTTCTTAAGTACATTTCTTCTTAAGTACATTTCGTCTTAAGTACTTAAGAAATGTACATTTCTTAAGTACATTTCTTAAGTACATTTCAAAGTACATTTCAAAGTACATTTCAAAGTACATTAAGTACATTTCAAAGTAAATTTTCTTAAGTACATTTTCAATGTGAGCATTTGAGCATTGTGAGCAATGCATTTGTGAGCATTTGTGAGCATCCTGCATTTGTGAGCATTAGTGAACAAGTAATTGCATTTGTGAACAAGTAACTTATTTTTATTTTTTTTAAAAAAATACATTTTCTTAAAAAAGATCCTTTTTAAAATTTAATATTTTGCTGGTTAACACTAAGGTGGAGGGTATCAAAGATTCGCACAACCGAATTTAACACTTTTACTTGTTCTTAATGTAGAGGTGTCAACATCTCGATCGTATTGCCTTTTAAGGGCGGAAGAGGTAACAAAAGTCGAACTCTATGTGGCGCAATATTTTTGGTTTCAAATGTTCTGCAATTCTCAGGGTTTCCCTCTGTTTCCTGGATTGGGATTTTATTTTTTTCGGGTCTCCACCATTTTCTTTGAGCATCCAATTATGTCAGTAATTTGTATGTAGCTTCTGAATTCTTTTCTCAGGTCTTTTATTCTTTCCTGGCGCTCATGATTGCAATACTTAGATCGGCCCGTTTTGGAACGTCAATAATGACAATTTATTAATACTACTAATAAACATTAATTATATTAACCATTTCAAAAAAAATATTTTTCTGTAATTGACTCTATTTTATAGCACACGTCATTACATAGTCTTTAAAATACTGGCACTGACCTGGAGAACAGTAGTGTACAAAATTTATTAAAAATGACGGCATTATATTCAGCAGAGGACCGGTCAATCAAGTTCAGAATTTCTTGACATGAAACACCTGGACAACTTTGCAGAGAATAAAAGTTTTGAAGAGTGAGAGACTCTATTTCATCGCACACCACTGTATAATTAAACTGTCTGCTGGATAAATAGTCGATAATAGTCCGCAAGAATTGTATATAAGGATGGTACTGAAAACCGTGCTTTTAATGCTGCAGCGAAAAAAATTCGCAGTCAATATTGAGAAAATATATTTTCCCATTTTGCTCCTAATGTTCATACTAGAATTCGAAGCTTCAACGGCCAATTGGGAACCATAAGTACCCTCGTGTAAAAATAGTTTGACGTTCCTGTATCAGATCTTTCAGTACACCCTGTTGTGGATTCATTTATTGAAATAAATAAATAAATCTATTTTATTGCTCACTGCTGTATCTGCAACGAAATCTTCTTAAATCCATCAACAACAACAATAAATTCATTAGAGTCATCATCCTATTGCTGTTGTTAGCATTTTCGCTGCTTTCCTTTTCTATTTTATAACGGCATTGAAGATATTGACAAAAAAAAATACAAGTAACTAAACATGTATGTGGTAAGAATGTAGTACATGTAAAGTACGTACACGTTGGTTCCACTGTTTCTATTTTGCTCTTTATTTCCATGACGGCCAATTACAGTTAGTTACACACCGCCGGAAAGCGAATATTAGTGAGTACTCGTACTGTTGCTTCCGAAGGCGGAAACTGTAAACTCAATTTCTGTTCTGACACTCAAAAAAATGTCTCAGTAACATTCCCACACAAATGCTGCTAAAACTGTAGACTTCGGCTGATGATAAAGGAAAATCAAACAAATTTGCTAAAACAGCAGACATACTGTTACGATTAAGTGAAAGCTTTTACTTATGCTTAATGCCCAAATTAACATGAATGTCAAAATAATGGTTATGTGAATTGATTAGTTAACATTTTAGTTAGAACGTAAATAACAGGGCGATTAATGTTATGCCTGAAAGTATGCCTTGCAACAACATACCAGCTCGCCAAACCAGTACCTTGACTTCGCTCCAAATACCGATTCGCTTAAGATATCTATCCGCTATTCTGGAAACGACTACTCGCTTCCAGACGGCGATGATGTTGACAGCATTCCTCCATGTTGGATTCATTAACAAGTATAATAATTACAAAAAATATACCGAATAGGAGGATTTCGAATTTGCTAGAGATAACCCATTTGAAGATGTTGAGTTGTATAAATAGCTGATAAACAGCATTTATGATTCAGCCTGTGATTAAACGGTTAAGATACAGTTCGTCAGCGAAAGTCATATCCAGTCAACACTCAAAAGTACGCAACGTTAAGTAGTGGTAAAAAGGTTGCATAAAGTCTTACAGTCTTTATTTCACCTAGAACACGAACGAAAGCTTTCGTTCGAGATAGAAAAGCAGGCTGTTATTGTAAAATGTTACGTAAAATAAAAGAAACTGTTGTACCTATCGTAATTTAACAAGAACTTTGTTTTATTAACGGGAAATAAAGGAGCGCAGACAAGAAGGTCGGGAACGGACCGATCACTTCTTTTATGTACTTGAAATCCAAAATTTAAAATGATTAAATAATCTAGTACTAAATCTCTAGTAATTTCGGCTATTAAAATATTGCGATTTGTAAACTTACACTCACTGATTGGGACCTACAGTTTTTTATTGCTTTCGAACGTTATTTTGAAAGTAGTCGATAGTGTCGCCATAACTAAAAGTTGACCGCCGTCGACACAAATGTAAGGTGGTCGGTCAGAGCCCCACGTTATCATGTACAAAAATATTGTTACGATGAAGCAAAAGTTTTTACTTACTCTAAATGACCAGACAAATAACAGGGCGATTAATGCTGCGTCTGAAAGTATGCATTGTAACAACATACCACCTCGCTAAACCAGTAGCAGTATTCGCCTCTGTTAAGGTAATTCTCCACTATTCGAGATGATTCTACAAAAATAACTAACGACAACGACTAGAAGGTTCTTGAATTCGATAGAGATAACTACATATGAGTATGGTGAGTTCGTTTAAATACCGGAAGTCTTTGGAACGGAGAGTTCAGTTTGTGATTTACCGCCGGAAAGTAAGCAACGCGATTTGATAGAAAAACAAGACTTATTGTAAAGTGGTGTAAATAAAGTAAACCGTTGTACTATACATATAAGTAAAATAAAAGTTAAACTATTGTAATAATCGTAATTTAAAACGAACCTTGTTTTATTATTGTGAATAAAACAGCGCAAAAAGGACGAATAAGGATATTACTAGCACAACCTATTCTGACAACAGATACAGCAGCCTCATTCCCTGCTAGAAAGCTATGTCCGGGAATCCAGGAAAGTTTTAACTTCTAGGGTACTAACATATTCATAATTCATTTGTATTGCTTAACTAGTTTTAATTTGCACGAGTTTGATTTGATTGCATTATTTGTTTGCCTTCGAAGAAGGTGATAAAATATCCTCTATCAGATGAGCCTCACACAAGTGTCACCTATGCAGCCCTCATGATGACCAGGATTTCAACCTTAAAGACACAACAGTTATCATCCATTCCTACAAATAATTGATTGCTCTCGATACAGACAGATCCCAGCCTCCGTGCCTTGGAGCCATCAGTAAAAATTAAATTTCCCGAAAGAGTATGGTACCCCTTCTGTCCAATCGCTACTGTCCAGTTTTATAATCACTGAACCCCTCTGAAATTACACCGTCGGCAGTGTATAGTCAGATGTTAATATTTGCATGCCTTGGTTGAGTATAGCTCTCTTCGTCGAAGCTCTAGAGCAGTGAGATCCACAATTATACCGCTGAAGAGGTGCTACAAATGCGCATGGACTCTGTAATTGGAATCTCGCGCAGCAACTCCAACAGATTGCTCCTATCCAATGCAGATTGCGTGGCACGTCATCTGGTCGATCTTGTCGACTGATAAGCGACATATTTCTCCACTATGGCGATATTCTCGTCGGAACGAGCACTAATAGGCCCTCCGACGTATTCGACCATTTAGCGTCAAACGGCCGCGAAATCTGCGCCGAAATTCAAGTTTCACTGGCGAAATATTCCGTATAAATATAGCAACGAGTATTCCGCGGACTTGAGCGGCATAGCGTTCCATGGCTTGTGTATTCTGTATCTGTCTACTTCAAAAATATCAAAACAAAAGTGGCAGTTGCAGCGTGATAGCAGCAACAGATACAAAAGTAAGTTCTAGTAAGTTCATGGACCCATCCGAGAGACCAAGAACTGTGGGTTCCTCACATAACACTCAGCGAAAGCATTCTATGTCACAGATTTATTTATAGACTCAAAGAAACTGAGCCGCTTGACGTTTTGTCTAAATCTCAAACAAAGAAAATGTTCTCATTTTACAAATTCATAAGACGTATTGACAAATACCAATGGGGAAAGATATTCAAAATATCACCAAAATAAATACTTTTGTTTCCGACTTAACGACTTTTGAACATGTTTTCCGAATCTACGTGATGACATGGTGGTACCCTTTCTCAATTCCCCATACCAATTTGTTAAAATTTCACTGAACTACTTAGTACGAGGCGAAACCTCAGGCAGGGCGACACCCTATCATGCGATCTCTTCAACATATTCACGAATAAAACTATCAGCAACAAAAATTACATGCTGCTCGCATATGCGGATGATTTAGACATCATTGGCCGAACTCTGCGAGAAGTTACTGCAGTATTGAATGGTGTCGGCAAGCAGAACATCCACGCACTTGGAGGAAAGGGCGAACGTTGATAACCATTATTGTTTCGAGGTATTGGACGAATTCATTTACCTCGGATCTGCCGTTAACGGAAGCAATAAATCTAACGAAGAATTGTGCTTGCTATCAGGTGCTATTTCGGGCCAAACAAGCACTTCAGAGACAAGACCGTCTCTCGAGAAACGAAGATCCAACTATGTCAGGCTTGCTTTATGGCGAAGAAGGCTGGGTCATATCGCATGCTGATGAAATATAACTGGGTGACTTCGGAAAATATATGGTCCTGTAATAGAAAAGGGCGAGTATCGGCGAAGGATGAACCACGAGCTATATAATCTGTATCCCGGCATCGACGTAGTTATGCGTATAAAAATAGCCCGTTTACACTGGCTAAGCCATACCACTAGAATGGATCAGAATGAACCATTGCGAAATGTATTCGAAGATGTACTCTAAGGACATCGGACCAAGACTTCGCGGAAAAGACTAGGTGGAAGATTGCCTGCGAAAGCTTGGTGATACCAATGAGAGGAGGTAAGCTGAAGATCGAGCCGGTAGGAGGGGAATGTATCTTGAATCAAAACTGCAAACTGTTTCCTGTTATTGCAGTACATTTACTCTAACAGGAGGCATATTGCATGCAAATACTGTATGTTATTTAATATCCGAGCACGAGAGCACGTGGGTTCGAACCCTGCTCTGACTACCTTACACTTCTTTCGACGACGACCACGCTTAGTGACGGCGACACTATCGAGTAATGAGCCATTAAATAGCTTCTCAAAATACCGTTCGGAACCGGTATCAAACTGTAGGTCCCAATCAGTGAGTGTAAAACTAGAAAGCGCACATCTCACTGATTGTGAGAAGCTCTCCCCAATCCCTTCATGGGATGTTATGGGACACCATTTTTTTTTATTATCAGCGGACAATATATCTGATATTACAGCAAATGTACTGCCATAACAATACCGGTATTAATAAAATACCTGAGTCCTAATTATGTCGATCATAAACCATTCAAAATACGTCACTTCCGGCAAAACGATAATGACAAAATTGTTACTAAAAATATGTTACAAAAATATGTTTGCCGAATTAACAAACATGTTTGCTGAAATAAAAAACATGCTTGCTGAAAGGGCAGTTTTTACTGCTGTGTTGTAAAATTAATAATAATTTTTGGAGCGTCATGAAATGATTTTGGTATATTCCTTAATTAGCACAATACGAGTAGTATATCGTCGCCTGAATCTCGATTTGCCGTATACGCCATTTTGACGCTGTTTAGTTACAAATGGATTTGGACCGAGAAATACTCAAATTTTATGGGACGCTGATGATCGCCATTCATCATTGGTTTCAGAGATATAGAGAATTGCTTTTGACGTATAAGCCTGATGGTTAACAGACTTTAAACTTTGAAGTCGTTTTCCTCAAAACGGCAATTTGACGTGTACGGCAAATCAAGATTCAGGCGACGATATATACATATCCATAGTTAACCAAGTGTTCCACCGACATTTTTCCTACTGTGTAATTGATTTATCTGTATATAAAGTTTAAAAAGGATATATCAATTTATGTATTAAGCGTAGGACATAGACATCAATTTGCTAAGAAGGCATAGTCCATTATTGAAATAAATTGTAAAACGACAAATGCAAATTGAATAAATAACATCATGTTTTAGTCAAAGTAGTCCAGGGATGAAAGTCTGAAAGTTGAAGGTCTTTTATACACGCTGTACAGCACATCTTCGAAATAATAAAAATATATTCATTTAGGGAATTCACATGGTCTCCTAAAGTCATAAGTCGTAAAGTCATATTTAACAAATTAGTACATATGACTAATGCATGTGAGCAGCATGTTGTATGTGCTAAATCGTAAGTCATAAAAACGTCAAATAAACGTCAAGCAACAAAAGAAAATTATTAAAAAAAATTAAAAAATGCCAACAAGAAGCGAAAAAGATAAAATTTTTACGGTTTTGTGTGAAAAGTTTGTGCACAAAAACTTACCGAAGTAGTTTCTTCTCCTTCCATTTGTCCAATTTCCTTTTTTTTATTATTTTACCAATTAAAATTAATTCTTGAGTTAATGTTGTAGAAAAATTCAACATTTCTTCAAAACACAACAATATATCTGATTAAATAGCAAACAAAAAACAGCTGACACAGCTAAATAGTAAACAAAAAACAGCTGACACTGAACATACAACACTGGAAAAACAGCTGACATGCTCAGGTTGTATAGTCGTAAAATATATTTACATGAAGAATACCAACAATATATTTACAACTGTTGTATTATTTTAGCATATACGATAAATACAACACAATAGGACACAACTGAACTCCCTAATTATATTTATAAAGAAAAATACAAAATTGTGCAATTTTTAAAATATTTCCAACAATTGTGAAAATGAATTTGAAAGGTACACAAATCTCATGGACTATCTATCATCTGGCATATTTTGGATTCATGAATCTGAGCACAAAGTATAACAACTAGTCTAAACCCCCTGGTTGTTTATGTGATTTTTACCTGAATCCTTAAATTTTCCACATTTGGGCCTCTTACTACCGTAGGTTATATACGTACAGTCTCAGCCGAATTTTACTGTGAGTGTGTAAAGAAAAAAGAAAAACGCTCCTAAAATGTTTGAAAAAAGACAAAAAGACGAAATTATGGAAGCCTAGCAGTGTACGAATACTAATAAACGAACTAATCCCTTATCTGTTGACGACCCTCACAAACCTACAAAGGACCATGATTTAAGGATACGTACCAGGAATTTAAGAACACTATACAGGAGTGGAACCTCTTTCCAACTGGCCGCTGTCCTCGCAAAATATACAGCTGACATCACAGTTACGAGTATCCAGGAAATGCGATGGGCATGATATTGTTAAACGAGAAAAGAAAACTGCGACATTTACTATCATATTCCATCATAACGTCGCACATAAACCGACTTGGTTAACTTCTGATCAGAGAACGAAGAACCAGATTGATCACTTGGTAATAGGTGGCAGGTACCCTTCTTGTGTAATGATGTACATACGTGTGATCCGAGGTGCCAATATCGATTCGGATCATTACGATATCGAATTCATTATCCTTTTGTGGGTAGTGAAGTTTTATGGACACATGTATTTAAATGGTAGATGAACTGTCATTATCGACATAACGATAAAGTTCGCACAAGACTGAGCCGGGTGAAAAACGTACGAAGCCGAGCACAAGAAAAGCTGGATATTGCCAAGCTACAAATACCGCAGCTATCAAAAGCCCAAGAACGAAAGCTTACTCTATATTAACGCACAATACTTCTCCTCCCGGCGACCTATACGCTCAGCGGAAGCACATCCCAAAATTCTTTAGAAACCGCTGCGAGAACCGAACTTGGCTGTCAAAAAACGAGGAAAGTTAAGCCATGGTAAGACGAAGAATGTCGGATTTCAACTGATGGAAAAGACTCTGGACGTATAGCAACGAAACAGTCAGTTACAACGCGTGCTGCGAATGAACGATACAGAGGGCTGAGGAGGGAGGAAAACAACTGTTTAGGTGGAAAAGGGCAGCGGGAACTTGATGACAGATAAGAAGTGTGTACGTAGAATGTGGAGAGAACACTTCTCAGTACTACTCCACCCACTCAGTCTCTCACCCAGCCAATACGAGATTAGAACGGCAATCTCCCGGCTTAAGAATAATAATGCGGCGAGCTACCAGATGAGATTTTTAATCCCGGTAGAGAGGGGATGTTTGTCCAGATGCATGTTTGCCCTGGTTGGGGAATCTATGCCTGCCGATTGGAGTCTCAATGTACCATGTCCTGAATTCAAAAAGGGTTATCCGTGTGTATGTTCCAACTATCGCGGTATCAGTATTTTATCCATCGTGTATCCATCGAGCGTTTTATGTGAAAGACTAAAGCCAATTGTTGAAAAGGTGATAGGTACTTATAAGTGTGGTTTTAGAACAGACACGTCCACGTCTGATCAAATATCCACGCTACGCCAAATCCTGGAAAACCCCCACGAAAAGCAATTCGACACAAACCATATTTTTGTCGATTACAAGGCTGGTTTCGATAGCCCCATATGGGGAAAATTTTTGAAAGCTATGTCTGAACTTGGGATACCGGCTACATTAATTCGCCTCTGCAGAAAGGCTCTGACAAACACCAAATCAGCAGTGAAAGTAGGGAAAGTCCTCACCAAACCATTATGTACCGGCAAGGAATTAGACAAGGTGATACACTTTAGTGGAATCTCATCACATCTTAGTGGAGGTAATAATGAGAAAAGCTGCAGTAAATATGAACCCATATGTTGTTCGCGTTTGCTGACTACATTGACATTATTGGGTCTTGCCGCTAATGAGAGCAATACAAAATTAATGGTTTCGACAGGGTTGACACCTGAACGTCAACAACCGATTTAATTTTGAAGTGGTATACTAATTTATCTACTTTGGATCAGCCTGGAGATAAATAGGCGAATTGTGATTGCAAATATATGATATTTTGGGCTCAGCAAGCAGTTTAGGAACAAAGCCCTCTCTCGACGGACAAAAGTCCAGCTATATCAGACTCTCATTTTACCTGTCTTGACATATGGCTCCGACACTTGAGTCAGATCGCAAGCGGATGGAAAACACCTGTGAGTTTTCGAGAGAAAAATTCTCCGTAAAATATATGGTCATGTTAGGGAAAACGGCGAGTACCGACGTCGCTGGAACCAAGAGCAATATAATTTATAATCTGACGTGGACATAGTTAGGCGAATCAAATTAGGCCAATTGCGTTGGCTAGGACATGTTATCAGAGTGGATGAAGATGAACCAGCGCGATAAGTTTTCGATACCCGATGGAAGCAGGAAAAGAGGACGACCAAGACTCCGCTGGAAAGACCTCCGTATCCTTGGTGTTACCAACTGGCGAGAAAAGGCGAAGGATAGAACCAGTAGGAGGAATATGTTGAAATTTGTTTAATTTGTTTGTTTAATTAATATGTGTAAGTAAGCATTAATATGTAAATAGTCAATAAAAGTAAAAAGTTGGCCAGGGGTGTTGGCTCATCCACCTTCAAAGGACAGAAGAATATGTTCACTAGTTCAAAGAACTTCAGTGGCAGGGTCAATCAGGCTTCTCATTTGCTAAAAGCGGTTTTTGTGACTTTAAAATAATGAGTTTTTAAATATGTAATGAGATATTGGGGTCATATAAAGAACTTGCGAATCAGCAGCTACCAACTATAAGAGACATCATTAAATGTATTTTATTTCTCAAGAACGACCTGAAATTGAAGTACGTATAATGGAAAGAGGCAAACCAATACAGAAACATTCATAAATACTGGTACAATACTTGTCGCCTCCACTGTAAGAAATCGACTGAACATACTATATTCTCTCTCTCCCTATCTCCACATCTTTTTGACAACTGACATTTATACTCAATTTTCGCGTAAAAAGTTTTTGGCATAGAGATATTGAAAACCGTATTATCACCGCTCGGGGTCACTCGTAATTTAGTTTATCGTGCTTTGAAACTGTTTTTGGAGGTTAGTGGAATAGCAGACCGCCGAGGTCTGGTCGTTCGCGTAGTGTGCGCAATAATAGAGCCGCCAATGCCGTAGCGAAACGAAAAAATATCGTCGCAGGAGATTAATATGTCGACAGGTATTCATTTTTCGCGTCATTAAATATGACTTGGGACTTCCAGCTTACAAAGGAAACACATAAGCAAAAATCAAAAGCATTACGTCGCCAGTACGTTAATAACGGCCACAGAAGAATTCTGTTTATCGATAAGAAAATTTTTACTTTGGAGTAATCGTTCAATAAACAAAATGATAGAGTCTATGCTCAGTCATCTCAGCTAGCATCAGAACTAGTACCTCGAGTTGAAAGAGGTCACCATCCTGCATCTGTGATGGTATGGTGGGGAGTTACATAAACAAGCTCCATTTCTGCGAGAAAGGTGTTAAAACTTCGACAAGTGTACTAGTCTGACGGTTTGGAAAAAATAGCACATTGTTCGAAAACGAGCCGTGGATCTCTGCCTAAGCCCATATGGCAAGAACTAATCAAGACTGGTTAAGTGGTTAACAATTTACCAAACTTTATTTCAACGGATGATTGGTCATCGGTAGTCCAGACATAAATCCTTTAGACTATAAGTTGTGGTCCGTTTTAGAGGGCACGGTCTGCACTACTCGTCGCCCAAATTTAGAATCTCTTACGCGTGCACTTATCCGCTCAGTGGACAATTTTCCTATGGACGTGGTAGCGGTCAGACTTTGGTAGTCCTGGAAGGTAAAGGTCAGCTATTTTGAATAATCTTTTTTTGTTATGTTCTTAAATATTTAATAAACCAAAAAACAAAAATTTTCAAAATCTTTTGTTTTGGATTTTATCAAGAAAACCCCGTTACAAGATCATATCAAATCCTAATGTTATCCTAAATGTTAAAGGGTGCCAGAAATCCATTTCTTGAAAAGCGTAAGTACTAAAATTATTTTGTATTTAAAATTCAATGAACTACTTCCATCCAAAATACATTCTAAGTAAATAAATATTTTTCTATTACATCACAACAAGGGGCAGGGAAGAGCTTCTCGAAATCAGTGAGATGTGGACTATATAGTTTTACACACACTGATTAATTCTCACCGAAATTCAGAATATTCCGTATAATATAACTGCTTCCCATTGGTAGAAATACACTCAAGAAAATATGTTAGTAAACACAGCAGAAAAGTATGCTGAAAAGGGGAAAGCAAAAACGGGTTTGTTGTTTCAGCAAACACTGTGTCAGATATTTAATCAACCCTGAAAAAAGTTTGTTGTTATGGCAGTACATTTGCTGTAATAACAAACAAATTGTCTGCTTGTAAGTAATATACATTGTCTGCTATTAAGAGAAAACTTTATTTTTTGAGTGTATGAGCTTGTCGCAAATATTTTCCAAATCTCGTAAAAAATTTAGAGTTTGAAGTCTGTGAAGTTTGAAGTCTGCGAAGTTTGAAGTTTGCGGAGTTTTCGTTTATCTTCTACGTTTTATTGAGTTTAGACCATGTATCTTCAGTTGTTAACACTTTTCGGTTCTCGTAACAGACTATTTATTTATCACGAAGTAAATTGGCATGCTTGTTTCAACAAATATTCGTTTGCACTCCTTAAATTTGTCTGAGGTTTCGTTTGGGCGAACCGACATTTTGCTTTGCATGTACCAGATGTTACAAACATCAACCATATAAGATTATTCTTGAAAATACAGCTCCCATACAAATGTTCCTACATAGCTTGCATCTATCGCTTTTATGATAAAAACATATCTGTCCCGTTATATGTAGGTAATGGAACAGGGTGGTGGAAGATTAGCTTGACCAATTGGTAGTGACCAAATAGAGGGACGACAAAATAGGTAAGAAAGTATTTGGTTTAAAATAAAAAATTAAATAAAAATATGCATGTATTTCATAAGTGATGATTTATCCGACCTTTCGTATTGTATTTAAATATTAAATTATTCGAGCGTTTGGTCGTATTTTCAATTTATTTTTCTCATCGATATTTCGCTCCCCTTTGAAAAAGTCTAAAAATAATTCTAAATACATAAAGTAAAACAAAAGAGGTAAGAAAGTTAACTATCTATTTTGTATGTATGTATTTTGTTATTTAAGTTTTATGTCGGGATGAGACAGCGTAAAGCGGGGCAATTCCCCAAAAAGAGGGACAATCCCGCCAAAAGTGGGATGATTGGTCAGGTTACGGAAGGTACAATATAACGGCTTTGGCTAAATATAACTTTGTTTGCTTCCACCTTAGCGCTTGCCCACATTTAACCCAGCATTTGTGATGAACAGAATCGAGGAACCGGACTTTACAAGACCCGAATAACGATTCAGAACAGAATAACGATTCCAATGAACCGAAAACGGTTTCAAATGAACCGAAATACGGGTCCAAAAGAACAGAAAGCTTTTAGTTAATGTATGAGAACAGTATACAGTATGAATCATACTACAAGCTTACAAGGTCAGGAAAATTTTTCTAATTGAAAAATAGTTGGTTTTTGTTGGAATAATAGGCAATTCAGTTAAGCACACACACTGGCATGACTAGTTTGACAAAACGGTTCTTGAAGGAATCAAACACGATTTCAGAATAACAGGACTCGGTTCCAAAGGAACCAAAAGTATAAAAAGGTGTATTTTTATCAAATTTTATATTCTTATAATAAGATATTACACTTAGGCCCAATTCTTGACTAGTCAATCATCTTTGATCAACGATCAAACATAATTTAAACTCTAAATTCACTTTTTAGGTTAATAGTTAATTGCTGTTTGAACGACCATAGTGTGCATTTAAACTATGATCAAGTGACCATATGATTTTGACAGAAAACAACAAGAAGAACGAACACAAATCTTCTTTAATTGTTAATGTGAACAATTATAATCACCATCCTAGTTGAAATAAAAATAAAAACGTATCATTTAACTCGTAGTGCAGTTAAAACTTTATTTCTGCTAAAATATTTTCCAATTTCATTAAATATTTTGTATTTTATCACTTCACTTTTGTTTTGCAAATGGCGTCAGTTTGATGCATTGTAACGATTAGCCGATAAATGTATGAATACTGGTTATTTTTCATAGCATTTGCCACTGTTGCCACATGGTAGTAAGATTATTTGACAAGGCACTGAAAAACTCTTTTCGTATTTAAAGTCAGATCAAACATAAATCAAAATCAACTGATTACCAATTTAAATAACCAGTCAAAAATTGCGCCTTAGTCTCCAAATACCCGGTTCTTCTCGGTACCGGACTCGACATAACCTGTTCTTCAAATTCGCGAAACCGCACATCACTAACCAGCACACTTGTTTTTTGTTCATATTGTCTATGATTATTATTTCGGACGATTATTTTGGTAATAATTTGATTATTTATTTATAAATTTATTTAGTCAGGAGAAATGATGTATATTTAAGTAATCGTACTTAAATGCATATTGTTATAAATATTAAACTCAGTATTTTTTATAAAATTTGTTGTTTTATTTTTATCGGCGAAGAAATTTCATTACGAAAATTAAGAGAAAAATAAACATTTCAATTTATTTATACACACACTAACCTTAATCATTAAAATATACTATAAGGTGTATTTTAGAGAGGAAGAGAGAGAGAGAGAGAATAATCAATCCTACGTAGATGGAATAGCGAGGGTATTGGTGGGATCAATGAGCGGTGAGTGCTAAGAATATTTCACAGACTTCACGTCGCTGCAACGAGTTCAAATGGAATCATTTATTCGTCAGATCGAATTTGATAATGTAAACAAACCGATTTAAATACATATGTACATACTTCAATATTCCACAAGCACACACATATAAGACTGGCTTAAACATGGAGAACTTCATATATAGAGAGGAAATTTGTCTCATCTGACGTTTCCTTTCACACTCTTCGTGTTGAGTTGGGTGTGGTAGAGAGCTGTTGGGCTTGCACCAGGTGGAGTTACAAAAACTATTGACTTTAATTTGTCATGTCGTGTTGGTTGTTAACTGTGTTTAACACAATAATTTTAATACACAAAACGAAATTCCTTTGTTGTTTTCTGGTTGGTTGTTTTGAACCATTGCAATCTATCTGCTATTATTAATAAAGCAATTATTTTCAACATCCAACGTTCATATCACACCAGGCCACATGTCATAAATTTGCTGAGCGAAATGTAAACTGTAGATATATGAATTACTCTATGGGCTTAAAAACATACGTATAGTCTTCTGACGCAAAGTCAGGTTGTATACTTTCGATCAACAACAATCTTTGCTTCGTTTCGAAATAATTGTTCAGTTTTTATTATATTTAAAAGAAAAAATTCTAAAAAATTGGTAACAACTAAGATTGAAGTTCAATACCTCCGGTACTTGAGTCATATTCCAAATATGTCCAAACAATTCCTTTGAAGATTTCCCAAGCAGCTCACTACCCTGGGAACGCAATTTTCGGACGGTGGCAAAACTGTGAAGGCGAGTGAATAAGTAACCTCAATGACATGTTAATACTGGTGCGAATATGGTGATAATATCCAGTGAAGCGCACTCAACTATAATACTGTAGAAGGCCAGTGATACAGCATTACTGGCCAAATGCGGAAAAATACAAGAAAAACAAACTCCACACACTGAAGGAGTTGTACCCTGGTCAAAGTCTGATCAATAATGTGCGGCTGCATTAACAATAATGGCAGTAGGAAAATGTACCTCCGTGACCAACCGCAATTAAAATATATAAAATAAGTTTCCCCTCCAAAAATCAACTTGTTGAAGCCAACGTTATAACGACCACGACTTCATGGATGCACCTAGAATGTAAGATGTTTATACAGACCCAGTACGAGTAGTAAACTGACCGATGTCCACGAAAATTGCAAGATTGGCATCACAGCGATCGTGAGAATGCGGTGGGCAGGAAACTGTGACATCTACTACAGCTTCCATGAAAGATATATCATGAATTTGGCTTCGGATTTGTAGTTGGCAGACTACTACTATACCTAGTCTCTAGATTCAACCCTGTGTGAACGAAATACAGGATGGTTCAAATACAAGTATAATTTTTAAAAATTTAATTAACGCCCAATTTCATCAAACAATGTTAAAACTAACTGACAGTTTAAAAATTAGAAATTCCATACAAACTGACAGCTAAAACGGTTCGTTTAGCTCTAACTGAAAGATAACTGAACATGGTGAAATCGGCCGTAAATGAACTAAACTTAATTTATTTTGGTATATAAGATTTATGGCTTTATTAGAAATAAGAAAAATTCCCATTATTTATTCTAGTACATACTAAAGTATGTGCGAATTTTCGGCATATAGGAATCCGAAATTGCATTACATATATTTTGGGGTTTGTCAGAAGAAAAGCATTCGTTGTCACTAATGGTGTTATTGTTCGTCCAAGCGCAATGTCGGTGATGAAAAGGGCGGCTGACAATCAAGGCGCTTGAGTTCAAATCTCGGGTCGAAGAAAAAGTGTTACAAGAAAACTAATCGTTATGAAACCCTCTCTACACACACATTGTATGCTTTCATATACATTGTATACTTTCAGGCGAACAAATTTTAATTCCACAAATTTGCGCAACTAAATGTTCATCGTTATATTTGCCACATTTCCCAATTTTTATAAAAAAAAATGTCTACAAATTTAATCGACACATTGCAAAACGCAAAAAAAAAACAAAAATTCCTTTGGTGGGATTCGAACCAAGGAACTTCACCAGCTGCCGTTTTCTAGTCGGACATGCTACCATCGTGCTAATTGTTGTGCTCTCTTACCGCTTAGTTCTGGTGAACATTCTGGTGATTGGTATACAAATAGAACTCGATTTCATTCATGTGGTTGCCGTGGCTGGCATCGCAGTAACTCATCCTGTCAGTCCAATTTTTCAAAACTTTGCTGACGGTTTCTGGTCCTATCTCACGGTATAACGATATTAGCCTGAAAGGTGTGGATCGTTTCTGGATTACTCGCAGAGAATCGGTCTTTAACGCCACCCCACAACAAATGTTTAATGGAGTCCAATTGCAGCTCAAACGTGGCCAATTGACATTGTTAAGTCGGCTGATAACACTATTACCGAACTTAGTGCCCAAAAATCGATTGATTGATGAGCTGTGTGACATGGTGCGCCATCCTACTGAAACCAAATATTATCCAAATTCATATCTCCATAAAAAGTCCGTAATAAACTCTCTGTAGCACTCGCCGTTGACTGAAATGGCGTTTCCATCAGCAATTTCGAAAAAAAAGGGGCAAATGATGCCTCCACTCTAAAATCCACACCAAACTGTCACTCTCTGTGGATGCACTGGCTTCTCGATATTGGCTTTTCGTCAAATATCAAATTAGTCTTGCGAAACGTTTGCACAAAATTGTGCACAGCACAGTGGCTGCTTCATTTCGGCTAAAAATTATTTTCAACAAACTCACAGTTCGCAGTATTTCCCAACGTTGTTCAAGCGTAAATCGACTCATTTTGACCCAAGGAGGTATCAATATTTCGAGCAGAAAAAATCTATCAGTGTCAAAATAACTTATGATTTAAACAAATACCCGTATTTGGACCACCCGTTACTTCAACATTTCGTTCATTTCTGTACATGACCCGACGGAATATAAAGAGAAGAGACCACAGAAATATTCTTTGACCGTCTAAAGAGGTATACGACGGCTGTCTTGACTATGACGTCGGAGTTATTGTAATGTCAAAATAGGCGGCGAGAGCGTATTTCGACCAACCCTCGGCATATTCAGTACTGAGACTGTTAGATATTGCCGCGACAAAGAAACACTTCCATGAGGCTTCTTGGGTAATTCTTGATCAAGACACGAAGAACCAAATTGACCACTTAGTAATTGATGTAGGCCACTCTTCCAGTGTAATGGACCTACGTGTACTTCGATTCGGCTCGACAGATTTTTGATCGCAATGTTGATTTATGGATAATGGCAATCGTTATCGAATCAAAAACATGCGAAATGTTACTCGATAGCTCTGCTGTTATCGGGAATCCATTTGTATATTAATTAATAATTTTTAGTTTTAATATGCAATATTCACGCGAAAAAACGATCTTCTACATTTTAATTTTTGTTTTCTAAATATTAAGGATTTTTTGCTGCCCAAATAAGTCGATTGCATAAAATTTGAGTCGGACTGGACTGTATACTCAATCACGATTACTTCGATTATTAAGCTAAAGAAGATTAAGCTAAACGAACAAGTACGAACCAATCACAAAATAACCTAGCCATAGAAAACCTGAATTTACCAGACTTAGTCAAGGCCTATGCAGATTATAACCGACAACTTTGGAGCTCGCAATCTTTAGAAACTGCTGCAAAAACCGTACCCGGTTTTGACAGCGTTACTTTGTTGACAGAGTAAATCATAATTTGTTATTCCCGAAAATCCCCAAAGCAACTATTATACTGCATTTGCACCGACTAAGATTAGCGCAATTCGAAGGATAACTCCGTTAACCCACAAGATTACTCATAGAATTTTAGTTTGTAAAAACTGAAGTTTAATTTTTAACCTAATTTTAAACGGGTGTACAATTTGATGCAACTCTGGTTATTACTAAAAAATGCAATCATAATAAAAACATACACAAAAAATCAACTGTTTGACAGACGGAAGCCGAACGAAAAACCAAAATATTTTTGAGCTCACGTCGATTTGACCGACTTGCCCGATTATTTATTTCAGAAACATCCCATATTGGTGAAACCAATAGCCGCCAACTTAATTTTCCTATGTGCCACCGTCTTCGATAATTTGGTATCGGCACGGAGTTGTTCTAAATTGGTCTACGCACAAAGTTGCCACCTGAAATGTCAATTTAATCTCAAATTGGGTGGTGTAAACGGCAAAGGTTAGAGAACAAGGTTATCGCTAACGTGGCCGCAATAAACTGCGGTCTAAATGCGACATTATCCATACCCAAAAATATGTCGACGACGATCTCCTCGCTTAGTGATGGTGACACTATGAATAATATTCTTCAAATACCTTCGGAATCGGTGTAGAACTGTAGGTTCGTCATTAAGTGTAAAAACAGGAAGCGTACAGCGCACTGATTGCGAGAAGCTGTCCCTGTCCCTTGACTTATATTCTTATATTCTAATATACGAGGGCGGATCAATAAGTCCGTGACTTTTTGAATGAAACACGGTTTTTTTTTGCAAAAAAAATGTATTTTCAACATAATCTCCTTTTAGCTCAATACACTCAATACACTTTCTCCAATTTTTGCATCCCATCCAAAAAATAGGATTTTTCGAGGTCCATAAAATAGGCATTTGTTTGATCAATAATTTCATCGTTGAAGCTAAATCTGTTTTCACTTATCCATTTCTTTAGGTTTGGAAATAGGAAATAGTCACTGAGGGCTAAATCCGGAGAATATGGCGGATGAGATACCAATTCGTAGCCCAATTGATGGAATTTTGAGATTGTGGCCGTCGGTGGTGCAATGGTAGTGTGCGCGGCTCTTGTGCAGGAGGACCTGAGTTCGATCCCTACTCTGACTACCTTAAATTTCTTTCGACGGCGGTCACATCGCTTAGTGACGGCGACGCTATCGAGTATTTAGCCATGAAAAAGCTTCTCAAAATACCGTTCGGAACCGGTGTAAAACTGTAGGTCCCAATAAGTGAGTGAAAAACTAGAACGCGCAAAGCTCAGGTTGTGAGAAGCTCTCCCTAATCCCTTCATGGGATGTAACGGGAAACCATTTTTTTTTTTGACTACACACGTGTGCACCCGTACATGTATGGTAAATTGAGAGCAAACGCGGCACCCATCTTGCAGACAACTTTCTTAAACCCAACTGATCATTTAAAATCGAAACCACACTGACATATGAAATGCCTATGGCATCAACAATCCCACGCACTTTTACTCTTCGTCCGGCAACACCATATCGCGGATTTTTCAGGTGTATTGACCTCAATTGCCCGTCCAGAACGTTCAGCGTCATATGTCATTTTACATCATTTACGAAAATCAGTAAACCACTTTGAAATCGATGGTTCAGAGTCCCCATAGTATTTATCAAGCTTTTCCTTGGATAATGTTTAATGACCACTTTAAATTCACTTTTTTCCATTTTTAAAAAAATGCAAGAGTTTATATGTTTTGAACAGCTGTTAAACTCAAAGTAAATGACGGAATTTGACAGTAGTCTATTAACAGGTGGTACTTTATGGGAGCAGTGTTGCATTTCATATAACTACGAGGGAAGTTATATTCTCCTTATACTACAAACAAGTCATTAATACTCGTATATGTATCTCTTGTTGTCAATGTAGTTGGTAATGAGGCGTTGCATTCTTTTTCTTAAAGGGCGATAATAATATAAAAAAAATATTTGAATTTTTAACTATTTTCGGTAAATTCACTTTTAATTTTATTTATTTTCCACATTTCGATATACATATTAATTCAAAAACAGTTGCCATTTATACCCTTTATGTGCAAATTCAGTTTAGAAATGATAAATGTTGTTCCAATCACCCCACACACTAATAAGTCGGTGCGACATTTGAAAAATCAAAGTCATTTTGGTTTTGCCCGACTTGTTGGTTCAGGCTACTTGTCGGTCATGCAGATCTGTCATTACAAGGTTCGCTTAAGAGACATTGCAGCAACAATCTCAGATATTGGGAAGCAATCAGCAGATACGGGTTAGATTTTTATAGAAGTGTCAGTCGTAAACAAATGTTTTTAAATTTTAAATTGTTATACGGGTAAGGAACAGATTTTCCGTAGTAGACAAAATCAGGTAGTTTTAACGGGAATTATAGTTTATAGTTTGTGGCCGTCGGTGGTGCAATGAGTAGTGTGCGCGCCTTTTGTACATGAGATCCCTTCGATCCCTGCTCTGACCACCTTAAAAAAGTTTTGTTTCGGCGGCGGTCACCTCGCATAGTGACGGCGACACTATCGAGTATTTAGCCATGAAAAAGAAATACCGTTCGGAATCGGTGTAAAACTGTAGGTCCCAATCAGTAAGTGAAAACTGGAAAGCGCACAGCTCAGTGATTGTGTCCCTTCATGGGATGTAATGGGAAACCATTTATTTATTTTTTTATAGTTTAGTTTCGTTTACTTTTCAGTAAATTTTATTACAAAAATACATATATTTAAACCCTTTAAAGTAAAGAACATTGGTTTGGAATACATGTATGTATTCATAAAGGATTTTAAATTTAAAAGTCTGTTTAAAAATCTGAACAAAAATATGATGTCATAAGATAAACCGATTGACTAAACTTTTCAAATATTTTGGTATTTTGGTGTCACGAAATTTTTATTAAAAGAAAAAAAATCCCAACTTGGATTAGTGAAAAACTTTGTTTTCGTCAATTCTTTGTAATTCGTAATTCTCTGTAAAAATACTATTGCAAAATTTTTATTTTTCTTAAAGAAATGCGTTCTAAATAAGATTTACAATGTTTCCATTTATCCAGTTGCCGAAATGAGTAACTCCAACTAGGTATTATGCGTACGTTTCAGTTGGCAAAAGAGTTGATCCAACCAATATGCAAAAATTGTATTATTCATAGCCATTACTCAAATAATGCTGCACCCTGTCATCATAAATTTCACAATATAATGGATCAATATATTTGAATTTATAATGAACGTGCAGTTTTAAAATGTGCCGGAAACTTCTTTATAGTTTTTCCAAAGGTTTTTAAGGGCGTTAATAGTTTTGGCATCTGACACATCATATGAATGAAAAGTACTGCGTTACTTTCATAATTGATATTAAAGTCCAAAAATTCAGGAATAAAAATAAATCAGTGAAAGAACACCTATCAAATGTTTCTTGTGTCAAATTTATGAAGGCAACAAAAAGGCGTTTGACAAATGTGAGTTTGGCACAAATTCACTAACGCCACCATACGTCTATTATCTGCGTTGGAGTTAGCGTATCATATGTATGACTTTGACAACACTGACTTAGATTAGTTTTTTGAATTATTCCGTTACAATATTAAATTTTATATTAAAACCAAAAATATATAACTTCATCTATTTGTTATTTGAATGGTAGACAATGGTGAATCAAAAAAAATTACAATTATACTAATTTTTCCACTTTTTGCAACTAAACAAACCATAACCTCACTAGTAATTACGTTGTTGTTGTTGGCTAACATTTGTTTAAAGCCCCTCCCTCGTACTTCCAGTTAAAAAACGGTAAATTTATTCCAATAATTTGGCGGACAAAATCCAACAAGAAAGTGTTACAATACATACTTACATGTTGATGATGCAAATGAGAAACTCCAACTTATCCTTGAACAATGTTATTATTGTTGCGTAGAAAAAAATCCTTAATTTCTCCAGGAAATCGATGTCCCGGGAGGGATGCATGCAGACGCGAATGTCCCTTTTGATTTGATACAAAACAGTACAGCACAACTTGTTAATGGTGACTTTATTTTTGGTTTTCTTTTAAAACTCAACTTTTAATATCCACAATTAAACACAAACACACACACGACAATCACCGCCAACGATTTTCTAAAGTGGATTTTGAAATATAAAATGCAATTTTACTTTCTTATTTAGTAGTGTTTTTTTTTTAACATACAAACAACCACATACGTATAAGATTTTTACTTTCTTAGATGACACACACGAATTGTTGAATTGGAGCAGCAGCAACAGAGTACAAAGTACTAATGATGGAGTTATTAAAAGTGTTACATGGCAAGAATCTCCACTTTTTTTTAACGAAACTTTAATTAGAGAGCGGTGTAGTGGTGGATCCGTGGGGCTACAAAAGAAAATGTAAAGAAACGAGAGAAGGCAACAACAAGTGTTTATTAATAATACCGTTCTTTGCCAAGAGTTTGGAGAGAAGAATCTAACAAGTGTTCAATTTATATGTAAGAGCGAAAAAATGTGTAAAGAAAAATAGATTTTTTTAAAGCTACAAAGCAAAACAAACAAATAAAAATGTAAGTTGTCTGTCTACTGGTTAGTGTATTAGTTTTTCAGATAAAAAGATTAAAATCATGTTTTGGAATTAGCAGTTTTTGTTTGTTTTTTAGCAGTGCACACTGGGACACAGGGAATATTATTCAGTCAAAATACTGTATAATTATCAAAGCTGACAGAAAAATTTATGCTTATATGCTGTGTTCAGGAACACCCCGATATCGCAGCATTCTACATTTTCTATACTAATATTATAGAGAGGAAATGTTTGTGAGTTAACCTTCTAAACTACCTTCTAAACTACTCATCCGATTTTAAAAATTCCTTCACCAGTAGAATGATACGTTTTTACTGAGTGCTATAGGCTATTTTTTTTGCTTATCCCCCTACTAAAATTCAGGCCGAAGTCAATGAAGAAACAATGTATGCTACTTATCAGCAGGCAATTTGTTTGTTATTACAACAAATGAACTGTCATAACAGCATACTGTTTGCAGGTTTGATAAAATAGCTGACATCTGTTTGGGGAAACAACAAACCAATGTTTGCTGTAGTGGCAAATTTGTTTGTTGTCTCCTTTTCAGCAGTCTTTTCTGCTGTGTTTACCAACATATTTTTTTGAGTGTAGTATTTCAATAAACAGATGGTTGACATTTGTATGACATTTCAAACATGAGATTCAGATTATAACAATTAAATTGGCGAAAAGAAACCGAAAACTTCATTACCGCTTTTCTCTACACTGAAAAAATAATGGATCAACCAGCACAATGAAAAAGTTTCAACAGTTATACATTCAATTGATGTAACTTTTCATTGATATGGTGAACATTTTCATTAAAGAAACGATCATATTCTTCCACATGTTTTCATCATCATTGAATTGAAGATTTTTTTAGAAATATAGTATAAATCATATTAACCCAGTGTGCCAAACGGATCCGTTTCGGATCCGCAAGCGGGAGAAATTCCTCCCAAAAAACGGATCCAAAAACGGATTTTATGTCCGTTTTTCGGATCCGTTACGGACATTATATTAGGATCTGTTGCGGACCCGTGTATTTTAATAAAACGTATCCGTAGCGGAATCCGTTACGGATCAGTTTCGGATCCGCAAGCGAGAGAAATTCCTCTAAAAAAAAACGGATTCAAAACCCGATTTTATGTCCGTTTTTCGCATCCGTTACGGACTCGTTACGGACATCATATTGGGACATCACATTTTGTTGAGTAGTATTTTACATAAGTGACATGTTGTACTTGTTTAATTGGCCAATATGCTTTAAGTTACAATTTTGTATAATAAATGACATGAAATGAAATTTGACTTTCAATGCTTTTCTCCTATTCTAAACAAAATATATTTCAATTGAGTTGTAATTTACGAAAAAATTTATTAAAAACTGATTTTCCTGCGTCCCACATAAGGACCTTTTCTTAAAAACAAAACTCAATTAGCGATTACACTGATTCCTTTTCTTACTTTTTTACGGAGATAAATCGGGATTGAAATGGATTATTCAATTAGCGATTACACTGATTCCTTTTCTAACTTTTTTACGGATCCGTAAATTCGCGATTACACTGATTCCGTTTTAAAATTGTTACGGATCCGAAACGGGTCCGCAACGGATACCTAGATTCGTGATTACATTGTTACCTTTTTTAAATTTTTTACGGATCCGAAACGGATCCGAAACGGATCCGTAAATTCGCCGTTACACTGATTCCTCTTTTAAATTTTTTACGGATCCGAAACGGGTCCGCAACGGATCCGTAAATTCGCGGTTACACTGATTCCTCTTTTAATTTTTTTACGGATCCGAAACGGGTCCGCAACGGATACGTAAATTTGCGATTACACTGATTCCTTTTTTAAATTTTTTACGGATCCGAAAATGGTCCGCAACAGATACGTAAATTTGCGATTACACTGATTCCTTTTTTAAATTTTTTACGGATCCGAAACGGGTCCGTAACGTATCCGCATCCGTTTTTGTGCACATTGGGAAGGAATTGTTTGACGCACTTTATTTGTTGGTGTGTGGAGCTTAGCCAATAGGCGGCTGCGCATGCCGGGGGAAAAGATTAGGCGACGGAGGCAGACGGCTCAAATTTCGATCGGCTTTCCATTCTGGTTGCGTCGTTTACTGCGCCCAAAATGTATCTTTCCAGGCGGTAGCATTACAACAGCTGATTTATTGTTTATTGTTCATGTCATGAACTTGTCAAATTAAAATGTATTTTGTTTTAGTATTTTTTTTTATTCAGTTGTATTAACTCCAGTTTTGAACTTTCATTTATACCCAGTATAACAAGTGGAACAAAAAATATCTTGAACAACTCTAAAATTTCCAAAACGAAGTGTTCTCAACGCTTTCCCCTATTGGCATTAAAAAGAAAGGAGTGCAGCAGAGGCACAAATAGATTTATATTTGATTGTTCGTGTCATAAACAAAAAGAAAAACAAATAATTAAGGTTGTTCTTGCATCACAACCTCTAGGAGCTCAATCATAATTCGAATGCTACATCCAGGTTTGTATATTTGATATTCAAGATTCTTCTGATAAAATTATGGTTTATAATGCATCTTTTGACAAATATATGGTTTCCATTTTCATTGATGTTTTGAAGTTTGAATATGAAATTCGGGGTACAGCGCCATCTACGCTTACTAGTACGTACATTATTTATTCAAACAAACTTGTAGCTATAGTAGAAGTAGGCGTCCTTCTACGACAAAGTTAAACATTTTCGTAAAAAATCGAAAGGTCATTATATGAAATGCTGTGAACGAGAGGGGGTGACTGACAAAATTGGGGCTGGCATTGTGAATACGGTTTTCAAGTAATAATTGTGTTGGATTGAACAAATGTTTGAAAAAAAATTAATGCACCAATGTTATAAATCAATGATAAAAAGGGTTTTTCAATAAGAGCGCTACAAAAGTTTTTTTAAATAAAACAAAACCGGTTTTAGATACCAATGAAATTCTTTATTCCTGTGAAAGTACGTTCGATGCCATTATGTATGGAACTCGATTTCTTTTGCATGGCCACCACGGGCACGCTTGCAGAAGTCCAGACGCTGAACTCAATTTTCGACGGGTTTCAAGCATAAATCGGCCGATACTGCTGCAATTTCACGTTCGATATTCGTACGAAGTTCATCAATCGTCGCTGGCTTGTTGGCATAGACCATAGACTTGACGTAGCCCCACAGGAAATAATCTAACGGCGTCAAATCGCACGACCGAGGCGGCCAATCGACTGGGCCATTTCGTGAGATAACACGTTCACCAAACTTGGTTTCCAATAAATTGATTGTGGCATTCGCTGTGTGGCTTGTGGCGCCGTCCTGTTGGAACCACATGTCCTCCAAGTCCACATTATCCAATTGGGGCCAAAAATATTCGGTTATCATTGAACGGTAGCGATTCCCATTCACAGTAATGTGCCGGTCTTGATCATCACGGAAGAAGTACGGCTCAATGACGCCGCCGGCCCATAAACCGCACCAAACCGTAATTTTTTCGGGATGCAATGATGACTCATGGATTACGTGTGGATTGCTGTTTGGCCAATAACGCATATTTTGCTTATTGGCGAAGCCATTCAGCCAGAAATGAGCCTTTGTTGAGGCCTCTTAAAGTTGAGGCCACTGACTCCAAATTTCGGCAGTAAATTTTAATAATTTCGACTCGTTGTTGGCTCGTGTATCTTTCCATGATGAAATGGCAAACCTTACTGAAGAGAAATGTCAAAAGAGCGGGAAAAAATATGGCGTCGTTTGCTGTCCCTATCGATTTACTTTTGTAGCGTCTCTGTTGAAAACCCCGTTACATTACATCAATTGATGTTAAAAAAAATGGCAAATTGATGAGAAGTTTCCATGCATTAAACTGGTACTTCACTTCCATTAAATTTATGGAAAAGACTGATGAAGCCCAATTTTTGAGTAGTTATTGAAATTGGTAATCAGTTGATTTGGATTTATGTTTGATTTGTCTTTAAATACGTAAAGTTTTTCAGTGCTTTCATACTACCATGTGGCAACCGTGGCAAATGCTAAGAAAAATAACCGGTATTCATTCATTTATCGGCTAATAGTTACAATGCATTAATCTGACGCCATTTGCAAAACAAAAGTGAAGTGATAAAATACAAAATATTTAATGAAATTGGAGAATATTTGAGCAGAAATAAAGTTCTAACTGCACTACGAGTTAAATGATACGTTTTTATTGTTATTTCAACTAGGATATATTCATTAACAATTGAAGACGCTTTGTGTTTGTTCTTGTTGTTGTTTTTGTCAAAATCATATTGTCACTGGATCACAGTTTAAATGCCCAACTATGGCTGTTTAAACAGCAATAAACTATTAACCTAAAAAGTGAATTCAAAGTTTAAATTATATTTGATAGTTGACCAAAGATGATTTTCCACTCAAAAATTAGGCCTGAGAAACAATTGATATTCAGATCAGGACAATGCACAAATTCATAATTTTCATGTACGTTTTTTTTCATTGTAGGTTTTGTTTGAGGGAGTTTTTCGTTTTGGCAGCTGACACATACATTTACTATTTGCCAGTCTAGGGGGGAGCAAAAGAAATTGGGTAACACGGTGGCGAGAAATTAGATTACACCCTACCAAATGTAAAGGTGCGTGCAAGTTTGTAATAAGTACTCGTAGTATAATATTAGGTATCTCCCATCTTTAAGAACTGACAGTAATTTAATATTTTGGTCTTATGTCGTCGACATTACGAAGGCATCAGATAAACTCTTCTGAAACGTCTGAGTCTCTGGAACAGGTTATGCTAACTTGTGTCGCATAAATATACTTTGATAGAAGATAATATAAGCCACTATATATACATATATCTACAAAAAGAGTATTTCTTCCACACAAATAAGAAAAAAAAGAATACTTCAATGTTCGGCAAATGGTTGCACCGGAATAATTCTTGCCTGAAAGCAATTGTGGAGCCACCACAAGACAATTTCTGATAATCTTGGCAATAGTTTGCAATTCAAGAACGATGAATTGTATATAAATATAAGGTTATCTTTCTGTTACAGTGCACAGTCATAGAAAAATAAAAACAAAATTTCTAGTTTTCCAACCTGGAAACCATTACGAGTCCTTATCCTAGCCTAACCTAACCTATATCTTCTAAAATCCCCAATATGTCAACATCAAAATGTGTCTCACCGGTTTAGATCAATCAACCCCAAACAAAACACACACACAAAGAGAGACTTTGTTGAATTATTTGTATGCAAACTGGTTTTATATCTCACTCTTTCTTTCTCTCCTTGTGACAGAATACCCCAAAATGGAAAATTGGAATTTGTACGCAAAAAATCAACAACAAAAACAAATTGCGAATATTGGGATGCTGCTGCACATTAACACAACGTTGCTATTTATAATGGTTGAAGTGGAAGGGGAGAGGAACACAAATACAACCGCAAATTTCTAGTAATTTCTCTTTGTTATAAACCAGAGGGGGAGCCGAGCCAGTCTGCAGAGCTGGAGCATGACTCGTGTGGTTAGGGTGTCCACACTCGAAACCGAATAACCGGGTTTTTACTATTACCCATGTGCAAATTTTTTTTTAAACGTCATTCTCGAACAAAGCGACGGGCGACTATTTTACGTCGGTTAACTGGGCTTTGCTCAATGGGTGCCAAATTTTGAAATAAATAAAAAATTAAATTAAAAAAAATACGATTTAAAAATGTTAATGCAATTTTCGAACTAAATGGATTGCTATTTCAAACCTAAATATGACTGAAAGAATTATCAAATATTGATAAGATTTTCCAAACATTTATTTATTTCAAATTTAAAAATTGAAATCCATCAATATGTTCAAGAACATGAATTATACTCAATTGTGGAGGTATCTACGTTCATATGGTTGCATAAATGATAATAGTGTCATTCCAGAGGTTGATAGTGCTAACGTCTCTTTTGTTCACTCTTCATGTATTTAACCCATTCATGATGATGTGTGTAGCTCTGTTGATTTTGCTAATGCCTTCACTTTTAACTGTATCTTTTAAGCGCTTTGGCTCGTGTAAAGTCAATGGCAGTTGGGTTGATAGCATTTCTAATACGTTAAGTATACAGGGCGTTGCAGGTACGTTAAGTATACAGGGCGCCCCATCTTTTATGTTGGTATAAGAAAGAATATTGAATAACTTTAAAAAAAAACAATTTCCATATAAGAAATATTCTTAGTTAATTTAATGCTTTACAATCCATTTGGGCTAGTTTTGATATCAACATCAATCAAATGGCCGCCACTATTACACTGTGTGTAATTTTTTAAGTCATGGCAAAATAACCATATACGGACACCATTACGTGATAAAAGACTAAAAAAAAAAAGACCCGTGTCTCCCAATTTTTCCCAAAGTCATGCCCTTTTTTTTATGGGCCGCCAAAGATTTGGGGCCTCGGTATCATTTTCGTAAAATGTGATCATTTTCTCAGGCTCATATCTTGCAAACCGTTCAGAATTTCGATTTACTCTCTGAGGCAAAGTTGTAGCTCTTGTCATAAAGAACAAAAAAAAACTTCACCTTCCAGATCAAAATCGCAAAAAACTTAAAAAAATTCAATTTTTTTTACCTTTTTTCCCGTATTCAGGTCCATAGGTAGCAAACCGTTCAAAATTCAAGGAAACAATCAACTACAAAAATTTACCTAAGATCTCAATAAACAAATTTCTAGAACATATAAAATTCCTAGAGATGATTCTTAACACTGTTTGGGTAGCACGCAAAAGTGAAAAATTTGCCGAAAATTTTTTAATTCCATTTTTTTTTACCTTTTTCTCCTGTTCAGGTCCATAGGTAGCAAAAAATGAAATATGCCTGGCCAGAACCATGTGCATTCTTCAGTCTATGTTGTTGTATTTGTTCATCCACACTTCCTCTTGGCCTCCACGAGTTACATTGGAATTGATTCAGAGGTGAGCGTGAATCCCAATTACAAAGAAAACAAAAGAATTTTGGGAAGCCGCCCCTTATCGATGATCCCTTGCAAAATGTTGATGACCTTCAAATCACAGCAAATCTTCCATTTATTTTCGTAATATTTGATTTTTTCCATTATATCTTTCAATGTTTCATAGCTTTCTTTCATGTTGATATCCATTGCTAGCGGAATGGAAGGTTTTCGGTTCGACACATGCAACAACACTGCTTTCAAGCTTGAAACAGAACCATCAATAAATAATCTCCACTCACTAGCGATGTAGTTCATTCCCATTTTTACCACCAAAGCTTTTATATCGTTGCAGTAAGCGAACGAATTGTCGTCATTTAAGGATCATTATTAAGGATTATATTGTTACGAATTTCCTTAATCGCCGTTTTTAGCTCTGTTTTATTCCCGTTAATAAAACAATGTTCGATTTAAATTACGATAAGTAATTATATTTTACTTATACAGTTTTAAAATCAACACTTTACAAAAAGTGTATTTTTTACTATCAATTCGCGTTGCTTACTTGCCGGCATCTGATCACAAACTGAACTCGAGTGCCAAAGACCTCAGCCATAGAGTAATACACATAGAGTCTGCAGCAGTTTTTTTCTTCACCCGGAAACCAAGAAAAGTCACTGGAATAGTTGTGTACAGAGTTATACAAACTTGGCAACCGATGCAGAATGAGAAAAATCTTTTTTTTAATAAATTTGTGTTTTAATTGCAACCACTAATAATAATAACTCATTATTAGATTTTCTTTATTTCACTTGTTATCTCTTTTTTCCTCGATTTAATTATCACAAACATACTCTCAGTTGATGAGTTTTGTAGTTTTGGTTCAATTCACAAAAGCAAATGTGTAAAAAATCTTTCTTACTTCATCCTGCATGTTTTCCCAACTCTAAGGTTAATCAGCTGTGACATTGAACCTCCCTGACCTCAGCTATTTAACTATATGAACTCACTATACCCAGATGGCATTATATTTAGCAAATTCGAGAACCTTCTAGTCATTGTGTTTGGTCATCTTTATACTGATTAATGAATCCACATCTGGAAGCAAGTAGAACCACCTCGAATAGTGTATTATTATCTGAAGCGAATTTATGCTACTGGTTAAGCAAGCTGGTATGTTGTTACAATGCATACTTTTAGGCATACACTAATCGCACTGTTATTAACAGTAAGCCAAATACATTAGCATGCATATTACATTACTGTGGCATAAATAACGATTTTAATTGTAACAATATCATGTTTACTTAATCATGTTCAATATGATTCCAGACATAATTTGACCACTACAACTCATTTGAATTACCTAACTGACTCTCATCAGAGAGATACACGTTGTCAGTAATTGTGGTATTCTTGTAAGTCTGAATTTGTCAAAGGCATTTCACTCGTATGGTTATCGGAAAATTAAAGAACAAATGTATGTTTTTAAGTACTGCCTGCATGCTACTGGTGTCATATCTAACGGACCGATCACAATTTGTTTGCTTTAATGGTATCCAGTCTGGTTTGTGTAGCATTACATGTGGAGTTCCCCAGGGAACTGTGTTAGGTCCGCTAATCCTTATAATGTACATCAATTATGAACGTTAAGTAGTGTCCAGTACAACGGCGCCTGGCTTCGAAAAATTGAGAAGTGTTTAATTTTATTATTCGATATGAGTATGGATTCCGAAAATATAATATAATTTGACTCTTATGTTAACGTCGAATCATTCTAACTTGCATGGGGTATCCCACCGTCATTACGACGTAGTTTCATAAATTGTACAAAACATACACAAAATGCTTCAAACGTATTTAATGGGTAGCAAAACAATTACATAAAGGTAAGATAAATTACATTAAGTGTACCAAATAGTACATAAAGTCTGCCGAGTGTAAAGTCTACAAAATGTGTGCTAAAAATTACATAAGGCGTACTTAAAAATAAAGTGTCTTATTCATAAAAATTTGTGAGATTTGAGCGACATTTTTGTATGATAAACAGTCTCTCAAACCTCTTATAACTTTTTATGAATAAGGCCGATAGTATATAACGTGTACCAAAAAGTACAAATTGTACATTGTGTTCCAAAAAAGTACATAAAATGTAAACAATATTTACCAAAAAGTACATAGTGTACCAAATTAGTAAATACAATGAATCAAAATGTACATAACGCACCAAAACAGTACATAAAATGTACGAAAAAATGCACATCGTTCCAAACCCGTACATAAAGAGTACTAAAATGTACATAAAATGTACCAACAATTTACCCAAATCTACTTTTTGACTCAAGAAAGTACCAGAAAAGCCCGCATTGGTAGCCACAAATTACATAGAAGTACAAAAAAAAATTATTTTCTACCACAGTTCCTAAAAGTACTAAAATATACTTTTGATGGCATCCAGCACATTACATTTTACTTTTGTTACCAAACCATTTACTTTCTGGCATCAAAAAGTAAATATCTTGGAACTTTAAATGTACTTCTTGACTACCAAAACCGACTTTTTTGTTGTACTTGTTGTTGTACAACTTAGTCTGATTTCGAACTGGACCGCTAACAACGGACTATCACTTAACCCACTTAAAACCGAGCTTATCTTGTTCTCTCGGAAATATAGAACTGCCGTCAGTTAATGGGGTGCAATTACAGTTGACGGAAAAGGTCAAGTACCTGGGAATAATTCTCGACAGAAAAATGTCTTGGAAACCGAATGTGGAGGAGAGGGTGCAAAAGGCGTCTGTTGCTCTTTACTGCTGTAAAGGGGCGATAGGAAAGCGCTGTGGACTGTCTCCTAATATCACCATGTTATACGGCAATAGTCAGACCAATACTTCTCTATGCCATCGTAGTTTGGTGGAAGAAATATATTCTGAATTCCTTGATGAAAATTTAAAGATCAGCACTGATTAGCGTTAGTGGGGCAATGGGCACGACGTCAGGTACTGCACCCAGTGCTATCCTGAACATCTGTACTCCTAATATCAAGGCCGAATCGGCAGCCGCTACATCCCTGGTGAGAATCAGAGATTGTGGTGTCATGATACCGGTGCATTCCGGACACGCTGAATTGCTACACCGGATCAACTCTATTCCCGTAAAAACGGACTACTGTATCCCCTACCTTCTACCAGCGACAAATCTAAGAACTTCTATTCCGAACAGGAATACCTGGGAAAAGTCACTGGAAAGGGACACCATTAGTATCAGATTTTTCACGGATGGATCAAAGTTGGACGGGCAATGTAAATATCTCCTTCAAGCTGCCTGATCACTGTAGTGTATTTCAGGCGAAAATTACCGCCACACTGGAGGTTGCTGAACTACTGAAAAGTATTGTCACAACCCTCCGGAGAATATGTATCTACACAGACAGCCAGGCTGCCATAAAATCCCTGGAAGTCATGTTTGCTACATCCCTGACGGTGAAAGAATGCCACTCATCACTTAGGGCGATTGCAGAGTATTTTGACATCAGGCTCATCTGGGTACCTGGACACAGCGACATTCCAGGCAATTGCGTTGCGGATGCGTTAGCTAGACAGGGTACTACAGCACAGCTTCTTCCGGCAAAAGAAGGTGTTAGTATGCCAATCTCTACCTGCCGTTTGCAGATCAGGCAGTGGACCGTTAATATGTTCAAGGACAAGTGGAGACTTACTTCAATTTGCAAACAAGCCAGGGTCCTCTGGCCACAGGTGGACAGGAAGAGGACTAGGCAACTACTTAACTTGCCGAGAGGCAGGTTATCCACAATGATAGGAACACTTACGGGACATTGTCTTGTAGGAAAACACGCCCTAAGATTGGGACATAGAAACTCCACTCTCTGTAGATGCTGCATGGAAGAGGACGAGGAAACGACGAAACACCTTCTCCTGGATTGCCCTGCTCTGGCAGGACTGAGAAGTAGGATATTCGGAACACATTTAGTTAGCACCGTAGCCTTACAGGATATTCCTGTAGGTCTTATAAACAAATTCATTGAAAGGGCAAATTGGCTAAACGACTAGTCAATAGTTGCTATAGAGGAAACTGCAGGTATCACAATGGGCTTCTTTATCCTAAGTGTGCTAGACAGCATGCTGTCTTGCAGCCTTTTCAACCAACCATATACTTTTTGGTACATTGTTGGGCATACTGTCTATACATCTAGGCATACATTATATACTTTTTTGATACACTTTATGTACTTTTATGTACATTCTATTTACTTGGTAGACTTTAGGACACGGACACAATATATGACATTTTTCGTACAACTTGTCTGCTAGTTGGCACATTTTATGTATTTATTGGTATATTTTTGTACATTGTTTAAACTTGTTGGTACATTTTGTATAATCTCTGACACACTTTATATACCTTTCGGTACATTTGTTGTACATTGTTTGTAGTCTTTGGCAAATTTGACATATTTTATTTACATCCTATTACGTACAATCGGGCGATTCATCGTGAGGTTTGATTTTCAATAGGCTTTTTTTTTTGACAGATCACGCGTGGCTCATATCAAACTGCTTTGTCATTTTTGTTCAGTATCGTTTGTTAAGTCATCATGGAAAACTCCCCACACCACAACAGAGTCTCCAAGTTGTTCAGATGTATTACGAAAATCAGCGTTCTGTTAGAAATGTTTATCGTGAAATTTTGTTCAGTGATGAAGCGCATTTGTGGCTCAATGGATACTTTAATAGATAAAATTGCCATATTTGGGCTGATGATGAACAACCCCAATCCATTATGCATTATATCCATCCATTATATCCATTAAAAACAATGGTATGGTGTGGTTTATGTGCTGGTGGAATCATTGATCCATATTTCGTCAAAAATTAGGCAAATCAGAATGTTACCGTCAAAGGTAACCGTTGTCGCACCATGTTAACGGAGTATGTGCTTCCCAAAAATTCAAGCGCATGGTCTCGGTGAGCTCTGGTTTCAACAAGACGGCACTACGAGCCATACAGCTTGTGAAACAATGGACTTGTTGCGAAATCATTTTGGTGAGCACTTAATTTCACGTTTTGCTACGGTAAATTGGCCGCCTAGATCGTGCTATATCACACATTTGGACTATTTTCTCTGGGGATATGTAAAGACTGAGGTTTTCAGTACCAGCTTCGATTGACGCTTTGGTAGCCAACATTACTCTTGTTATTCGCGAGATACCAGTCGCTATGCTCGAACGAGTCGCCAAAATTGGACCTTCCGATTGGACCACGTTGTCGTGGCCAACATTTATGTACATGATATCATTTTCAAACAGTAAATGTCATAAATTGTTCTTTTAACCGATAATAAAAATTTTAAGTTCACTTTCAAATTAATGTCTTTAATTTGCATTATAAATCCCGATACAACCCGATACATATCGTCGTACCGGAGTTATCTGCACGTATATCACAAAATCCAAAAAATTGAAATAAGAACACTTTCTAAGGCAATTTTTCAAGATCTATCAATCTGTCTAGTCCCCAGGTCGCTACCTCTTACAGATTATGAAGTATTTAGGCGTTTTATAATTGTATATCCATAAAAACAAAAAATAAAACGCATTATAAAATCGTACATAACAATTTGGTGCATATACTTACAATGAAAAATATATCAAATTTCCGAATTCAAAAATTGTTACGTTATCTCCACGTATGTGTAAATAAAAAATTATTTTAACGACTTTATTATAAATTTATAAAAAAAAACTGAATTCTAATGATAAACTTAATTAATTTTTCAATTTCAATACTCCATAGAACAATAATTGTTATAAACTAAAATATTTATAAAAATCAGAACATAAAGACAAATTTATACCACTCGAAAACAAGTTTTCATTATGAAATAAATAATAAAAAAAAAAGCATTTTTTTCTCTTATTAACCAGATATTAAGTTAGAAAAGTATTTAACATCTTCTTCCGGAAGATAAATTATACAGACTTTCAATGTCTTTTTTTCTCTGATGAAATTTTATTTCGGACTGAATTATCAAACTCAGTTTCAAAAAGATTGTTTGGTAATTTTTCAGCAAATAGGCGGTGTATATTGACTTTTAATTAATTGTTTTATATGTCAGAATTATTCTACATCTGAACTTTTTAACTATAAGTTTTAACTATTAGTAAGATTCTGGGTCATATCTTACCCAAAGCACTATAACGTCAGTAATACTAAATACCTACTGAGGGTTAATTTCGAATAATAAAACAAATCAAATAGCAACAAGAGAAATACGAATCTTAGTGTTAAAAAAAACAAATGTAAAAGTAACCATTTTTTAACGTGTTTCTTTTAGTTCATTGCCACGTATATCCCACATTTTGAACAATTTCTCACAAAAAGTGGCGTATACGATTAAATGACAAAATTTTTCTGAAGGAAAAATTGCCATAACTCGAAAAATTTTCTCCATGACCATTGATATTATTCCATATAAAAATGAAGAATCCCCACCATTACATCTAAAAAAAATATTGGCCCACTTTTTTCATACCATTTTTTTGATATACCTTTCTGAAACTTAAAATTCAATATCCAAAAAAAAAATTTTTTGGATGTACATACGTGCAGATAACTCCGGTACGATGATATGTATGTAATTCCAACATATTTATCTTATTCACTATAAGGATTTTAAGTGGAATGCCAGCAGTGAATAAATATTACAGAAACAAAATTAATGGCGATTTGTTTTACAGCTCGTTTTTCGAACCTACTGAGGAGCGCGTGCGTTTAATATTTATATTTGGAAAGAACTGGCGTGCGCGTGCATTAAAATACTACTAACGACTTACGAGCCCAAATTTGCATGCGGAAATATACGATTTTATAAGCACGCTCGCGTGCGTTTACGATGGCCTGTACCAAATCGACTGTTGGGGGTTATCTGTAAAACCTCATTCATTCCAGGTTACCTATGTAAATTTGATTTTCAAAAACACAAAAAATTTTCAAATGTTAAAATATGAATATGATTCTCAAATTTACATAGAGTGTGAATTTGAAGAAAATTTTAAATTAACGATTTAACATTGAATTACAAATTTAAGCACCATTGTCAAATTTAAGTAGAGTCATGTAATTTTTGTGTTTAAATTTAATTTTATTATTTATTGAAGTTTATGTGCAATTAATTTTTTTTTAAAAGAACCCCATATGCACCGGTTTTTATCAAAATTAAAAACCAAAAAACAGGTTTACTAAAACATTGATTCATAGAACAAACCGAAAACTTGTTTCTTTACAAATGTATTTTTCGAACAAACCGGAAACCGGTTTTCTAAAAATGCACTGTTTTTTTGGCACAATGCTTGTGATGTTTGATATAGTTGTGTTATTTTGTCGTCTTCGTTTGTTTTATGTTATTGTGTAGCGATACGGTCGTTGTTTGTTAATAATGACCGTAATTCTCTTGTTGAAAGTTTATTGCTTTTGTGCTGAGCCGCTGGCGTCATGCAACGCCAACGTTTTGATTTTTTGAGTATTGCCAGATGCAGCCAATGTATTGAGTTAAACAGCGTTGGTTAATGCCAGTCTTGTAAAAAAAAACTGTGATCCTTTTTTAGTAAATCCCCGTATTCAGTTCTTACGAAATTTTCGTTCTCAAAAGAATCTCATATGTATGTATGTATCATTTGAGTTTTATTATAAAAATCTGATATCACTTCACGTCGATATGGTTTTAAATCACCGGAATGGTGTTCTGCAAGCAACGATTTTGCAAATCACGTGATATAAAATCGCTCAGGAAAATGACGGTGAACACAGGTCACTTGTTTGTTTTATGCAAAAAAAATTTATTGTAAATCTTTTAATAAATTATTAGAAAACATCATTTGAATTTTTTTCTTTTTTTAACTTATTTTAATAGAAAAACACTTGAATTTCACAATTTCTACAAATGATGTTTATTTTGGTTCACATTACTCATCTGTATATCGTGATTTTCTGTTCCTCTTTGCCTGTCCCGTGTTTTGCTTTTCGAGAATGAAAATATTAATAAATATTAATGAAAATAATTTAAATTAAGAAAACTCGACAATTTCACAAATTCACAAATTTTTATTAAATATGACCACAAACATATGTTGGGAAGCAAGGGAAATGAGAAACAAAGCAAAGCAAACAACAAAATCAGCTGTTTGCTTGGTGATTTCGAAAACATAAAATAACGCCGAAAATATAAAATTACGTGATTCTCAGAACACCTACAAATCACCGGGGTGATCTTAAAATCGTTCGTGGTTTGAAATCGTCGTGATATCAGAACAGGATTTTCTTCAATCGTAATGATTAATTTTGAGTAATACTACAAAAATCAGAACATAATCATTATTTTTGAGCACTTTCACTTTACAATTATTGTACATATATGGTTTTTTTCGCCAATATCCTCATAAAACAAATCTAGAGGAACCAACCAAGTCGAAAAAAATTATGGCGGAAATGCAAAGATTGTCCAAAAAAATGCATTGTGATGAAATTATTTTTCTTTTATGTCTATTATAAGTCATTGACAATCAAAATTTTTATTTTTTAATCAATAATCATTATTTACGGTCCCTGGTATCGTGATAAAGCGTACACCACTACCCGATTCTACTACTGCATTACACTGCAGCAAGATTCTCTAGTTTAGAGATTTCGTGTAAATTACCAGCTGATTATTGTTTTGAAAAACAGATGTTTGGTTAAACGAAATCTCCAATCACGAGATTTCGATTGCTGTGTGTTCAGGACTTTAGAGTAATTTTAAGTACTTTTCATGAAAAAAAAACATATGACATAATCAATTTTTGAGGCTGATAATTTTTAGTTGAAAATTCTACCGGTATTAATGTAATCCAAATGTTTTTAATAGTTTTTTACTAGTAGATGGAAAAAATAATGGATTATTAGAGCTTACCTCATAATTGAAACGTAAGTAAATACATTTATATAATGTGTGTGGTATCTAGGATTGTAATGTCTGTGCGGAAATCGTGTCGCACGCAAGTCGCAATGCATTTTATTGTGTGAAAACGGATTTTAAATATAATTTCGTTTTCTTTAATTTGAACTTTTCAATATACAAAATACAAAAATTCGACTATAAATTCGCAGACCCGAAAATAGCTTTAGACTCAGTTTATTTGGCAAAAATGCTTAGAAATGTTCGAAGAATCCTGTGGTGGGGACGATTTTTTTCCTCAAATAGTCGAACTACCCTAGTGTACATATAGAAAAAATAATGAAAATTTCGTGCACCCGAAATTACGCTCACTTTTCATTTGCTTGGTATTCACATAGATTAATTTATTTATAGATTTGTTATGCGTCTCATCTGACGTTTCTCTTTACGCTTCTTCAATGGGGCAACGAAGTTGTCAGCTGTTTTATTACAACATTTGTGTGAATATCGAAACCATAGAGTAATCTCAGACTAGAGAGAATATTTGGCTCATCTGACGTTTCCTTTCACACTCTTCGTGATGCGGTCGGAGTGATAGAGAGATGTTTGACGAAAAGTGATATACACCAGGTGGTTACAATAACTTCTTGCTTTAATTTTTCATGTCATTTTGGTGAAAAACTCTGAAATTTAAATGTGTTTTACACTTTTTTATTGACTGTTATTGTTAGCATACATTTGTGTTGTATTTAACACAATAATTTTAACACACAAAACGAAATGCCGTTGTTGTTATTTTGTTCGTTGTTTTGAACCATTGCCTCTATCTGGTATTAGTAAAGCAATTCTTTTCAACAGTAAACGTAAATATCACACCAGGCCAAATGTCATAAATTTGGTGGGAGAACTAGTAGATCTACTATAAGTATTAATCTATGATCGAAACATTCACAGTAACAATCTCAGCCGTGTTTGTCAAACATCAGCGACAGAGTTCTTCTCTTGACGTTCAAACCTACCGGCCTCTTTGAAAATTTATCTTAATAATCAAAATCATTTAAGGTGCCATTAAGATGTTCTTCCCAATTTTGTCCGACGGATTCAAATAACTCAAAATCAGAGTCTGAGCTGCCGGTTAAGTCTAATTGCCGAGACTGGTATAAAATTCTTATGCGAAATCAATAACATAATTTTGTGACGATATCGCACTATTCTTCAGATACAGGAAAGTTTCCAGAGTGTAAATATAATATGAGTGTATTTAATTCTTTTTATTAAAGATGCAAACAAATTTTAAGAAATAATACCTTGTTCTCAGTAAAAATGTAAATACTCATTCTGAATCCAATAGTGTTGCAGAGTGGTTGGATAACTGTTTTACAGCGACTTCCATTTCAACTCATCTTGTTTTACTTTTGACCTTTTAAACATTTTGACACCGTTCCGTCTCAATTGATGGATAAGACTCATCGGAAGAACTGAAATTTAAATTATTCAAACACAAGAACTCCTTGTTCTTTTTAGTGTTGTTTAAAAATATGTGGTTACTTAGAAAAATTTGATATTCGGAAATGCCGAATTGTTCGACACATTATACCCGGTTTATCGAATAATTCGGATAGCATCCACAAATAATAATCGTTTTCCCAAAATAAAACTTGAAACTTGTGCCCCTCAGGGTTGATGGAACCGGGAAATTCATACGTCGTTTATAAAGTTTTTATGTAAGCTCTACAGCATTTACATTTTGATCCGATCCGATATTAAATAACAAATATATTATTTTTGGACTCAGGTGATAAAATCTATCAATGTTAACATTAGAGTTAGGCATTTTAGTTCATCGAGTGAGTGCTCTTTTTGGTTCAGATCAGAAGAATGAACTACTAGTTCGTTCATTTAGTTCACTAGTTCATTGTGACCTATCAGTTCGTTAGTGTATAAGAACTGTGAGCTGAAGAGCTCACTTCATTTCAATTTGTCATTTTAGTTCTATATATGAGAACAAAAACTAAATTTCATACAATTATGGCGACGAATGGAGAAAATTAACTAATTTTTTAAGTTATCTAAGATGTTTTTGACACTGCGGTAACTTTTTATAATAAATCTCCACATTAAGGTAGTACGTGACATAAGTCAGAAATAATAGAGCTTCATTTCAAAAAGCGAGCATTAACTAGAAAATGTCAAAGAGAACTACACACAAATACAAAAACTGTTAAAACAAGTGAGCTACTGAAATAAAAGAGCGCAACAGCGTGTACAAGTTCATCTAGTTCGCAAAAGTGCATCGTTCAGTTGTACTACTCGTAGTTCGTTCGTGAACTATACAACTCTAGTTATCTTGCTTAAAAAGGTCTGAGTTATGTGGACAAATTGCATTTGTACCCGGAAATTTCGTCAAGAAAGACAATTACAGGGTTGTTATGACAGTTATTTCTTACGAAAACAATCAAAGGGTGGGATATCAATCAATTGTTATCAATTCTTGTTTCTTAAATAAAAAAATAAATGGTTTCCTCCCATTACATCCCATGAAGGGACAGGGGAGAACTTCTCACATCACTGAGCTGCGCGCTTTCCAGTTTTCACTCACTGATTGGGACCGATTCTGAACGGTATTTTGAGAAGCTTTTTCATGGCTATGTACTCGATAGTGTCGCCGTCACTATGCGAGGTGACCGCCGCCGAAAGAAATTTTAAGGTGGTCAGAGCAGGGTTCAAACCCAGGATCTCATGTACAAGAGCCTCGCACACTAACCATTGCACCAACGACGGAGACGAAAATATATCGAGAGCTTATATTCAATACCAGCTATACGCAAAAACACAATTTTTCAGGAGAAGGAAAAAACAGTTTATTTTCCGAACTCTCGAAGATTGAAGTAAATTTTCTTCTAGTATTTTTGTTAAATATTATTAGTGGGTACTGCATAAAAAATTATTTAAAGATTCAATCTTCGAGAGTTCAGAAAATAAACTGTTTTTTCCTTCTCCTGAAAAATTGTGTTTTTGCGTATAGCTGGTATTGAATATAAGCTCTCGATATATTTTTTAAAATCTGTTAAATAAAGCCCTACATATGTATGTATAAACATTCCCCATACAAATGCTAACTTGAATGCTGAAATGCTTTACCACAGCCCCGTACTCAGTTCTTCCGAAATTTTCGTTACAATAAGTAATATGTATGTATGTCTATAAAATAGAATAGAAATTTAAGCAAATACAATTACTGGGCTGTTACGCCAAAGTTATTTCGTACGAACACAATGGTTTGATAATTGTTTGGGACCTTAATTTTGATATATCGATATACCACATGAGTTAAAAACAAAATGGAGGGGCAAAAGCCAATATCCAGGAAATATTTGGAAGGTAAATCAGAGATTGGTGGTTGGTTAGGTTTGGGGCAGGTGTGGTTTGGTAGAAACCCAGGTCAAACTACTCTCGGCGATCCATTGATCCTGTGATTGTCCGATGAAAAAAGAGAACAATATATAAGTGGGAATAGAAGGATAAAAAAAGAGTGTATGTACACGATGAAGAAGAGATGATCGTGGTATTAAGCCCTCACAACGGTTAACTCCGGCCATTCACCTTGTAGTATGCTCACTTCGGTTGAGTAGAGAGACTCCAGGTTTCCTATAAAGTATCGCCCCAAGTAGCTCAGCCAAAGTGGAACAGCTATAAATAAGATGTTCCATCGTCTCGGACTCCTCCTTGTCCTCTCACAAACGTCAGTAATCGGGTACAGAACTATCCCATTAGCCCGTCAGGTGTCTGATATTAGATTTATTAATCCACAGGCCAGCCTCAGATCTTCCCTGAACAGGCCAACTATGAATCCTGATCGGGATCGGCTATGTTCGTGCCACAGTCATCTCGAAGTTATACAGTCAGATTTGGAGATCCAACGTCTGCTAACTGTTCTAGATGGTAACTATTTCCTGTTAAATATAAATTACAAAACTTCTTACGAAAATTACGCAAGAATTGAATTCGGACCTTGACGTGGAAGATTATATCTGTTAAGCTATCGGAGATATGTTTAAAGCAAATAGTAAAAATGTAGCGGAAACCGAAGTCGTACCAGTTATGTTGACGAATGTCTAGCTAAAAAAAATAAATTAATTTTGATAAGGAAAACATACAAGAATTGAATAAAATTGCACTCCTGAATACGTAAAACAATCGAATCAGTGGATATGCCCTGGAATGCCACATCATGCTGTGATATGTATGTATATCACTTGCTTGTTTGAGCAATAATGTACAACAATATTACGAGTACATGGATTTTGATGCAGTTAGTGAAGATTCTAAAAAAACAAAGTTTCCCGTTACATCTAAAGAATGCATCCCGGGATTTCCCGTGAATTTTGTCCATTTTCAATTCCCGCTTTCCCGGGAACTTTATCCGGGGATCCCGGGAAATTTCCAAAAGATTACAATAGAATATTTTAGCGAAAAAGTGTAATTTAGCAAGCCATTCTTGCACTAGGGTATTCTATGTTTTAAATTATTGTATTTTCGTAAAATATTGGTATCAGCACCGGTATTCTTTAACTTTTTAACGACTAAAATCGGTGTTTAATTGAAAAATTCGAAATTTTTGTATTGAAATTTTTGGATTTTGACAATTTATCGACCGATTTTTCTCGTTAAAAATTTACAGAATTCCGGTGCAGTTCACTGAAATTTAAACGATTATTCGTAGGGATGCCACATATTCGTTTGTTGATTTACATTGTTATAATAAAAAGTTGCATATTTCCCACGATTGTATCGTTGCTGCAATGTAGCTTGTTTTACAAGATTTTTTGTAACTCAAATGTTGTTGCTGCAACGAATACGTCATTATCTGTGGTCACAAGTCACAACCGCATGTTAATTTTTGCAACTTTTCATGGCATCGTTTTAAGGTTCGGATTCCCTTTGTAATAAATATTGTCTTATATCTAGGGAACTACACGTAGGGTTATCCCTACACTTTTGCACAATTTGTAATGCGATATGTACAGTTCGATTCTATCTAGACGCCAATTTGAGCATAACACTGGTTGTTGTTGTAACAGATTAGAAACGAGTTCAAAATGTCCTGGAGCAGGATCGAGTGATCCACGCTGGCGAAAGCTTTAGACAGATCTAAAGCTGCGACCACTGTGCGTTCACCCTAGTTAGTGGGTTTATCGGGTTTTAGGAGCGGGATAACTCGAGCAATTTTTCACACGACCGGTATGATCAGTTGGCACACCGAAAGGGTGAGCGTATGCGCGAGAAACCGAATCCCTATTGGTCCGAGTTTCTTCAGCATTATCATCGAGATGCCATCAGGACTGAGAGTTTTAGAGGATTTATTTGGATTTGGAGATTATGGCTTGAGCAAGGTACTAGATCTCGTTTGAGATTCGTAGTTCTCCGAACTACAGCTCTCTTAGTCCTATTCTGCTGGGTTGGGTGTGCAAAAAATTGCTGGCAGAATTTGGTAGCGCATTTCTTGGCATTCATGTAGTGCGTATTATCAAACGCGACAACAATGTGATCCTTATTGTTTGCATTACCAGATAGACCTCTGACAGTAGACCATAGCCTTTCCGAACCAATATTGCAATTTTCCAGATGTTCTAGCCATCCGTCACGACGGTGCTGGCTGGTGAGTAAATTAAACTCATCCGTCAGGCGCACACTAGTCACAACACTGGTTGTGACCTCAGATGTGAGATACAGCCATGGACATTAAAGTAGCACTAAAGAACTCTTTAAGTTTGAGGTAGAATTTTTTTTAATTTGTTGTCGAGCTTAATATCAGTTAATATCAACATGCCAGTTTTATTCGCAATCATGCACGACAATGACCTCAAACACACTTCAAAGCTTGTAAAGGAATGGTTTTGAAGGAGAGCATCCCCGTTCAAGACCTGCCGGCTCAAAGCCCCGACTTGAACCTGATTGAAATTCTCTGAAACGATGAAATTGCTCAACATAACTTGGATGATATTTGGGATGAAATACAGCATTTCGTTGCTAGCATTTGATTCATTGTATGAGTTGTAGATCCCAGATGGTAAATAAAGGCTACACTACTAAATAAACTAAAAACATAAATATTTATACTAATTTTTAAAATATATGGGCATTTCCACAGAAAGGTCTACCTTTTGTCACATCACGTCACCCTCGTTAATTGCTTATATTTTAAGACCAGATAGTTAGATTGTTTTTTCATCTGTTATTAAATATAGAGCTGCTTACATTCTGTATTTAGTAAAAGAATAGAAAACTATCGAACTTCATGGTCCTAAAATATAAACAATTTACGATGCTGACGTGATGCGACATAGGGTGGCACTTTCTGTTGAAATGCCCATATCCTCTTTATGGTAGAAATTTTAATTAGAGCTATTTTACTGTCCAGTTAAAATCTGACGTATAAGATATTGCAGGCATTAATGAGCAGACATTTGGAAATTTCGTCCACATTTTGTTTTCTTTTGAAGAATATGCATTTTAGTCTTTTGTGTTTACAGTTTTTTTGTTACTAGAACTAAAATACAATAAGAAATATGATGGTTTTTATGACAACATGGAGAATAACCGCAGATATAGTATATCTCCCAGTCTCGCGGAAGGTCGCAAATGCAAAACGGCCTACTTGAAGATTAAAAACGCGAATTATCGGAGATTTACTTAGTTTATCCACCTTATTTCTCCTACAAAAACATATCTTTAGAGACACAGTTTAATGGACTTCTTTCAAGTATATAACCACAACAAATATCTCGGACCATGGTCTTGCTAAACGATTTGAAGCTAAAAAAAACATCTAAACCAAAAAACCTTTGCATAAACGTTAACTTCATTGTTTTATAACCAGTTTTGTTATATTACATGTTAAAGTGAAAGAAGCTCTTACTATAATCTAACAGATCAGATATCTAAGTGCGAAATCAGTCTTTTTTGCTGGAATAATAGCACATCAATTGTTCATCTTGTAAAACAACACCTCGGAGGTGCATAAAACAAGACGCAATTGCGCAAACAGCGAAAGGACAAAATGCCAAGCTCAGAAATTGGTTTTCAAACCATGATTCTCTACAGTGGCATTTCCAGACTTTTGGAAACATCGAACATAGTTGGGGGCATATATCATAACGTCGGTGAGTTGTTGAAGGTTGAATGGGTAATGTGATAGTGCTAAATGCAAAACACACAAAAATGCTGGCAACACTGTGATTGATATTGATGAAAATATTGTGCACCGTCTACTGCAGCTGAGACCCGTAATAATTATTATTTTTCGTTTACTTTCCGTTGTTTCTAATGACGTTCTTCTCAACAATTCCAACTCCGACGAGGACACAACACAAAGTCGACGGCAACGCAGCAGTAATCGTTTGTTTTTTCATACCCTTTTTATTGTGTGGACACTGATATTGTTCACTTGTTTGCCCATTTTTATGCACTTTTTCAGTTTCTTAATTTTCTCTCGCTTTCTTGAAGTGCTTTTAATTATTTTTATCCATTTACTTCATTTTTAAATGAAAACCAATGAGAAATTAACCCTAAAGGGAAATTTAACAATTTTATAGAGCAAAAATTAAAAGTAATTATTTAGATTTTGCTTAAACCGAAATAGACATCAATTGTATGTTACTTTGGTGTATATTTTCACTGAGAGTGGACATAGATAGGCGACACCACACCACGAAAGCCAGCAAAAATAATTAACTTTTTGTTGTTGTTATGGCTTTTGTTATTTGATCAACTGCAGAGAGAGAGGTGAGTTGCGTTGTTTGTGCTGTTGTTTTCTTTTTATTTCATTGTGCTAAATTGTATGTTTTTTCTTTCTTTGGGGTGCCCGATTTTCAGTTCGCCGCAGTAAACAGCGCAGCAAACCTTGAAATGATTTCTTTTTTTATTTCATCTTTTGAATTTGCTGTTGCAATCTTTTCTCTTTCTCTTTTTTTTTCGTTTACTTCATCATACTTTACACTTAAAAATAGCTCAGCATATAATTCCCTGTTTGAGGCAACCATCACCACACTACACCACCGCCACCAATGTACCACACACACAAACACATCCTTTCCTGCCTCACACAAATCGTATTGCGTCCCATTCAATGAGGTACTGATTCATTTCAATGGGGGAGCATCCTTTTCCACAAGATTTAATTGAAACACTATACCATTTGTATACTTTTTTTGGCAATTCTGTTGCTGCTTCGATTGCTGTTTCTCACCTTTTTCACTTGTCACTTTTTTATTATTAAACTTTTTTCGTAAAAAAATTTTCAGCTAACCACGTTTCCGTTCTTTGTTACATTTTATAGGTAGAAAATTGATAATCCCCATGTTGATGGGGACGAATTTTATAGATGGGGACGAATTATACGCGATAAATTTGCACTTTATTTTGAGATTTACTATTAATTTTATTGGGTTTAAGATTTTTATTCTCTAGTACATTGGAAAATTTTCCTATTTTCGTTTTTATTTGCTCGTATATGAATGAAACGTAATTTTGGTTGATGCTGAAGGGTCAGAAAAAAAACAACAGCGTTGTATTCGTAGAGTACTAGCAAATCCATAGTATTGCACTGATAATATAGGCCGTTTTTTATTATACGCTTATATAAAATGACGATGGGCTAGTTGAAAAACTCGGGATTTAAATTTATTTTAACGAGACATCTAACTTTTAAAATAATGCAATAATTTAAATAACAATTTGCTATAAATAAGTTTGGATATAACCGAATACAACAATTTTCTTCTATTTATATTTGAAGTATTGTTAAATATTGTTTATATCTCCTGATGATGCTACACAAAGGAGTAGCGAAATATCGAGGAAAATAAATATAACAACAGCAAATCTGACCTCAAGCTCGAAGAATATTGATTATTTATTGATAAGGAAAAGGTCGAACAACTTAATAAAAATATATTACTCTACGGTCGGTTGTCTAATTGTCGGTATATCGCGAACGTATCGTGTGTTTTTTATAAATATATTTTACAGTTTTTGTTTAGACATTTGCTTTGCACCAACAATTTATAATTTGTAAACATACTTATAAGAATTTTTAAACTTCGTACTACTTAATCCCTTAAGCCCCGTATTCAGTTCTTGCAAATTTTTCGTAAGAAATTTTGTCATTTATCTCTAAACGGAAAATGTTGTTGCCGAAAGTATTTCAAATATTTCAGTAATAATTCATCGTTGCAATCCATTTTATTTGTAACGCGTGTGTTATTACTTTTGGTTACTAAAATAATAGAAATATCAAAATTCCGTTCCCAAACAATTATAACTTTGGTGTAAAAACCCTGTACTTGATTCTGCCAACGACATTTTCGTAAAGAGCTGAGTACCAAAAAGTGAGCAAAATTTTCGGTTCATGAAATTTTCCTTATTTGAAGTTATTTGTTGAAATCAGGTTTCTCTATTTTGTATGAAAAATACAACCTATCATGGGGGTTATTAGTCTATTCGACAACCAATGCATGGTTACTCTTTTCGTTCAGAATTGTACAAATCTAATAATAGCATTTGGTTGTTGATTAAATTCAAAGGCATATCATTATTACATTACAACGAGATGAGTCTAATAGCTAATTCAGACGGTGATGTGAAACACTTGTTTCGTTTACTCAACCATGATTGTGAATCGCCCTGTTCACAAGACACATTCGTGTTTCGTGTTCTACACATGATAATACTTTTAACTATTTCTTTTTTCTCCATTTTACTGTTTTGTTACTTTTATGATTTATATAAATGTTTTATTTGTGTTAACAATCAAGGCTTTGATTTTATTTTATATTTAAACACACACTTCACTTTCGCTCTATGTTTATTTATTTTTTGCTTTGTTTTGCTTATTCTGACAACTAGTTCAGATAAAAAAGCGATAGCGTACTAAATAAATTAGAGATGGTAGTAAATTATTCATGTTTGGTAAGATGTTTCGAATTGAAACGAGATGGTTCGCTCTCAAAATTTTGTATGGCGAACCATGATGTTTCAAACATGATTGGGGGGCCAAACACGAATGAGAGAACGAAACACGAAAAAAGCCAGCCGTCTGAACTTGCTATAAAAGTAACGTCTGTCAAAAAATCACATATAATAAAAACTCAGTCGCCGTCGCCTATTAATTACTTTGTCCACCGCCGCCGATAATTATCGATTGGCTTCGTTCACCGAACACGTGGCTACCAAAATCACAACAAAAAATAAAACAATTGTATGCCGCCTCATTTATCCATAGAATAACACATACGTAGAAGGTTTTATTCGCTCATCTGACGTTTCATTTCACACTCTCATCGTAGGTTTGTGGAAATGAGAGCAAATTAAATTTAAAATTTACATACACCAGGTGGAGTTACAAAATATGTTCACTTAACTATTTCCTGTAGTTTTGGTATAGAACTGAAAAATTTAAAAGTAGTTTGCACTTTTTTGTTGATTTTTATCGTTGGTATACATTTGTATTGTATTTAACACAACTAGTTTGCCACAAAAACACGAAATTCGGGTGTAGTTCCTTTGTGGATCGCTGTATACTATTGCCACCATCTGGTATTATTGAACCCATATTTTCCACCCTCCACTGTGTAATTTCCATCGTACCTATGACGTTTAATTTATTGAGCGAATAAAAACTTCTATAGTATGTGTTATTCTATGCATTTATCAAAATGAAAATTTAAGTTTTCATCGACATGGATTAGTGGGAAGAAAATAAAAACTGTGTAGAATCAGTGTTTCATGTTAAGGTTTATACACCATTCATTTATTTTATTGTGTTCTTTCATTTCCTAAAAAAATTTTAGTTATTTCAGTCATGATAATGTTGATAAACAAAAAGTTGTCATTTTGCAACGAAATTGCTCAAATGTCAGTGTAAACGATTTCAATTTCGTTCGGCAATTTCAATTCGAAATTGTCAATTTCGTGGTACTGTGAATAAGGCATATACCACTGATAAAAATAAAACAATTTTTTATTATTGATTCGATCTGAAGTTAGTTCTTAGAAGAATATTTTTCTATTTGTTACAAGCTACAAAGATAAGAGGTTTATTTCTACAATTAGAAAAAATGTAAACAGTCGCCACCAGGATTTGAACTCACGTTGGCGGACGATCGTTTCGAAGTTTGTAACTCTTCTCATCAGAGGTTTAGCGTTCTAGGCCAGTGACCGTCTTGTTAACATTGTAAATAATTACAGTTGTCGTCTTCGAGGTTTCTGTTTTTATTAGATGATGTAACTTATTATGAGCTAATTCAGCCAAATTAATAGTTATCGACCAAGCTCATTCCCATGAATGAGAAGTCTGTGGTTAGCTTAATACTTTTAGACCGCAGTTTATCGCAGTCGGGTTAAACAAACCTTGTTATATTACCGAAGATGGCGGCATAAGAGAAAAATTAAATTGGCGGCTCTGGTTTTGCCAGTTTTGTACAAATTATGGGTATTTTTGAAATAAGTTAAACTTTAAAATTGTCGGCCAAATAAATTAAACTTCAGTTTTACAGATTATAATTGTATGAGTAATCTTCTGGGTCCTGCGAATTAACCGAGTTAACTTTCGAAATGTGCTAATGTTGGTCACTGTAAATACCGTATTAAGCTTTCTATTGAGTGAACATTTTGACACAGTTGGTAGTAGGATTTAAATCCACACTGGGGAACCATCGTCTCGAAGCTTGTGACTTCGCATACGGGCAGAATTGCCGGAGTCCCGGCACGCCGCAAAACTTGACTTAAATAAAAATAAATTCGCCCCTATTCTGCATTGCAATTACGTTCCCGCATTACGTTCCGTTACGATCGTAAAATGGTATTACAACTAAAAACATAATTAGAAGAAAAAGAGGAACACAAGAGTGTATTCATAACCAGCTGCTTTGTTGTGAAACGTATGAGATTGAAACAAAAAAATTGTCAATTGTGTAAACATTTTAATAAACAGTTGAAATTAGTGCAAATAAAACAGTGATTCAGTGATAAAACAGATAATATTTAAATATTGTTGATACCGTAACTAATTAAACACATCAGTGAGTACCGAAAGACAAAAAAAAAATGCAGAACAAAAGTAAAAGGTATTTGTGGCCAACTATACCAGTGTGAAGCAAGCAGCCTGTCGTGCCGCGGGTGAAATTTTCATGTTTTTAACATCATTGTACCACAAATTAAAGTCAAGTTAGGAGAAATGAAATTGATAGCAGCGGCGTTATTGTTGGATGGAGAGAACAATGTGTTCCAGAATACAGAGTCAAGACTTGAAGAGCGAAAGTTGAGAAACAATCCATTCTTGATGAGCAATCAATTGTAAAGTATATGTTTTAAATGTGCTGGTGTATGAAATATTAAGTTTACTTTTACAGATTTACAACAAACTTTCGCCTATGTCAATAAAGACGCCTTTAAGTATGTATTAGACACTTGCAGCAGAATCGAATCGAACACGTTAACGTCTTTATCACCGCTTAACAGAGTTGTGGCTGATATGAGATTCTTTGCAGAAGGAAACTACCAACACGGATTTGGTACAGATTATAATGTTGGGATGGGTCAAGATACAGTGTCGAAGTCGCTATCATATTTCCTTGAAGTAATGCAGCAAAAGCTTTGCTCTCAGTGGCTAAGATTTGACCAGACTGAGGAGGAAATGACGCAAGCGAAGCAAGAATTTTATGGAAAGGCCAGTTTTCCTGGGGTTAGTATGTGTGTTGATGGCACACATATAAAAACTATAAAACCATTCGAAGTGGCGTTCACTTATTATAATAGAAAAGGGGCTTATTGCATTAATGCTATGGCGGTATGTACTTAGTTTTAATGATTACTGTGCTCGTAAATATAATTTATGTTTTTAGGTGGGCGATAACAAAATGCGCATAAGAAGCATTGACGCAAAATATCTTGGATGTAACCATGATTCGCATATATGGAGTTTAAGTATAGCGAGGAATCAATTGGAACGGAAATATCGGGATGGAGAGAGAAACACTTGGATATTAGGTATTTATTCACGTAAAACTGTGTGTAAATTAATTGTGTTTTTACAGGTGATGCAGGATGCCCCTGAAATCTTGGCTAATGACTCCATATGGATCTACAAATGTAGGTAGCCAGGAAAGCAACCACAACATGCGGCACTCAAAAACGAGGAATATATGTAGTTGAAAGAAGTTTTAAAGATCCGATTTCGTTGTTTATTGGGTGATCGTGAACTTCATTACTCCCCACAGAAAGCCAGTCAAATTATAAATGTTTTTTGTGCCATCCACAACATTTGTATACACTACCGGGTAGAATATTTGGACCCGCATGAATCGAAATTCGAAAGTTCTCAAGACGAGGGAGAAGATGAAAGCAGTGACTGCAATTACGCTTCCATAGCAGGTAGTATTCGCGGTAAAATACTTTCCTCTTTTTAGGGTTCCCAAAAAGCCATAACATCAATAAAATACTCGTTTTTTGTATTACTTTTAATAAAAACAAATAAATAAAGCGTCTTCAGTTCTTTTCTTAAATTTAAAAACAACAACAAACTAAAGAATTTTCCTTACACTTAGTTAAAACAAAAAAAGCAGTTCATATCTGACATACTAGTTCAATAAAACAAATAAATTCAGCTATTTTCTAAAATGATAGTTCAATAAAACAAATACATTCAGTTCTTTTCTTACATATTAGTTCAATAACAAAAAATTCCGTTATTTTCTTTTAAAGAAAAATTTTAAAAGCTTAACAAAATATTTCACTTTAATCTCCACCTTTTGTTTCAATTATTCTTCTTTTGTACTTGTTGCGGCGCTGCTCTTCTTGCAATTGCTTCTCTGCAATATCAGCAATGTTTTCTATATTGTGGTTCATTCGTCGCAAATTTGTAGACATCTCCTCATACTGTCCTGGAAGTCCTTCGTATCTTTGTAGAAAGCTTCTTGACTTGTTTTTAAATCTTTTAACAAAGACAAAGTGTCTTCCTTTGGCCCTTGCTGCCGACGCATTGTTGGAGTAGGAGCTTATTCGACAGGGTCTTCGGAGCTTGGAACAAGTTTAATAGAACAGTAATATTCTGTAATTAGATGCCCGCAATAGTCCTTTATATGTACATCTTAAACTGAAATCCCAAGGCCACCGTGTACTTGAAGATGGGGACCTCGACGACGTCGCCTTAAGGCAGTAGACATAATGATGGTATCGTTCACTGCCTCACATTTCTGTTCCAAATCATTAAAATAATCGGTTGAGGTACTTAAAGCAAAAGATGTACCTTCAATTAAATCCCCATAGTCCGTTTTGTTGCAGATGTTCTGTAGTTTCTGAAGAAACACACTCCGCAATTGTTATTTTTATCTCACCCCAAATTTATTTGTTGATATTCTAAAAATAAAAAGTTGAGTTGGCAACATGCATATGTAAATTGTGAAACGTTGCTCTGCGTTTTATGAACTACCCATTAAATAGCGAATCTCAACGCAGGTAGTGACAGAACACTTGAAACGGTTTATAAACTACCAAAAGGACAAAAGTGACGTAAACTGACTGATTCGCAATTTATAGAATAACGTCCTTAGTTAAATGACAGACTGAAGTGGTTTTATGTTCTGATTTTAAATATAATTTATTTTAAATGAGCATTTTTTGTAAGATTTAATTCGTTAACCCAAACTGCTTATGTTATGCGTAATATATTTAGTAAACAAGTTAAGTAGGCAACTTTAATTTTCTAACACGATTAAAAGAGTACACTAGATACATATTTTCATGATACATATAAACGCATACGTTTAAGGTGTGCTATACTGACACGAATTTATCCGATACCATATTAAATGTCATGTGGCCGTGGGTGGTGCAATGGTTAGCGTGCGCGCCGCTTGTACATGATATCCTGGGTTCGATCCCTGGTCAGACCACCTTCAATTTCTTTCGACGGCGGTCACCTCGCTTAGTGACGGCGACACTATCGAGTATTTAGCCATGAAAAAGCTTCTCAAAATACCGTTCGGAATCGGTGCAAAAAATGTAGGTCCCAATCAGTGAATATAAAACTAGAAAGCGCACAGCTCGCTGATTGTGAGAAACTCTCCCCAATTCCTTCATGGGATGTAATGGGAAACCATTTATTTATTTTATTTATTAAATGTCATATAAACTAGCTCGCTCATTCATAAAAAGTTATGACGCTTTAGAGAGGCGGTTTATCATACAGAAAACGTCCTTAAACATCTCTCAACCTTTTATTTATTTATTTTAATTATTATTTGAATTATTTCTATAACCGAACCCATAAAGCCATGTGTGGTTACAACATTGAAAGTCTTTCGCAGTTTGGTCTGAAATTGAGTTGAAATTGCTCAAATTTGCATGCAATTTAATAACTACGTAATTAAGATGATTATTTCAATTTCTTTGATATTTACGTGAAATTGTTGTTCAACTCTGGGTTTCCCCACAAATGAACTTGGTTTTTGCATATGTGCACGAGATGGCAGAAAATTTGCCGGTATGTCGACGTCTTAAATAATTTTTGAAGTTAACGCCGCAGCCAGTCTATGCTGGCATCGACTTAAAATATAGTAAGTAGCCGCAGCCGAAAAATCAGCCAACAAACAATAACAAATCAATTGTATGTCGCCTCACTCATTAAACTGAAATTTAAATTTTTCATTGAAATGGATTAAATAGTAAGAACAAAATACTTATATACTAATAACGCATTTACACCGCCGTTTATCTCGGGCAGGTTAGCGATAACCTTCTTTTCTAATCTTTGCCGTTTACACCACCCAATTTGAGATTAAATATACATTTCAGGTGGAAACTCCTTGATTAATTAAGTTGGCGGCTACTGGATTTACCAGTTTTGTACAAATTTGGGATGTTTTTGAAGTAACTGAAACTTTAAAATTAGATCAGTGGATCAAATCGGGCTAGTAAAAATAGGATCACAGTTTAAACCAATAAAGGCGATATAAATGGCGGCGGCGTGAGCGTCAAAAAGTTTTTGGTGGCGGCGAGGCGTCGGAAAATGTTCGATCGGCTTCCGTCTGTCAAACAGTTGTTTTTTGTGTATGTTTTTATAATGGTTTCATTTTGTTAGTAACTAACAGTGTTGCATCAAAATTGCCATCAGTTTAAAATGAGGTTACAAATTTAACTTCAGTTTCAACAGATTAACATTGTATGAGTAATCTTCTGGTTCAGTGCTGCTTAATGGAGTTAACCTTCGAAATGCGTTTATCTTGTTTGGTGTAAATAGCGCATAACGGTCGTATTCATAAAAGGTTATGAGAGGTTTGAGAGACGTTTTTTGTCATAACTTTTTATGAATAATAGCACGTTTACCTTAAATATTTTATCGTGATAATGTCTTGATTATGATTCTACGGCAAAAATGTGTTAACATGCAGTCTTATTCCTTGTTCACGCTGCCGCGAAATTGAAGTCTAACGCAATTTGAGCCAAAATTGAGTTGAAATAGCTCAATTTCGCATATATTTTGACAACTACGAAATTGAGATATTTACGACAATTTTGTTGAAATTGTCGTATACAACGCTGTTTTTATTCCACAAAATTGACTTAGTACTATTTTCGGAATACATGCACAAGAACGAAGTCGACATAAAATGTCCCGGTGTGTCGCTCGTCGTAGATAATATTTTAAAGTTCGCGCCGCCACCATGAAAGTTCGTTTCGACTTAAAATGTTAATCAATATTATCGGCTAAACCGATTTTAAAGGCGACAATTACTAAAAGAAGATTTTTTACACAACCAACGAGTTGAGCCTAAAGTAACGTCAGCCGAAAAATCACATTAAATAAAAACTCAGTTGCCGCCGTCGATTAATTTTTTTGTTGCTTCAACGCCTTCGATAATTATGGACACTGAACACGTTGTTATAGCTCATTCGCAGTACAAAATATTTTCCCGATTTTGTATAAAATGTCCTAATAAATCCGAAGTGTTCGCATTGGGATTTCCCTGATTTGATTGAAAGTCAAGGCGTATTGATGAAGTAGTGTTACTACGACAACAAACATACCAAACTGACAACAGTAGGCATTTTGTTTTGTCTGGTATTTTTCCACAATCACATTCAGCACAAATGTATTCCAGGAATAAAAGTAAACAAAAAAGTATAAAATATATATGTTTGAGAAACAGTAAATACCTAAGAAATTCGATAAATGAATATTCTAGTATTCTACTGGTACCACCACATCGATGCTCCGTTATTGAAATGGTTGTAAACAAACGTACTATTCGTTCGTAGTGTGAGATACAACAGCGTTGCATAATCAAAGTATTTTTTACCTGATTCCTAGCTAAATAAGAAAAATACCCGATTTGTCGTCTGTCAAAACGTATGGGAAATCAAACAAATTTTGGAGCAAATTTCTTTTAGCAGCAAAATTTGATTTTTTGGTTTTTTTTGCCTGGTAGGGCATTAAATGCGGAAGCCCACATTTTCCGAAATGTAGGTCTCCAAAGCTTGAATGTATAATCGCGCATATCTTTGCCATTTATTATCCGATCCTGATTAAATAAATTTCATAAATCGTTAAATTTATATTCCACTCAGGCAGAGGGATCAAATTCCCTCTGTACTTTAAGTCGATGTGTGACAAAATCAGAAAAATAGCCCGAGTTTTTAGAAATAATTTCTTTATTTTGGTGTGTAAAAACTACAACAAAGGACAACAGAAATAAAAGACAATAACAACAAAAGACAACAACACCAAAAGACAAGAACAACAAGTTGATTAAACCAAAAATGTGAGGTGAAACAACATTTTTTAATTGAGGCCTCAATGGGTTAATAAAATGAAATATATTTATATACAGAGTTATACAGTGTCACAATGGCTTTGTATTGATACATATTTCAAGCAGATCCGATGATAAATACCTGAGATATGATCGATTATATACTCAAGCTTTAAAGGCCTATATCTCAAGAAGTTGGACCTTGCGCAAAAAAAACTTGTTTTTCAACTCTGCGCAAAAGCCTTTACCGTTGGTGAAATTTTGGTGCAGATCTGATTTTGCTGCTAAAATAATTGTATGCCCAAATTTTCTATCATTAATTTGTGAATTTCTAATAGACAACTGAAAAATAATCAAGAACTTTGATATGAAAGACGTCTAAACCTGATCCCCAATTTTTTTCAGTGTATTTTTTTAAGCAAATACATTTCATCACTCGTCTCTGAATTCTTGCTTGCGTTTTCACATCGTTCGCTATTGTTATCTGTTTATGTCCTGTAATTCGTAAATAAACACGATAGTAAAAAAATAGTAGTAGTTGCATCGCATAATGCTACCGAAAAAAACTGCTCTGATATTGTTGCACAAAATGATTGTTTTATTGCACTCTGGAAAAAACTGAATATTTCTACAAATTTAACAATTTTTGTACAAAATAAGGAAACAACAATAAATACTAAAATGCAATTAAAAGGGAATTTAAATAATTAAAGTATGTGCGACTACAATAGATGTGAAATCTAACAACGACTGGAAATGAACACACAAGTGCCATTTTAATTCTTATACACACAAAGAACGAATCAGCCAGCAACAACGACCAGAAGGGGAATAGAATTTTGTTCATTATCTTGCGTCAAAGAAGTGAGGAATCTAACGACCTCCATCTCCACTCCTTCCTACTACTAAAGCACGGCTAATTAGTTGTGACTCTTGGCCCGATATGTTTAGTGCAACGGAATCCCAGAAAACCTCATTCCTTGAGCAGACAAAAGCAGCTCGTGAGGAGAGAGCCCTCGAGAAGAAGCGGGAATTGGCTGCCATACGAATACAATCTTCGGTGAAGGGTTTCTTGGCCCGTAGGCGTTTTCACAAGCGCATAGAGTATGTTTATTCACTATGTGTGGATGAGATTTGGTCATACTATTTATATATTTTGTATTCCAATTCAGGAAGGATTTCGATGAGTTAATTGTGTGCGGTGGGGATGAGAAGAAAGATAATTTTTCTTTACATACATCTTCCTCAGTATATCATGTAGTTCGTCGTTTTCTAAGCCACTACAAGTTGTCGCGAGATTGCGAGGAAACACGCGAACGCTTTGACCGTTTGTGTCGCTACCTAAATAAGGCAATGGAATCGGACTCCCCCAAACTATCATATGCCACATTGTGTCTACAAAAAGATAAGAGGTATGAAAAGATAAAAAAACAAACTATGTATGGAATAAACCAGATTGGGCTTTGGTCTTTTTCCAGCCTTCCTTGGATAGCTCACATTAAGACGATGCTAAATTTCACACTGCAGCTCTTAGAGGACATCAAGCCAGGTTTTTATTCATTTCTATGAAAAGTCTACTCTTGTATTTTATATTCACCCCCCTCCATTAGAAAACCACGCCGACAGCATATCCCTGGCTTTATATCTTCACACTTTGGTTGTGTTTACCTCTCCTAAGTCATGGGGTATTGTAAGAATAAAACAATTTGAGAAACTGCAACCTGCTATGCAAAAGATATGCTGTAATATCCAAGGGAACCTTATACAGAATGATTTCTTCAAAATTATGAGGGTAAAAATACTTAATGTACTCAATATCATGTCATATTTATTTGAAAATTATTTCAGACTGTATTGTTAAGAGGTACCGCGAGGGAAGAACTAACAGTGAAAACCGTTTCCTTGGTAGCCATCATGACACTGTGTACGCGGCCTCTGATAGATGGGGACTTTTCGCGTAATATAATGGCACAATTTCTAGTTGAGATTCTTTCGGTGCCGGCATTGGTATACAATTTGACCAATGTGGCTCCTCAGTGTATCGAGCAAATGTCATCGATGTGGGTTTTGAAAAGGGCTCTCAATATATCCGAGGATATAGATTGGTTTAAAGACTACGGCGCGACTATGCCTGGCACTAAAAGTTTAGCTTTACTGGGAAATATCATTAATTTGTTTAATATCGAAAATCAAGTTGAAGCTAAACTTTTATCGTACCCTCTAATGACTGTAAGTTGATGTTACATTTAGCTACAAAAGAGTGAAAAATGAAGGTAGTCTTTGATTTCAGAATACTGTAACCTTATTATTTGAAAATATACCCAGTAATTCAACATCCAAGGGGGTATTCACACAATGGCACGAACTGCTGGGCTGGCATACACCCTCCAAAGATCCTGCACAAAACCAATGTGTTGTCCTGATTAAAAAACAATTCCATATGCTGTGGGCTTTGCGCTGCCTGCAAATTATGTTGGGTGATCTCCTCAAGGATATTAATGTCAACTTTGAACGTATCGAGTTCCAAGCACCCAATCAAGCCTCCACCAGCAACCTGTTGCGTCGTGCCTTAGAACGTAGTTCTACGCGCACCAATTTAAATAAGTCCTCTAAGGTGGTTTGGCGTCGATTGGATTCTCCCGAAGTCATACAAGTGTCGCGCATTTGTGCCATGTATTATGCAGCATTGAATACACTGTCGCAATTGAAATTGGAGATATTAACTGGTATTTGTTTTGTCGACAAAGTATTCTATGATTTGTGGTTATTTATCACTTCGATGGGACCCAATTGTGCGCTGAAAGAGTATTTGGAATTGTTTAAGTGCGAAGATTTTCAAAGGAAACCTCAAACCGCCATGTTGATGTTGTTTTGTGATTGTATGACTCACTATGTAACGTAAGATTATTGATTTTTTCGATTCAGTATGGGCAGTTTTCTACATTGTATCCTTTTCTTGCAGGGTGCTTGATGAACACGAAATGTACACGGAACAAAAGTGTTTTCAGCTGAATGATTTTGTTATGCTTACGTATTTTTTGAATAATATTCTTTTTCGGATTATTAATGAAGATATATTTGGTGAGTTATTATTGTCAAGACAACTCCAGCTCCAGATACAGAGAAGTTGACCTCTGGATTTTCTTGCATTGGCCAATGTCGAAATCAAGTTTTCGATGGTTGAACATTTGTACTCGAAAATAATAACATGGCGATTTTTATTTTGTTGCATTAAATTCATATTGCAGTTAAAATTGTCCGTTCTTTTCAGGCACCACTAAAAATATAACACAAACTCCTATATTTGTATCCTTACACACTCTAATGTTGTGTCTTTATAAGAGGGATTGTCGACGTCGCTTTACGCCCACAAATCATTGGTTGATCCATGAAGTAAAGCCGTCGACTTTCATCAATGACTTGGAGAAGGCTAAGCGCCATGCGGTCATGCTAATACAGAAAATGCCTCACATTATACCACACGAAGATCGTGTAAAGGTGTTTAGGAAAATAGTCCAAAACGAAAAAGCTGTGCTGGGTCTAACTGAATCAGCATGTGCTTCACCGCGATCAGCCTTAATAATTGTACATCGTGATCGGATTGTAGAAGATGGTTACCGCCAGCTGGCAGCTTTAAAACCGGATGCATTAAAGGTGTTTTATCTATATGACTATGATTTTCAATGATTATTATGACATAGTTTATGTACTTTCTTTGTAGGGTGTCATACGTGTCCGTTTTATTAATCAACAGGGCTTGCATGAGGCTGGTATTGATCAGGATGGTGTTTTCAAGGAGTTCCTGGAGGAGACTATCAAGCGAGTGTTCGATCCCTCCTTGAATTTATTTAAGACGACTTCAGACCAACGATTGTATCCCTCACCCATATCGTATGTTCAAGATAATCATTTACAGCTTTTTGAATTTGTCGGCCGCATGCTGGGCAAGGCGGTGTACGAGGGCATTGTGGTCGATGTTCCGTTTGCTTCGTTCTTTTTGTCACAATTGTTGGGCCAAACGCATCAAGCTTTGTATTCCTGCATGGACGAATTGCCCTCACTCGATGCGGAATTGTACAAAAGTTTAACTTTCATTAAGCACTATGAGCATGATGTTTCCGATTTGAATTTAACATTTTCCGTGGACCAAGATGTAATGGGTAAAATTATTTCGCATGAACTGCACCCCGGTGGCAAAGGACGTGCGGTGACGGATCACAATAAACTAGTCTACATTCATTATATGGCCTACTTTCATATGAATACTCAGATACGTGAACAAACTCAAGCCTTTAATCGTGGTTTTCGCAGTATTGTCTATCCTGAATGTTTGTCACTATTCTCACCGCCGGAGCTGCAACGTTTGATATCGGGAGATACATCACCATTGGATTTGAAAGATCTACGCAAGCATACACAGTATTATGGAGGATTCCATGATTCACATCGTGTCGTTGGTTGGTTGTGGGATATATTGGCTAAAGATTTTACGGAAGAAGAAAAGAGACTGTTTTTAAAGGTGAGCAATGAATTTTATTTCATTTATTATACAAAATTGTAAATTAAAGCATTTAAACAAGTACAATATGCCACGTATGCAAAAATACTACTGAACGAAATGTGAAATTATAACAATTGAACAATAATAACTCTCTTTTATATAAATAATGAAAAAAAAACTTATCAGATAATACATGATATATAGATGAATAAAACAGCAAAAAGCGCTCAAAATCAAATATAAAACTAATATATAATCGAATTCCTAAGTTCCCAACGGCAAAAATGCAAGAGGTTGGGCCCGCCTCAAAAAAAAAAACCCCTCGAAAATCGAGTAAAATATGACAATTTCAGAAACCTAAAAATTTTTTAACGATCAGACCCATGGGGCCCTCTGTGTCAAAAAAGGTTCAAAATCGCGCGATTTTTTTAATAAATCGGGTAAATTTTGTGAACAAATTTACTTTATTTTTTATTTCTTATTTAGAGTTTTTGTTTTTTAATTTCACCAGACCCGGTATAATACACTCCGGTTCACATATTTAAAGGACTAAAAATTCCGTATTCAGCAGCCTGTATCTTCTGCAATTTGTAACCGATTGCAGAAATTTAAAATGGAAATGGAAGCTAGACATCTTGAGATATAAAAAAAGTCATGACAATAGTGGTTTCTTAACTAAAGAACTTGAGCAATTTATAAAAAAAAAGTGGGTACAACCCCCTTTGTTTTTAATAACTTCAAATATACAGGTTTTCATTGAGAGATAAAGAGAATTTATGTAATCCAACGAAATTTGATTCCAAGCATCCTTAATGGCCTGAATTAGTGACTGCTTGTCATCAAATTGTCTACCTCCTTCATAGACCTTACGAGATAACCAACCCCAGACACCCATAATGTTTAGATCTGGCGAATAGAGTTGCCAGTCAAGAATATTAACATTTTGGCTTGCAATTAACTCCTCTACTTCACTGGCGTTGTGTATAGGGGCATTATCCTGTTGCAATATCCAAGATATTCCAATAACGTTTTCTACCTTGCACCAGTAATTTTTGCACTTTGAAATTCAAGATCGATGGTGCCATAGTACGTAATAGCACCCCAAACCATAACGCCGCCCTCTCGGCTGTGATGTCGGTTAAAAAAACGAGTTTCTTTGCGCAGATCATGGAAATAATAGTTGTAGCCATCAGGCCCATCCAAATTAAACTTCTTCTCATCCGTAAATACAACGGTTCTCCAGTCATTTACATGACCTCTTGGCTGCACATCCCATACCATGTAGGCTCTTCTGAATTGAAGCTGCAAGTCCTTACGAGGAGCATTATGTGGCGCCTCTTTTTGTAATTTCAGGTGTTTAAGATACGCACAGCTCTTAATTACTCTGATGACTTGTTCGCTTCCACTCCAGCTTGAGCTCTTATTGTTGACAAGGATAAGGCAGAATTAGAAGCTATTCTGATTATTTTTCTTCTCTCATACTTAGATAAAGACAATGAAACCCTTCTCTTAAAATTTTTTCCATACCCCTCGGGGTCCTTGGTTTAATTGTCGACAACTGTTGGGCTCCGTCCAATTTTTGTAGCTATTGCGCGGTTAGAATATCCTTCAGAACGGTAAACATTGATTTTAGTTTTTTCCGATAGATTTAACATTTTTCGTTTTGCCATTTTGACTCGTAAAATGATGAAGATGTAATAAATTGTAATAAACAAATGCTCCCTACAACAAACCATCGCTTACCTTAAAAATAATAAAGGCCTTTATTCAAGTGAACCAAAAAAAATCACATATTTTGACTTTTTTTTTTATAAATTGCTCAAAAAAAGTTCTTTAGTTAAGAAACCACTATTGTCATGATTTTTTATATATCTCAAGATGTTTAGCTTCCATTTCCATTTTAAAATTCTGCAATCGGTTACAAATTGCAAAAGATACAGGCTGCGGAATATGGAAATTTTAGTGCCTTTAAATAAGTGAACCGGAGTGTATCTTAAAATAGGTTATCTCGGAAATTATCATATTTTACTCGATTTTCAGTTTTTGTTTTGTTTTTGAGACGGGTCCGGGCTCATGCATTTCAGCCAAAGAATTTATTTCGAAAGATAAGAAGAAAATAAAAGAGAAATTCTTCCACGAAAGGTGCTATTAGACATGTCAAACGTCTTCAAATTTGTGGGTGTGCATTTAACATACAAGCCACTCGAACCTGAAACGATTTAGAAGGAACGATGTAGAATGCGAAATAACAAGATGATCCCATACAAAATTAGGTCATTTATACCGATATCTTTTATAAAAAAGAAACAGTGAACGAAAGTCAACGTAATTATAGAAGAAATGCCCAATGGGGATGCAACAACCGTGGTGACGTGGGCACGATGATAGAAAGAAAATAGATATCGCATAGCTACATGGAAAGCTAAATCAACCCATTTCATGTTTCGTTTAATAGTACCTGCATATACTTCTATGCAGTATAATATATTGGGCATAATTAGAGCATGCACTAATTTATGCTTTACATGTCGGGGCAGGATTTAATTGATGATTGATTGTTGCCATTATAAAGGAAACTTCTTTTACTTTCTTTTATTGACTATTTTACAACCTCATGAGGTCAGACGTCTTACACATATCAATTAAACAAACAAATTAAACAAATTTCAACATATTCTTCCAACTGGCTCTATCCTTCGCTTTTTCTCGCCAGTTTGTAACACCAAGGATACGGAGGGATTCTTCTGCCTGGTCTTTCCAGCGGAGTCTTGGTCGTCCTCTTCTCCTGCTTCCATCGGGTACGCTATCGAAAACCTTTCGCGCTGGCCCATCTTCATCCATTCTGATAACATGGCCTAGCCAACGCAATTGGCCTAATTTGATTCGCCTAGCTATGTCCACGTCAGAATATAAATCATACAGCTCTTGGTTCCAGCGACGTCGGTTTCTCTAACAGGACCATATATTTTACGGAGAATTTTTCTCTCGTATACTTCCAGGTGTTTTTCATACGCTTGCGATATGACCCAAATTTCGGAGCCATATGTCAAGACAGGTAAAATGAAAGTCTGATATAGCTGGACTTTTGTCCGTCGAGAGAGGGCTTTGCTCCTAAACTGCTTGCTGAGCCCAAAATAGCATCTATTTGCAAGCACAATTCTCCTATCTATCTCCAGACGGACGTTGTTGTCCTTGTTCACGGCGGATCCAAGGTAGACAAATTCATCGACCACTTCAAAATTAAATCGGTTGCCAACGATCAAGTGCGGATCAAGTCGAGAGGTTTCTCTAGTCGTTGACACCATCAATATTGTCTTGCTCTCATTAACAGCAAGACCCACCTTCGCTGATTCCTTTTCGATTCTTGAAAATACTGCAGTAACCTCTCGCAAATTTCGCCCAATGATGTCTATGTCGTCAACATTCGCCAGCAACATATGGCATTTCGTTTCAATGGTCTTGTTCGTATTTACTGCAGCCTTTCTCATTATTATCTCCATTAAAGGAAACTGCTAAACCGAAAAAAGCACCAGGTCATATTACAGTAAATGATCTCTGAACTGCCATCCGTGGGAGTAAAGTTTATGGTAAATGTGTGCAATCACATAATAAAACTTAGTTACTTCCCTAAAGCGTGAAAAATTTCCTTAGTGAAAATGACAATGTTCGGAAAACACACTCACCCACACACAATGTGTTTTTGAAAAGCAACACACACAAAAGTTTCTTTTTCCAAATACATTTGTGTGTTTGAAAATTTTTTGTTTTGAAAAACACACTCGCGATTCTGTGTTATTTTCTTTGATTTTGTAGTTCCCATACATGTATAGTTTACTTAAATTTCAAACTGCACACACACAAAAAACTCACCCACTCGTGTGCGGAAAAAAATTGAACAATCGCGAGTGGAAAAAATCAAACACACACAGTTCGTGTGTGAAAATTGTTTTGTTGGTTTGTATTTTTGTTTCATAGTCGAATTTTTTTTTTTGATTTCAAATAAAAGTAATAAGAAAAATTGCATTGTTAAAAATATGACTTCATAAGTTAATTTTAATCAATTTTTATGTCGTTGAAGTCTATTAATTCAAAATTTAACTTAGTTATTAAAATATTTGAAAGTGACCTATTTGTGAGCTTTGATCTGAGTTTGGTCAGCACTGTAGCTAGTGCGCTAAATGCACGTTCAACAGACACTTGCGTTGCAGGTACAGCAAGCACGACTTCGACAAGCTGCGTTAATTTTAAATTGTCTTGACATTGTTTGCTCCAGTACTGCAATACGCCAATTTCGAAGGGTTCTCTTCTTCTTTCACATAAAGCGAGAAGCTGTGTTTTTATGTGATTTTGATTTGTTACAGTTAAACTGGATGTGTTTACCAGTTGGTCAATATGTTGTGTCAGTTTGGAGTAGTGTGAACTTGATGAACTTGCAGTGTTCTGTGGCAAGATTGAATATTCAGAACTCGAGTTAGCATTTTCATCTTGCGAAGATGTTGTAGTCAAATTACGGTTAATGACATCGTATGTGTTCAATAAATGATGCTAAAAGTAAGTAAATACATATTAAAAAAAAAAATTAAAATTAAAAAATTTAAATTTAAATGTACCATTGCATTTTTTTTGTTGTTCTGGGGTAAGAAGTGGAGTTCCATGAAAATTAAAACGCGGATCTAAATACAAGGCTGCAACGAAAGCGTTGTTTTCCAGAAGCTTACATTTCTGTATCCCCATTGCATTATATAAAGCTTTCGCATTTGCGTTAGTATGCAGCATTTCTACCATATCAAACTCACACTTCAACCAGTCCCGAAAAAAATCACCAAGTACATATTGCTCCTTTTGCATATGTTTTGTGCATTCGGCCAAGGGTTTGAATGCAATAGCAAAACTTTCAACAAAAATCCAGTTGACGGATATATTTGCAAATTCATCGACATCATTGATGTATTCGTGAAGACTTAATACGGACATAATCATGTCATAAGTAGAATGCCATCTGGTTGAATTATCCAGGCATGGAAGGCTTATATCATGAATTCCAGTTCTTACTATAGTTCGAATTTTTTTTGGAGATTTCTCTTACTTCTTTGATTTCTGTTTCGAGATCTGCAATTACATCATATACCGCTAGTTGTATTGTGTGTGCGGCACAACGAACTATAGAAAATACGGAACACAATTGAGCTTCAATTACGTTAAATCTACTATTTGTAGTTATGTCTTCATCTTCCTCTTCGGCCATCGTCAAATTCTCTTCCTGCAACTCTTGCAGTAACTTTGACACTTTAATGACATTTGCACCATTATCAGTAGTATTGGAGTAAAGTTGAGTTATGTCGATATCGTACTCTTCAAGACATTTCATTATTTCCTCTTTCAAGTACTGCGCTGTGTGTCTTTTATGTAGTTGAATCATACCTGTGTGAAAATTAGTTTGATGTAAAAACGTATAAATCGAAAAAAATGCTTTAATTTATTTTCTGTGCGAAACTAGAAAAAGTTGTTATTTCAAAATTAAATTTAATGGTTTAAATGTTTAATACAAATTTTAACAATAGATTTACGGACCCATCTAATTTGACTGATTTAAAATTTTATCAATATATGTGACCTGGTCTACGGAAAGGGGGCTTAGGTGTCAAAAAATCAATTTTCACTTTTTGGTTGATTCGGATGGAAGATGAGATGCTTTTTCACGTGGTGAAAAGCAGAAAATCCTAACTTGCTTAGAAGTGTACTAAAAATGTAGAGAAAGAAGAGTAAAAATACGACAAAATATAATTTATTGGTAATGAACAAAATACATACATTGAATTATAAGCTATAAAGACATGATTATACAGTAGAAAAACGTATTATGGGCCAAAAATAATAATGCTGAGTAGTTTATGTATTTTTCTTTGTTGTCGTTTTCCTTGAGATCTTTTTACGTGTTGATCCTGAGGAAGATGGACCTGGTTCCTCGTCTGGTTTGAGAACATCTTCGGTATCATCTTCTGCCTGAGATACACATACTTCGTCTTCATCATCATCGCTCTCTTCATAGTTTTCATCATCCTTTTCATGGAAATATTGTCCGTATACGGCACTGAGCTCCTCATCAGCACTCATGTTTCATTTCATGCGAAATGCGAAGACGATAATCAACAGAAACAGTAAACGTCACTTCTTCAGTGTTACTTTTTTAAATGTTCCACACTAGCAACTTACACGATGAACTATAATAATATTCCGACCAACAACAACACTTACTGGACCAACAACAACACTTACTGGACGTCCGGCGCGGAGAACAATTAACGAGATAATGAGAAACTGACGAAACGAGTTGCTTACTTTTAACAGCTTTTTCACAGAAAACTAGTTTTCGCACGTAAGCTCCCTTTTCGTAGACCAGGTCACATATGTATGTACACATGTATACAGTGTTGCGAGTATATTTCGTTGATTTAGTTTACAAATTAAATTTTTGTGTGTGAGTTAAAAGGAATCACTTAATTAAAAATATGTACATATATTAATAACATCAATAAATTTAGTGGTAATAACTTACCTATGGTGTTGATATAGATTTTAAACTCCCGAATATATTGAAGGTTTATCCCTAAAATATGTTTGTCTTGCCGACTGGCCACATCAATTTTTAGGGATACCATTTTGTTTTTCACGATTGCCTATATTGCTCTTTTAATTTGTTGTGTTGATTTAAGTTTCAAATTTTTCTTCGTAGGGTGCAATAATTTTTTTTAAAAAAATCATTGTCGTCAAAAATACGAAAGGGCAGATTTTTTTTTCGACACTAAACCAACACAACATTTTAAAAATTCTTCCTTGTCCATATTGGTGTTAAATTTTGTGACATTTTTTTTTTTTCGTTACACCCGTTGGAAGTATATCCACTCCGTCTATAATAATGTTGTGCACAAGTTTATAATGGCGTTTAAGATTGTAGTTGCATGTTGCGCTTAGAACTTTTACGCAATTTTCAACCAGGCACGTATATTTTTTTGTAATATCGTTATAGGTTGCGAATTTTTTATAACAAAATATATTTTTTTTATTAATATTTTCCATTTTTTATTTGCATCACTCATATCTTGCGTTAGAAACTTTACTCGTGAAATCACAGCGACAATTTAAAAAAAAAATGGCATAAAATGCTATGTAAGCAGAAGTGGATAACAAAAAATTTTTTCAAATTACAATGTAGCAAGAAAACAATTTTCACACACGAACTTTTTTTTTTGATTTTTTCCACTCGCGAGTGTTCAATTTTTTTCCACACACAATTTAAGTAAAGTATACATGTATGGGAACTACAAAATCAAAGAAAATAACACACAATCACGAGTGGTTTTCAAAACAAACAATTTTCAAACACACAAATGCATTTGAAAAAAAAACTTTTGTGTGTGTTGCCCTAGACCATAGACTAATACATACCTAGATAAACTTATTCTCTCATCTGACGTTTCATTTCACACTCTTCGTGATGCGGTCGGTGTGATAGAGAGATGTTTGACGAAAAGTGATATACACCAGGTGGAATTACAATAACTTCTTGCTTTAATTTTTCATGCCATTTTGGTGAAAAACTGTGAAATTTAAATGTGTTTTAAACTTTTTATTGACTGTTATTGTTAGCATACATTTGTGTTGTATTTAACACATTAATTTTAACACACAAAACGAAATGCCGTTGTTGTTATTTTGTTCGTTGTTTTGAACCATTGCATCTATCTGGTATTAGTAAAGCAATTCTTTTCAACATCAAACGTATACATCACACGATGACAAATGTCAGAAGTGAAAGATTTTCTCTACCCATATTTACTCTATGCCCTAGACTGTGTATTTTACATTTTTGTATGGAAATTTAATACAATGAGTGTGTTTTCCTGAACCCTGGAAAATGATATTGAAGCCTGGAAAAGATAGACTTATCTTATAGACTTATAGACCTATAAGTTTATTACCTACCTTGCTTGACAAAAGTCTTTCTTAGCTTAAAGGTTTTATTTCGTCCTAGTACCTAGTTTTAGTACACTACAACAGGTAAACCGACTGACTTACGAGATTAGAAAAAACTTTTGAAAACAGGCAATATTGCTGTGCGATATTTTTGGATGTTGCTCAAGCATTTGACAAGGTTTGGCACGATGGCTTAATATATAAAATTAAGAAATACCTTCCTGCAAACACTCATTCCCTCCATGAAAGCTACTTGAAAAATAGAAGCTTTAGGTTCAAACATGGAGAGTGTATTTCAGATGAACCTAAAATAAATGCTGGGTTTCCGCAAGAAAGTGTTCTCGACCCTTTTCTTTATCTTCTCATTACAGCTGACAGCCCAACTAGCACGGGCTTGCTTCCTTAAAAAATAATTTTGTTCAATGTTTCCTGAACAAATAGTATATAACACTTGAGGAAACTTTCGCAATAAATACCAAAAGTTATATACACCATCCGCCTATATACCCATGTAGTGTTGACGAAATGCGATCAAGTCTTCTGCTCTTTCGGTGATGCTGAAGACAAAATTCGAAATCCATTTATCGAAAATAAATTCTGAAATGACAACTATTAGAAAGTACAATTTGGGCTGTCTTATACAGTACCAAATTTAAAATGATGCGATGACGCGTTAAAAAGTTGTTGCAATCTGGTCCTTATAATGTCATGCAACAATTCGTACGCCTTTGGAATAAAAAGTCCAATTTGTGATTACTGCGTTTAATATTTATAATATATTTTAGTATTTTCATTCAAACTAAAATATTGGCAATATCTTGCGGCTTTGGAAACTAGCTCTAATAACTCCATCCCTTTCTTCCGGCGAAAATATATGATTCGATTCTTTTGGGCAACTTTAAACCGATTTTAGTGTGACATGGAAGATTAAAGATCTGTTCAAATCGACAGTAATCGACATGTTCCGATGTAAATAGTTGTAAAACATCTTCTGACATAGATCTAGCCAATGGGGGTTCGGTTATCTGACAATGAGTCCAATCAATGATGCAGATGATGCAATGTTGTAGATTGCCTTGCAGAAACAAGGTGTGTTACAGCCAAGTGTCGCATATTTTGTCTTTCGTCGTACAGCATTGCAAGAAGCACATTTCCAGGATGTCGGATAGTGGCACGCAATTCACCTTCTGAATATCGTGTCAAACGAATGGATTTCTATAAGTTTATTGCGGCGTGCTTTACAGTAGCTCGTCCCTTTTAGTTCGAACCACTTGGGAACGTTAACATTCATAATGAATTTTGTTGTAACCCGTAGCTGAAAAGAAGGAAGTGTCAGCCACTTTGCATGCGTTAAATTTCCTGGACTTCTGCACGTCAGTTCTGCAGACCACTTTCCCGAATTGACAGTTTCCCACATACGTATCAAGCACTTTTGGTGAAGGAATTTTTTAAGATTTTTTTTCCTTATGGGACAGTAACATTGACACTGCCTCAAACATTTTTTTTGCTATTCCAAAGCAATCAAAGACAATTTTTGGCGAATCGATACGGCCTAATATATATGTATGTACGTATGGAAATGTTGCTGAAGCAGGAACTGTTTCGCAATAATGTGAAATGCAAATTTTTATATCGAAGTTTTCTTGGAGCAGACTAAGAATAGATTAATATCAGAATCTCTGAAATACGTTTCCCTTTTACAAATCATCGTTTGGACACATTTTTTGAAAATGGCATTGTTCCTTAAACGCATTCGTATTGTCCACGGTAGACATTTTGTTTAGAAAATTTCTTGTGAGACTCATTAACTTCCAGACAAATGTTTTGTAAGAACTCTGTCCTTAAGGATATGAAATAAATGTTACTTTGCATAATTATCATTGAATGGAAAGCATTTTTCTGAATGTTATCTTTCGACCTTATATTGCCCGCGTAGAAATACTTAGGGTCACTCTCTCAATGTCCGGTTAACGTTTATCGTAACGATAAAGTGCCAGTTAGCAGAATTACATTTTCTCAATGTATAAGTTAACACTGAACTACCGAACATCAGCTGTGGGGCAGTGTAATTGCAAAATCCCCATAAGATGGTCAATGCTCATTGACACTGAACAACATCACTATTTACTGTCGGACAGTGTTTCGTCGCGAAATGTGAAGAGCTTAGGTGTTATATCATATTTGACCAAATCAACGTCTGGGTTAATGGCATGAGTGACATGATTTCCGTTGCAACGACTTAGAAAACAATTGTCAGCACTTTTATGTTAAGCATTTATTCTGTGTGTAAAACATTGAAAATAAAAAAGTGATGATTTATTCTACCTTTCGTATTATATTCAAAATTAAAATGTTCGAGCGTTTGATCGTTTTTTGAAATAATTTTATTCTCCAATATATTTACGCACTGAAATTCTTATTTACAATAATAAAATTAGAAATGGAACGTTCAAATAAATAATGCGTTGCAAAACTATTATAACACAGTGCAACACGAAAAAATATAACCATATACGGACACCACTACGTGATAAAAGACAAAAAAAAAACCGTGTCTCCCAGTTTTGCCCAAAGTCATAAACTTTTTTTATGGGCCCCCAAAGATTTGGGGCCTCGGTGTCATTTTTGCAAAAAAGTGATCATTTTGTCAGGCTCATATCTTGCAAACCGTTTGGAATATTGATTTACTCTCTGAGGGAAAGTTGTAGCTCTTGTCATAAAGAACATATAAAATCGAAAAAAACTTAATTTTCAAGGCCAAAATCACTTTAAAAAATTCGATTTTATTTTACCTATTTTCCCCTGTTCAGGTCCATAGGTATCAAACCGTTCAAAATTCAAGGAAACAATCAACTACAAAAATGTACCTAGGATCTCAATAAACAACTTTCTAGCACATATGAACTTATGAGCCTGACAAAATGATCACTTTTTTTTGCAAAAATTACATCGATGCCCCAAATCTTTGGAGGCCCATAAAAAAAGTGCATGACTTTGGGCAAAACTGGGAGACACGGGTCTTTTTTTGGTCTTTTATCACGTAGTGGTGTCCGTATATGGTTATATTTTCATGTCTTAAAAAATTACATACAGTGTAATTATATTTAAAAATTATACAAATCAGTTGATGTTGACAATAATAAACAAAAGAACCAATAAATTACAATCAATACATACCGCCAAATGCCACGTGTTTTTGAAAAGACAACTAATTTAATATAGATGGGAAAATTTATGGGGCATTGAACCCCAAAATAACATAGGTTTTTACACATTTTATGTGAATATTGTTGGTATTTGCAGTATTATAATTAATAGCAGTCTTAAAATCTGTTGATCTACTGAAATAGAGCTACATTTTTTAATCTTTTTCATTCTGAGCATTTCACTCAAGATAACTTTTTCTAATCTATAATTGTTTATTTTAGTTGGGCAACTCTATAAACCACATATGTATGTCAGTGACAGCTTTCGTAAACAAACGCAAGCGCGAAGTGATATATAAACTACCATTTTATGACTTTGGCGTTCGCGTTGGCTTTTGCGTTTACGTTCACTTTCGGGACTTTTAGAATACTACCCTAAGACAAATTGAATTGAATTAATAAACAAAAATTTGTCCTTATGTCATTTGAAAAAACAACAATAACAAAGTGAAAAAATTAGAGAAATTTTCTTGTCATATGATCACGTTAGTGGCCGTCGGTGGTGCAATGGTTAGTGTGCGCGGCTCTTGTACATGAGATCCTGGGTTCGAACCCTGCTCTGACCACCTTCAAGTTTCTTTCGGCGGCGGTCACCTCGCATAGTGACGGCGACACTATCGAGTATATAGCCATGAAAAAGCTTCTCCAAATACCGTTCGGAATCGGTGTAAAACTGTAGGTCCCAATCAGTGAGTGAAAACTGGAAAGCGCACAGCTCAGTGATTGTGAGAAGTTCTCCCCGGTCCCTTCATGGGATGTAATGGGAAACCATTTATTTATTTTTATTTTTTATGATCAGGTTTTAAATTATCAAAACGTTTTAAATTATAGCCAGAAAAATTTTTTGTAGAAATAGTTTCTCTAAGTTACAGCCAGAAAAATAGAGTGGTTGAAAACAGTATATACATGATGGAAAATTCAACTAGTTACTCAATGATACGTCAAACATTTTTCTGTGAAATGTTCTTCATTTTACTAATTAAATGTCTATAATTCCGTATCTGCTTTCAATTCTCTTCGCTATTGGAGTCCTTATTATCTGTAACATTTCTAACATAAATCGACGTTTAAAATTTTTTTCCCTGTTCAAAACTGGCGTATCTTGAAAGTTTGGAAATGATATAAGTTTGCACAGTATGATGATATCTGGACTCTGTCGTAATTCGACAAGGCAACCTGCTCAAACTTGATTGGTACCCGAAGACTACAGCGTCCGGGGGAATAATTAACATCAATTCTGAGCACCTAAAAGAATTATTGTCAATAGGGCGACAAATTTCGTGAATAGAGTTCTGAAGATCAGCGACAAGGAGTTTCATGTGGAGAATAAAAGTGGAATAGGGGAAATTCTTCGCAAAAATGATTTCCCGGCCAGGATAATGAATGGTCTACTGGAACACAATGGACACACAGGACAATTTATGGAACGAGGACAAAATCAACCAGACGAAACCCCGACGAAAATTTACAAATCCCTGACGTATATACATGGTTATTCCGAGAGACTGAAGCATTCCGATATCTATGACAAAGGGTCATATTAGTGGGCGTTGAAATCACACAATACCCTGAGCAGATTATTTAGCCAGACAAAGTCCAAAGTGAGGAAAAAGGATAAGTCTAATATTGTATATCAAATAAAATGCAATGGGGATAAGACTGACGTATGCCAAAAAGTATACGTTGGCACCACGATGACGAAATTGGAGACAAGACTGTACTCCCGCAAATCAGATTTAAGGCTCAATTACAAGACCGACACCGACCGATGCGCTCAAATATATCGACATATATGGGGAACGGACAATAGTTGACGAAAGCTTGCATTGCGTACGAGTAATTAGTTTTTTTTGTAATTTATAATACATGTAATTATTGGCAATAGTTTTGTAGTCAATATGTTATTAATGTTAAATATTCTTCTGCCTGGTCTTTCCAGCGGAGTCTTGGTCGTCCTCTTTTCCTGTTTCCATCGGGTACGTTATCGAAAACCTTTCGCGCTGGCTCATCTTCATCCATTCTGATAACATGGCCTAGCCAACGCAATTGGCCTAATTTGATTCGCCTAGCTATGTCCACGTCAGAATATAGATTATATAGCTCTGGGTTCCAGCGGCATCGGTACTCGCCGATCGGTACTTAGCGATGCTTATCGAAATATTGGGAAAAATTAATTAATTTTGAAAAACCAGTCGAACCCGCTGGTATTTTCGTAATTTCCTTTAAGGCTGTGAGAGATCATGTTTTCTCCGGTTAGTGAAAAAAATGTAAATGCCGCGGGTGGGATTTTCATTTTATGACCTCAAGCCAAACTAATTGAACAGAGGTAAAACTTACTTTACTTTTATTGACTATATTACAACCTCATGAGGTCAGACGTCTTACACATATTAATTAAACAAACAAATTAAACAAATCTCAACATATTCTTCCATCTGGCTCTATCCTTCCCCTTTTCTCGCAAGTTGGCAACACCAAGGACACGGAGGGATTCTTCTGCAAGGTCTTTCCAGCGGAGTCCTAGTCGTCCTCTTTTCCTGCTTCCATCGGGTATCGAAACCCTTTCGCGCTGGCTCATCTTCATCCATTCTGATAACATGACCTAGCCAACGCAATTGGCCTAATTTGATTCGCCTAGCTATGTCCACGTCAGAATATAGATTATATAGCTCTGGGTTCCAGCGGCATCGGTACTCGCCGTTTTCTCTAACAGCACCATATATTTTACGGAGAATTTTTCTCTCGAAAACTGCCAGGTGTGTTACATCCGCTTGCGATATGACCCAAGTTTCGGAGCCATATGTCAAGACGGGTAAAATGCGAGTCATATATAGCTGGACTTTTGTCCGTCGAGAGAGGGCTCTGATCCTTAACTGCTTGCTGAGCCCAAAATAGCATATATTTGAAAGCACAATTCTCCTATCTATCTCCAGGCTGACGGTTTTGTCCTTGTTCACGGCGGATCCAAGGTAGACAAATTCATCTACCACTTCAAACTTAAATCGGGTGTCAACGCTCAAGTGCGGCCCACGTCGAGGGGTTTCCCTAGTCGTTGACACCATCAGTTTTGTCTTGCCCTCATTAACAGCAAGACCCAACTTCGCTGATTCCTTTTCGATTCTTGAAAATACTGCAGTAACCTCTCGCAAGTTTCGCCAATGATGTCTATGTCGGTAGCATACGCCAGCAACATATGGCTTTTCGTGTTAATGATCTTGTTCGTATTTACTGCAGCCTTTCTCATTATTATCTCCATTAAGATGTTGAAGAGATTGCACGAAAGTATGTCGCCTTGTCTAAGTCCTCGCTCGGTACAAAATGGTTCAGTGAGGTCTTTCCCCACTTTCACTGCTGATTTGGTGTTGGTCAGCGTCATTCTACAGAGGCGGATGAGCTTTGCCGGAATACCAAGTTCAGACATAGCTTCGTACAGTTTTCCCCGTATGAGGCTATCGGAAGCAGCTTTGCAATCGACAAAAAGGTGGTATGTATCGATTTGCTTTTCGTGAGTCTTTTACAGGTTTTGGTGTAGCGTGAAATAGTAGAGTAGTGCTGAAAAGTGGTCTCACCACATTTTGAGCACACACTGTTTATAAGTCACCAGATTCCCATTCTCGTCCCTGCAGGAGGGCAGCCCATTGTTAGGCCCGTTATTCAATCTTCTCACTCTTTGGAAAAACTTTCGGGATTCACCATTCATCCTCCACACATTTAAGTTTTTTCACTCTCTCTGTGCTCCCACTGCCATTTTCTCCGCCTAAATAGTTGGCGGAGAAATAATACGTTAAAATAAACGTTAGCCTAGAATTGCAGGACATAAATCAGATCAAAAATATCGGCACATCTCAACACAAAAAAGAGCATTATCATCACACTGTGCAAACTTAAAAGTTCTTCCCACGGTGTCTTTTTGATTGCTTTCCGCCATAATTTTAATAAATTACACTGCACAAAAACAACAATAAAGTAAACAGCTGATATCTTACAGTGCTAACTATAGGCATACATTTCGTCAGAGTTGCCAGGGTAAAACAAATAACATCCTGTTAAAGTAACCGGAGTATGAGAAAAATTAAAATCTTAACAAGCAGTATCCAATCCAATCTACTCTTTTGCCGATGACAGTAATCTCTGCCATTCTTATTCATTCGATCGTAGGCCAAGTCTTCAAGAGATTGAAGTCAAACACCGGACAATGAATGAAACACTCGACCGCGATCTGGTGTCCATTGTTGAATGGGGTCGAAGGAATAGAGTAGATTTTAATGCGAGTAAGACCCAGTGTTGTTTGTTGTCGCATAAACGTATTGCTGACCCAGGTGTGTCGTCATTGTCTATGGTCGGTGGGGATATTGATGAATCAGACGCTCTTGATGTTCTGGGCATGAAAATACAATGTGATGTCCGTTGGGCAACACATGTATTTGAAGTGTCGAAAGATGCATTCAAGTGTCTAGGCTTTTTAAAGCGGTGCAAGAAATACTTCAGTCCATCTGATCTTCTCAATATCTACACCACCTACATCAGACCAAAGATGGAGTATAACTCCCATATATGGGCAAGTGCTCCTAGGACTTTTTTGGAGCTTCTCGACCGTGTCCAGAGGAGAGCGACGGTGTTAATAGGGGACAGTAGGGTATCCAACTCTATTGCCTCCCTTGAGCATCGTCGAAATGTGGGTTGCGTGTCACTGTTCTATCGATATTTCCACGGTATGTGTTCCTCGGACATCCGTCAACTTATGCCGGACGTGAGGATATTTAGCCGAAGTACGCGGCTTTCCAGAAACTCTCACCCTTTTTTTATCGAGTGGCCGATTGACCGCACTACATACTATAGAGAAAATTCGTTCTTCAGCCGTACAGTCCGTATGTGGAATAAACTTCCGGCTAGTGTATTTCCCACCAATTGTGACATACAAACTTTCAAGGCAAATATCAACAGACACTACTCCCTCTTTCCACCCTCTACTACCTCAATTTTCCTTCGCCAACACAATGCACTGCATTTATAGGGGGCATAACCTGAGTGTTGGTTTGATAAAAAAAAAAAAAAAAAAAAAAAAAAAATCATTCCCATAAAATAAAGTACCGATTAGTATGCAGACACTTTAACCGGACATTGAGAAAATTGCACTTTGTTTTCAATCGCACTGTCATCTATATCTAGTCATAAAAATACTTCAGTTTATATAATGTTATATCCCTTTCATCTTACAGTTTGTTACAAGTTGCTCGAAGCCACCGTTGCTGGGATTCGCTCATCTGGAACCACCATTTTCCATACGCTGCGTAGAAGTAGGCGATGATGAAGATACCGGCGATACTATTGGCAGTGTTATACGTGGTTTCTTTACCATACGGAAAAAAGATCCTCTAAATCGTTTACCCACCTCATCTACCTGCTTCAATCTACTCAAATTGCCAAATTATCAAAAGAAATCGACACTTAGAGATAAACTACGATATGCGGTAACGAGTAATACAGGATTTGAACTTTCATAAATCGCCTATTGAGAATGACGAGGGGAAAAATTTTAAAAATGTCTGCATTTTAACAATACGAAAGATTAAAGTTTTATGTTTTTCTTTTCAAAATGTAATGCACATATCAGTCAATGAGTTTAAATATATTTTTAGTTATTACATCGTATGCTTCTGTCGACTGAAATAGTTTTAGAGAATTTCAGATAATAGAAATTATGAAGCTCAATACGAAATTAATTATGTAGTTGTTCTATTGTGAAAATTTCATCCAGTTAAAGTTGTAATACAAAATTTATTCGTTCTTCGTTATTTTTATATTCTTCTTATTATTAGTAACTGTGATATGCATAATAATAAATTGGGAACGAACTACGGAACAATGAAAATGATTTAAACAAACACAGAAATCAAGGAAACGAATTAAAGAACTTATAAGTAATACGTGGGTATTGATTGAGCTGGAAGTTGGTTCGAAAACCTTTTAATATTTTATTTATTCAATTACCAACTGCATGGTGGGTCCATTACCATATTCTCATTTTTAACAAGAGAAATATTTAGTAACTTGTTGTGGTGGCCAAATTCAAAGCACCAGAATTAATGACCCCCCGAACTTTACATATTTTGTATCCTTGTAAGAAATTATCAAATTATATGTTTTTCCTGTTCTTTATTTTCTTCTGGAATTGTAATCGTGCAAAATTTTATTGTAAATCTACACTTTATTTATGTAAAAAATTGCATTATTAATAAATAAATATACAAACCATACTACTATATACATATATAGCTTATAGATATACATAATAGATATACATTTAATAATATATTAGTATTTGTGTATACACCGATGAATATAATGTATAAATATTTTCAATAAACATTGTGTATGTGTGTGTGTGATAAATGTAATACATATAATATACATGAAAAAAGTATTTTAATTTTGCATTAGATTCGAAAGTTTGGTTAGGTTAAGAAAAAGGAATTAAATCGTTGGTCCTTCGTCGCATGAGCTATTTTTTGGCATACACGTAGAAATAATGCTTTAACCTAAGTGTTGCTGGCTTCTTTCTGCTTGTTAGTGGAAGTGAAACGCTTTCACGCAACGGATGTGTCAACTTCCACTTTCGCCATTAATTAGGCGAAATTGTTTCGCTTGCAAATGCTAAATGGAAATAGAGTGAATACACTTTTTGTGTAGGAAAGAAATGTTCACTGAGTAAGTAAAGGGTCCGCCTTCTAACGTTGTTTTTTTCAACTAGTGCTTATTTGGTGAATGGTAACACTTAGCTCATGTCTGATTTGACAGATAATTAGTTTTATCCTTCCGCTGAACGAATATGCTTGAACAACGCTGGGAAATATTACGACATTACTTCGAAAATCATGGTAATGTTGCAGATACCGATACTGCAAAAAAAAAATCATCTTTTCAGATGAAGCTCATTTTGATCTTGGCGGGTATGTAAACAAGCAAAATTGTCGCATTTGGGGCACAAAAAACCCGCACGCATACATTGAAAAGCCGATGCACCCAAAACGAGTCACTGTTTGGTGCGGATTTTGATCCAGAGGCATAATTGGGCCATTTTTCTTCGAAAATGAGCAAGGAGGAGCCGTTACAGTCAATGGCGATCGTTATCGGGCCATGTTGAACGAATTTTTGTTCACAAAAATTGAAGAGGAGGATATTGGCAACATTTGGTTTAAACAGGACGGCGCTACGTGCCACACAGCCGAAGCTACACTCGATGTTTTGCGCCCTGTTTTTGAAGATCGCATTATCATCCACAGAGCTGATGTCGTTTGGCCACCTCGGAGCTGCGATTTGACACCGTTGGACTATTATTTGCGGGGTGCCCTCAAAGATAAGTGTTACGCCGACAAGCCAGAGGCAATTGACGCTTTAAAGGATAATATTCGTGAAGCCATTGGTGAAATACAGCTGCACACAATCGATAATGTGCTTAAAAATTGCACCGATCGTGTTGGCTACTGCATGGCCAGCCGAGGCAGCCATTTGAATGAAATTATTTTCCATTATTAACCGGAAGGATTGTACTTTCAAATAAAAAAAGAAATTTGAGAAAATATTCATTAGTTTTTTTTTATAGCATTTTCAAAAAAAAAGATATTTGGCGGACCCGTTATGAAATGAGAGATTGAAGAGTTTTCTATTGATTGTGTTACATCAACACATTTTTTTAGAACCAGTTGCAGATTTTGTAGCGTTCGTCTTTTAACATTGCAGTCTTTTAAGCATCTGTATCTGATGTATGAGAGTAAAGTTTTTTTAGCTACGCAGTCCGTGGCATTTGTTAATTTTTTTATATCATGCTATAATTTTGTTTGCTGGTGACACCGTTGGACTATCCAAATTAAACTTCTTCTTATCCGTAAATACAACGGTTCTCCAGTCATTTACATGACCTCTTGGCTGCGCATCCCATATCATGTAGTTTCTTGCGAATTGAAGCCGCTTTTCCTTCCGAGAAGCATTAAGTGGCGGCTTTTTTGTACTTTCAGGTATTTAAGATACAGCTCTTAAATACTCTGCGTACTGATGACTGGCTCGCTTCCACTCCAGCTGGAGCTCTTATTTTTGACAAGGATAAGGCAGAATTAGAAGCAATTCTGATGATTTTTCTTTTCTCATACGTAGATAAAGACAATGAAACCCTTCTCTTAAAATTTTTTCCATACCCCTCGGTGTCCTTGATGTAATTGCCGACAACTGTTGGGCTCCGTCCAATTTTTTTAGCTATTGCGCGGTTAGAATATCCTTCAGAACGGTAAACATCGATTTTAGTTTTGTTGTTTTGCCATTTGGACTTGTAAAATGATTAAGATGTAATAAAACGCTCCCTACAAAAAATCATCGCTTACTTTAAAAATAATAAAAAATAATAAAGCGCCTTTATTCAAGTGAACCGAAAAAATAGCAAATTTTTGGATTTTTTTATAAGGGGGCTATTCCGAACGGCAAAATCTACATATCTTTTCTAGTCTAGCGGGTCAAAAAGGAATTGCTATTTTCAAGGCAGACGTGTCGTCAATCTACTTGCGTACAGAGTTGTATTTTGTAATTTATTACTAAAATGCAAAAAAAAGTTGGCAACTCATTTTTAACAGTCGCCTCGTAGTATTCTGAAAGATGTCTAGTCTACTGTATAGTCTACCTAACTGACAAAATAACTAGTCTGTTTTTTGTAGGATTCTTGTAAAGTGCGAAGCGAAAAATATTTTAATAGTTAAAAATGGAGACAAAAGGGTATGTATTGTTAGAATTAATTGTGTTAAAGAGGAAAATAAGTATATTTATCCAACAAAAAATATATTTGAGTATAAAAGTAACAAACAAAAAACAGTTTGAGGCAATAGTAGAGTGGATGGAGAGGCACCCAGATTTTGCCAGAGCATGAGAAGAGACTTGCCGAAATATTAAATAGTAATGGACCACCTACAAGAATAGCAAGCCCTTGGAACAGGGTAGCTAGTTTTTAATTTATAATTATTTTCATAGTAATACAGGTATGTGATGCAAATCGATTCGTTTTCAAATGAAAACGAAGTACCAAAACGAACAGATCGAATTTAGTTGTGACTGATGCTGGAGTTAATGTCGACGTCGTCGACGGCGTTAAATGTCAAAAACAAGTTGAATCGTATGAAATTGTATGAGAGCAGTTAATCTCAACGCCGTAAGAAATTCGACGCCGAAAAAGTTCAATCTGTTTCAATTTTTTCGGCGTCGTTGCGGCGTTGCTCAGACAAAAACATACTGCTGGAGTTAATGTCGACGTCGTTGACGGCGTCAAATGTCAAAAAAAGTTGAATCGTATGAAATTGTATGAGAGCAGTTAATCTCAACGCCGTAAGAATGCAGTAGTACACAGCTGTGTTAACGTCGTCGACGGCGTTGACATTAACAGCAAAATGAAATTTTACGCCGAACATCACAATTTCGGCGTTGAGACGCCGTCAACGACGTCCATTAACTCCAGCGTGAAAACGTTCGATTTCATTTTCCACTTTTGTTTCATCTCCACCATATTCCTTCGAAAAAGTAACTCTCAGCATTTGTTTACGTTTTAACACTGGCACCAACGCAAGCCGATGAAACGCCAAAACAGATGCGACGAGCCCATAAAAGCCATAAAAAGGCAATCCATTAATGTTTACAGCTTACATTGGATCTGAAAGATCAAGTGGGTTAGATTTGTCACTCAATTGCTTTCTCATGATCAGCTATGGGCACAGAAGCTGCTTGGAAGCCGCGCTCTCACAAGTGCGTATACGTATATGAAAATGAGAGCAAATAAATCAAGCAAGAGAGCAAGCAAAGCAACGAAAATTGTTTTAGTTGGATTGAAAATAGCAAGCAAGCAAGGCGTGTGTCGCATTGTGCGATTTGAAAAGATGAAAAATACACACATAAATTTTTTTTGTTCACAGCGCTTCATACTTTCTTAGATGCTTACATTTTGTCTCGTATTAGAGTAATTTTTATTTACATCAAAATGGAATTTAGACTTTACTTCTTTTTAGCTTTAAGACTTTGTAAATTAATAAGAAATTCATAATTCAATAAAAAGTTTGGACTTATATTTCAAATTTCAACAATGTTTCTAAATTTAGAGTTTTTAAACATCCCAACTTCATTCTTACCATCATCGTCTGTTTTTTCCGAGAAATATTTTTTTAAATATAAATAACACACAAAATTTTTGTCAGTGCCACAAGCTCAGAAGCACTTCACTGTAGTGGTGCCCATAGCTGCTCACATAGAGTAAATATGGGTAGAGAAAATCTTCCACTCACCAAATTTCTGACATTTGTCCTCGTGTGATGTATACGTTTGATGTTGAAAAGAATTGCTTTACTAATACCAGATAGAGGCAATGGTTCAAAACAACGAACAAAATAACAACAACGGCATTTCGTTTTGTGTGTTAAAATTAATGTGTTAAATACAACACAAATGTATGCTAACAATAACAGTCAATAAAAAAGTTTAAAACACATTTAAATTTCACAGTTTTTCACTAAAATGACATGAAAAATTAAAGCAAGAAGTTATTGTAATTCCACCTGGTGTATATCACTTTTCGTCAAACATCTCTCTATCACACCGACCGCATCACGAAGAGTGTGAAAGGAAACGTCAGATGAGACAAATGTCGGCTCTACTATAAATTTACTCTATGGCTGCTCATGATACCAGCAGAGACACTGGCATCATCCTCATCAGACGAACAAAACACATTCACAGATATTTCTATTTTATTTTATTTTCACACAGCCGAATAAATGTAACAAATTACGTTGATTTACAAAATAATCAGTTGAGTTGCCAATCACAAAAAGACAATTCTTGCCAACTACAAAAAAAAAAATTGACGACTGAAAACTGTCGCCTGTTGGAATACCAAATTAGAATCTAGTCTAATCTACAGTCTAGTCTAGTCTTCAGTATAGTCTAGCGTTACCGCAAAACCGAACCAATCTCTATGAAAGTTTGCACTAGTCAATATTTAGTCAAATAAAGCTCTCCTATAGAAAATAATCTGTTTTGCCACACCCGTTCTGGTACCTCCCATATAAAAGTTGGGCGGATGACCGGTAGATCGACACGATAATTCTCCTAAACTACAACCGATCTTAATAAAATTCGGTACTAGGCAATATTTTGCTAAAAGCTACTGTGTAATTAATGACTGACTATTGTGCCACGCCCAGTTTCGTACCTCCCATACAAAAGTTGGGCTTATTTGGGGTTTGCCGACTCGATATCTCCAATAAATCATAACCGATCTTAATACAATTTGGTACTGATTAAAATTTTGGCAACTACTTGCCATGCCCAATTTTGGACCTCGCATATAAATATTGGGAGGGAAACTAACTAATTTGGGTATTCAATAATACTTAGCACAATGTCGTCAATCTGCTATTGAATATTGTCACTCTTGAGTATGTGCGTTTTTTAACAGAACTCCCACGCAACGGATGACTTAGGGTGAGGGTATGATTAAGTCGGTTCACCCGACTGAAACTTATGTACTGGCTTTTAGAACCATTTACTTGTAGCAGATTTTGTAGCATTCATCTTTTAACATTGCAGTCTTTTAAACATCTGCATCTGATGTATGAGAGTAAAGTTGTTTTAGCTACGCAGTCCGTGACATTTGTGAATTTTTTTATATCATGCTATAATTTTGTTTGCTGGTGTAATACACTGCACCATCTTTGAGTAGATGTATGGTATCTAAATACAGGTGGGTTATTAAGTAATTCGATTCGAATTTAAATGCTATCGGATTCAAACAAATCGCACTGCGTCAAACTACTACAATCTACAATCCAAATATACACAAACAGTTTATCCTTTTCGTATTTAAAAATCCCCTTTCAGAAATGCACCTCTGTAAAACGAAAATGAACCCCAAAATCCGTAAAATCGTTGGAATTTTATTCGAAAAACATTTTGCAAGTGATGAGTTTAAATAAAAATTTTAATATTTATTATCAAAAAAATAAACATTTCTTTTGTTAAATGATTAGATTATTACAAAACACAATGTCTTTTGTATTTAAGGAGTGACCCCAAGAAAAACTCTCACACCAAAACAGTTTGAAATAATGGTTGAGTTTATGGTACAACATCCCGAATTACATAAGGGGCATTAAAATTCTCCTGATGCAAAAAGCAAGTCAAATTATTTATGGGACAGATTGGCTAACAGTTTGAATGCTGCTTGTTTTCCAACCAAAGGACGTATATTAGTGCCGCCGAAAGAAAAACGGAATTTCTGGAACAGGCGGGGGCCAAGTAATTTCTGTTCTCTTACACCTCAAGAACAACAGGTGTGTGACCTTGTATCCATGAATGTATGTGATAGTGGAATGACCGGAATAAGTGCTTTTGGCGTTACGGATGTAACAAATTTGGGAAACAAAATTATAATACTTGATGATGAACTTTTGGTGTCTCCTGAGCAGATGTTCGTTGATATAGACGAGTACTCTCCACGCTCAACAACTAGACAAAAAGAGCTTCTTCCAAATAATGATAGTCTTCTAAATAAAGTTCAGAATAACATTCTTAACGAAATGAGCAAAAACCGTTCGGAAATTAAGAAGTACCAAAAAAGAATAAGTGATATACGAGTAGAAGAACGCAAATTAAAAGTTGAACAAGAAAAATTTGAATTTATGAAAAAAATTAAATTTCAAAATCCAAAAGCAAACTTTAGCATCTACAGCTAACAAACCCCTATGAAAAAACCAGTACTGAAATTTAAGTCGGGTGAACCGACTTAAACATACCCTCACCCGAAATCATCCATTGCGACCGAGTTCTATTGAATATTGGCAAATATGTCAATAGCAGAGTGGCATTGTACTTACTTTACTTATATTTATTGACTATTTTACAACCTCATGAGGTCAGACGTCTTACATATATTAATTAAACAAACAATTTAAACTAATTTCCGCATATTCCTTCAACTGGCTCTATCCTCTATCGTCGAGTACCGACGTCGCTGGAACCAAGAGCTATATAATTTATATTCTGACGTGGACATAGCTAGGCAAATCAAATTACGCCAATTGCATTGGCTAGGCCATGTTATCAGAATGGATGAAGATGAACCAGCGCGAAAAGTTTTCGATAACGTACCCGTCGGAAGCAGGAAAAGAGGACGTCCAAGACTCTGCTGGAAAGACCAGGCAGAAGAATCCTTCCGTATCCTTGGTGTTACCAACTGGCGAGCAAAGGCGAAGAATGGAGCCAGTTGGAGGAATATGTTGAAATTTGTTTAATTTGTTTCATGAGGTTGTAAAATAGTCAATAAAAGTAAGTTACTTGCAAAGGAGGTGTTAACCAATGGATGCCTCTCATACGGCATCACTTAAAATCAGTTAAACACTAAAATTTTTCAAATAAAAACACACATATGTATGTGTTAGCGATGTTTTTAAAAAGTTAGTGATGTCGTATTAAAGACATCTATTGGTTAAAGCCTCTGAAGAGGTAACAAAGTTATTATTTTTGCGATTGGACGCGCCGTTTCCGAGTTATAGCTTTTTTGTTATTTCGACGAAAATTTCTTCCATACAATTGGACACTTTACCGAAAAACCATTAGAAACTCGTAAAAAATAGTTTTTATTTCGATTGAACCTCCGTTCCCGAGATATTGGCATCGGAGCGTTTTAGAAATTTTTGATTCCAGACATTTTAGTTTTAGCGACTTTTATAAAAATAAAAGTGATGCCGAATTTACGACATCCATAGGTGAAAGCCTCATAAAAAAAATAAATGGTTTCCCATTATATCCCATGAAGGAATCGGGGAGAGCTTCCTAAGGAGGTAAAACATTTATTATTTTTGCGATTGGACGCACTGTTTCCGAGATATATCAATTTTTTATTTGAGCGATTTTCTTATTTTGCCGATTTTTTGAAAAAATTATTTCATGCGAATTGGAGCACTGTCAGAAACCCGTAAAAATTTATTTTTCCGATTAGACGCTTCGTTTTGGAGATATAGACATTTTTTCTAAATTTTTCATATTTTCGATCAAAAATGAGAATGGGTTACCCTGGGTATCATATTTATGTTTAAGTTAATTTGTGTCATCCATAATAATAGTTCCTCCAGCCAAGTGCCCACAAATGTTTGCATGTTTTTGTGAAGGCATCAATAGTGGCGTCAGATTCAACAATTGTGTTTAAAAGTCTCACTTCACCTCAATTATGGTAATAATAGAAAAATAAAAAAATACATGCGATTCAGAAACTAGTGTGGTGAGATATATCAACTGGGTATATTCGTCTTGTCGAATACATACACTTTAATGACCTTTTGATTTCGTATAGAAAAATATATGGCAACCACGCAGAAAAAAATGAATGAGAAAAATATTCAACAAACCTGTTTGTTGAAAACAAAAGGTTAAATCATTAACCCTTCGTATTTGTTTTAAATACTATGTTTTTCAATATTGTAATGTTGGAAAATTGCACTCAATGAACTTCACAAGATAAACAAATTTGCATTTCCAATGAACACAATTGTTGAAACAAAGTAAAGAAAATATTTGAATCAAATCATTTGCAGATAACAGAATTCTCAACGCAATTGAGATTTCGTTTGCATTAAAAAAATGCATTTACTTTAATGTATTAAATAATCTATAATAACCTCAGAGTTTTCCAGGAATCATGAGAATGCATTTTGCAAAAACTAAGTTTTGTCTATTATTTTGATTTTTAGTCATATGCACACTGACTCAGTTCAATAACTATTTGTATTGAAATTTACACCAAATTGCAATAAGACATTTTATTGAACTGATTATTTGTTTATTACATTCTTTGTAACTTTCATTAATTTTCTTTATCAAACCAACAAATGTTTTATTAAATAGAAAGTTGAAATCAACAACTCTTCTTATTGATTCAATAAAATTCGTTATTGAGACTAAAAAAGAAATACAAATTGATAACTCTCTTACAATTTTCATTATCAATAATGCAAAAAATCGTCATCACAGGAAATTAAATAATTTTTGTTATTGAATCTGTTGCGCCTGCAACCAGTATTGGGCGTCACGGCAGTAAGACGTTCCACAAAAATAATAAAACAGTTGGCGTCTTTAACAGTATTATTTACTTTGCGTTATATTATCTATAATTTCGTCAATATACGTATATATAAAGGTTAATGTAAGAATTATTTTGTTGTTACGTCATTTTGCATTTTAGGTGACGATATGTATACTTACCATATTCTTCGGTGGATGATATATTTATATACACTTTATTATGTTTTCACAACTTTGTTTATCACTTTCTGTTGAAAATATTAGTTTTTCTGTAAAGTCCTCGTGCAACATTCAAATATATATAGTTTCTCTTTAACAGCAAAGCCTTCACCTTCACCTGTCTATATGCCGAAAAAACTTTGGATTGATTTTTAACCCTTTTCCCGTGATCCAATCGAGCTGAAACTTCGCAAGCCAACTAATGGCGACGTCAAAAATGAACTATGGGCGGGATTGGACAATGGGGCGCGGTACCTCCCATGCAAATCACAAATTAAAAATCCATTATTTCTGCTCCTGTTAACGGTATTTGAACAAAATTGGGTATTTCTCCAGAAAATATAATTGTATTCTTCTGTCAGTATCCCAACTATGTCAAAGTTTGGCATATGACCTGATGTCGTTTAGTGGGCCGCAAATGCCGTATTTTGCTCAAGTGGTCTATGAAAAGCTTTAAGGTAAGATTCGTGCGAGGAAAGTCTAGTCCTTAGTCTTTGTAGTGCCAATAGAATCAACACTAATCAACATTTTCAAAGCAAAAACAAATGTAGAAAAATTAAATTTTGTTCATAACTTTTATTTTTTATTGTTCAATTAAGAATTAGAACATTAATGTCGTAATCTAAAATTAAATCATTCGGTACAAATCCAACTATTTCAAAATATCCCGTTTTGCCTGTGAATTAAAATAGAGTCATCGCGATTCATCATCCGAATTAGAATAAATACCTGTGTCAAATAAAATGTATGTATCATTCATCCTTTATATTATCTCAGTACTTTGTGAAATAACTATTATTTTTTGAATCCACAAGTCTTCAACAGGTTTTGAGTGGAATGTTTTCCACGCCGATTGCGCCAGTGCCCTAAGCTCATCTTTATTAAATTGGTTTATTTCTTTGATAGACACTTTAATGTCCCGCCACAAATTCTCTATAGGATTTAAGTCTGGCGGCTGCATATACCATCTTAAAACTATGACACTATTATTTGCAAACCAAGCTTTTGCTTTCTTCGATGTGTGTTTGGGGTCGATATTATGTTGAAACACTCATCGAAGCGGCATTTCCCGCTCAGCAACAGACATCAGGATGTTTTTTAATATAGTGGTATAATATGCATAATAAAGGTTCTGTCCCACTGTAAGAGTAACAACCCCATACCATTATGTTTCCGCTACCATGTTTAACTGTTTGAAATGTGTATTTTGAGGCAGCAATTCGGTGTCGGAAGGTCTTCGTACAGGAAGATTACTCCTATCATAATTAACCAAGCTCACTTTTGTTTCAGCTGTCCTCAAAATATTTGGCCATTTGAACGTTCCGTTCGGATAGAAATGCAACTTTTCGGACAATTTTTGCCTTTAAATAGTTTTTAGTTACCATTTTTCTTAATGCGGGGGTGTCAACATCTCGATCGTATTGCCTTTTAAGGGCGGAAGAGGTAACGAAAGTCGAACTCTACGTGGCGCAATATTTTTGGTTCCAAATGTTCCGTAATTTCCAGTTTTCCCTCTGTTTCCTGGATTGGGGTTATATTTTATTCCGGTCTCCACCATTTTCTTTGAGCATCCAATTATGTAGGTAATTTGTATGTAGCTTCTGAATTCTTTTCTCAGCTCTTTTATTCTTTTTTTGGCGCTCATGATTGCAAAAGTTAGATGTGCCCATTTTTGAACGTTAATAATGACAATTTATTAATGCTACTAATAAACATTAATCATATTTAGAAGCTAAACTTTGTTTTCAAATTCAAATCCAAACTACCATTAACCATTTCAAAAAGAAATATATTTTTTGTAATTGACTTTATTTTATAGCACACGTCATTGCATACACTGAAAGAAAAACGCTTCATAGCATCAATGAATGGGTTACATTAATGGGTTTACATTGATGCAATGAAAAGTTTCTTTGATGCTATGAAATGTTACATTACTTCAATGAACTCCTTCATTGCTGCAGTTTTTGAATTTGTGGACCGTCATTAATGCTATGAAACCGTTTACATTGATGGAATGAAGTATGTTTTTCATGTAAATATGGGAAACTATAGAGAAAAATTGCAGACATTATATCGACATTGTAAAGTAGAGTCTATTACATAGGACATCCTTTACATTACACACATTTTATTGAATTTGAAAATACTTTTTCTAAAAAAGCCATAATGAAACATCTTTATTTAATATAATGTACAATTTCATTAATTTTGAACCATTCATTAATTTGGTTAAAGGATAATATGTATGTAGGTACTCTTTGTATAAATGTATGTATTTATGTATGTACAGTAGTTGTGACACAATATATGAATGCCAGTATGAGATAAGGAATAAATAAGAAATAAATAAAAGGCTGGAATGCAGAATCCCGCGCCATTTAAAAAAACCCGAAAATCGAGCAAAATAAGGGGATTTCAAAAACCAACATTTATTTGCCGGCCGGACCTATGGGGACCCTCAAGGTCCAAAAAACGGGTCCACGCAGGGACACTTTTATATGGGTAAATTTTCCCAAAAATCAAAAAATTCCGAAATCCAAAATTTGCAACAGAGATATTCCTCTCCCTGGCCCCGTTCCAGAAAACCTAATAGTCGAAAAAAATCGTGCCACAAAAAGCCCGAAATTTGGAGGTCCATAACTCCTAAAATAGGGATTCCCTCTAACTTTTGCATTTTACATTTTTTGCTTAGAATCGTGTGTTCTATCCCCCCCAACATTTTGCTCGCCCCAATCTGACCATACCAGCAATGAAATATCTTCATACAAACGATGAATTGTCTTCATAGTATCAATAAAGTCGGTTAATACCATCAATGAAACCCGTTCAAACCATCAATGAAATATGTTCATACCGTCAATGAAACGTGTTATACCATCAATGCAACATATTCATACCATCAATGAATCCGGTTCATACCATCAATGAGACCTGTTCATACTATCAATGAAACCTATTCATACCAACAATGAAACTTGTTCATACCACATTTTCATACCGTCAATGAAACATGTTACACCATCAAAGAAATATGTTCATACAATCAATGAAACATATTCAGACCTTCAATGAAACATTTTCAAACCATCAATGAAACATATTCATTGCATTAATGAAACATATTCATTGCATTAATGAAACATACTCATAGCATCAATGAAACATGTTCATAGCATCAATGTAACATGTTCATTACATCAATGACTATGTTTGATTACATCACTGAAACGGTTTATAATATCAATGTAACATATTTCTTTAATACAATGATAATGTTTCATTCCGGTTAGAAAGTTTACATTAATTTCAGGTCTATGAAATATTTTTCGTTTAATGTAACATTGTTCATAGCATTAATGAAGCCCAACATTGGCTCAAAAACAATGACACTTTTCATTGATGCAATGTAAGAATTCATTAATGGTATGATGGTTTTTCTTTCAGTGTAGCCTTTAAAATACTGATACTGACCTGGAGAACAGTAGTGTACAAAATTTATTAAACATGACAGCATTAAATTCAGCAGGGGACTAAATGTTTTGAAGAGTGTACGACTCTATTTCATCGCACACCACTGATATATCCGATATATTCGGCCCTGTTCTGTAAACAGAATCCAGACAAACATAAAACGTTTCAGAATATTTGGGGTTCTGTAAAACAATTCAGAAGAAAAATATCAGTTTAGAATTAGAATGCAAATGTTTTGTGATTTAAAAACAAACAATTCAGAACAAAAATATTTCATGTTTTAAGAACATCAAAATTGTAGACTTTTATTCTGAAAGAAATTTCTGATTCAAAATGATACCGTAGACTTTGTCCTATTTTTTAGTTTCCTTCGAGCTAGCAGAACACATTTGTTTTGTGCAATTAGAAAAAATTTAAACATCCGGAACTAGGATTTTAACTCACGCTAGCGGATGATTGTTTCGAAGTTTGAGACTCATCTCATCATCGCCTTAGCGTTCTAAGTCAGTGACCGCTTTGTTCACATTCTCTCTGATTTTAATTTCTGTTGGGGTCTTCTCCTACAAAAAACACCCTAATATGTGAGCTCAAAGGAAATGGAACCGAAATATTGAAAAATTCAGTTAAAAATTTGGTTGTTGCAACCGAATCAATTATTTTAAAAAATTTTTCGAACGATTTTAGTTGTGACAACCTCGGTACGCTTGTGGCAAACGTATGGGTCGATTATCGATAGCAACCGAATCTCAATTGCGTTGCCAGTTGCCGAAAAGTTATTACATTGGCAACTGGCAACTGACAGCCAGCAACTTCAGTTGCTTGATAGAGGTTATATTGGCAACCACAAATTTTTGGTTGCTGTATAGTTTTTAAAACAAAACAAAACGTTCAGGCGAACGATAAGGAGTCAAAAGCTGTGGTTCTAAAGAAACTCCTAATTTTTTGTTTTTAAATTGTAATGTTTATAATAATTTGTGCATAATAAATACAATATTATTTATATAAAATAGAACCTAGTAGCGGAAAAATTGTTGTCGGACAGACCTAAGGGGCCCACAGGGTCCCAAAATAAGAGTCCAGTTAGAGATTGCTAGGAACAGCAACTGTGGGTACTGGGTATTTTTATCCAAAATATAATGGTGTCTTTATTTTTGTGGAACGGCATCTGTGCACCCAGATAACCCCCATTTACCAAATTATAGTATGTCTTGACATTTAGTGTGGGTGTTCAAATTAAAGGGAATGATCAATCTGCTTCATTGCTAGTCATTTTAAAAACATTTAAGAACAATTTTCCAGATCCAAAGTAAAAGGTCTGGTTCCACAAAAATTACATATTTTTCGTTTTCTATATTTTTCTCTAATTTTGGCCTTTATTTATCAAGTTTTGAGCTGCGACCGAACTCCGGCAATTTAGCCCTAGTAGCCATGTGTTTGCCCTGAAATCATCAACCTGTTGCTTCAGTGGACTTTTGTTCCAAATCAGGGCATCGAGAGTAGAACCAGGATGTCTGGCGTCAACATACCTGATTCGCATTTCGTAGTCGCACATCTACAATTAGATCATTGTTGTGGAAATAATTATTATAGTATTATAACTTACCAGCAAAACATTCAAACTAAACTAGCCTTTCCTATTTATGTATAAATGGCGAACTTCTTCCTTCGCTCCAATGATACGTACGTGTGTCCCATCTATATATCCCACAACTTCTTTTTCTAGTAAAGCCGGATTTTATTTTGGGTCATATCTTCCTCCGTCATTTTTGAAATAATCCACATCTTACAAATGTTTTTTCAATTAGATGCACAAGATGCACCATGCCAAGGTTGAAGTCGTTCCCATGGGACTTTTGGAAACTTCCCTCCGCAAAAAAACATTAAAGCTACACAAACTTTTAAGAGCGGAGGTATTGCTGTCGCCCGAAGACTTCGTTTGAAGTCATTTTCCAAAATATGCCTTGAACCGAAAACGGAATTGTTTATTAACAATTATTCTCAGCAATAACATTCACTCTTTGTAGCCGGCAATTCTAAAGGATTAGAGTTGTATCTTAAGTGTCTTCTAATAGATGCCACGTTTTGTACTTTGTCTTCCTCGCCAAAAAATAATTCCACTGAACTTCTAATTATTACTAAAAAGATTTTTCGTTTCTTCCTAAAGACACGTTTATTTCTCACACACTTTAGATTTATTATTTGCTTACATTATTTACAGTTGGCGAAGTGTCAAAACTCTTTTATCGACGGGAAACACTGTTACCTACGGCAACTGGTCAAAGTTGCCATACATAATACTAATTTTTATTTCAGTGGCGTTGTCAGTTGACAACGCAACTGAGGTTCGGTTGCTATCGATAATCGACCCAGTAGTTTAGTTTATGTTGTACACAAAAACGAGTTTTGGATTATGGTTTAAACCTCATACTCGTGCTACATAGAGCATTTATTTCTAAAATGCAGGTTGCTCCATTTTCCATAGATAAAGGGGTTTAAAATTATAAAATATACATATTTTTATATCTGAACTATTTAACAATAATTTGGTTTACAAATACGATGGATAATTTCAAACCCCAACGTTTGTTAAAAACAGTACAGAATTATAAAAAAATTTAAAACATAAACGATCCACCGGAGAGAACATTTAAAACATGTCATTCTAATGTGTAACAATTAAAAATCACAGAGATCCGCAAGAGATAATCATCTATGATATACCTTAAAACAAATGACACAACAACCATTCCGTCACTTAGGAAATGGAAAGGATTCTTCTTTCAAGGAGCAGTACAATCAATGTCTGCAACTAAAATGTGACAATAAAATTTGGCGCCAATTAGAAAACGCCCACAAACGACCCAATACGAGTGCAACAAAAGAGGCCGAAGACGAGAACACTTGTCAGCGACACTTGTTCTGATTTCCGACAATGCTATTGACAATTACCAAGGCTCGAGATATTTATTGTCCTTTTTATAAAATGAACCGTGTCGGTAAATATCACAAGACAGTGCTGGGAAGCAGAATACATAGAGAGAGAGAGACAGAGATAGAAAAAAATCATCACACTTGTTACAATGCCCAACGCACTTAATGACATTTGTGTTTAATGTCTTGTGTCACACACAGCGGGAGAGAGAGAGATGTTGACGGTGAACGAGGACGAAGGAGTGAATTCAGACAGAAGACTAACCGAAAAGGATCTGTGATGGAAGACAATGACGACACTGATGACTGATACAAGTACAAACAAATTTATTACATGTGATATAATGGATATTACAAGCCTGGCGACACTTTTCTCTACGCTCAGCAGTAGCAGCTTGTATATTTACCTAGTAGTATCTAGTGCCACAACGATGTTAAAGTGTCAAACGCAGCATCAACTTCCAAGGGACAGTAGTAGTGGCCAGACGAAGTACTTGAGCCCTAAAGAACAATGAAATGACACCGCTTCCGCCGTTGCTGCCGCCACATCATACTGTGCCAACAAAACCACAACTGCTGCTATAAACCGTTAGCAGCAAATGTAATTCTAGATGAAAAGGATTAGATAATATGAGCCAAACTCCCTATGTTGTAACCTGATCCTTTGTGGTAACATCCAAACAAGTTTTGAGAATTGTTTAAATTTGAATCATCTGCGGTTCTAGCTAGTAACTGTAAAAATTGTTCAATGGTGAATTAGTTCATACTGTATTTTTGACTAATTGCTTCCGTTAGATAATCTTTTATTTAAAGTACTGATTTCCAAAGAAATTTTGAAAAAATATCCATGTTTAAAATCAACATCCATTCATTATGGATTTACGTGATCATTAGAGATGATCGAGTGTCAGGCCTTTAATTGTAAATGTAGGGACGGCATTTTTAACAATGTTCAAATTCCATAGATTATCTGGAAGTCATTTCCGCAGTACTTAAGTTACGTTGTGTCCTCTGATAAGATCTAATCTTATATGTTTGATTTAATTTATAAGGTAAATATATAAAATCTCTCCCAACATGTTTCATGAATATTCGCTGAATTGCGACGAATTGCAAGGACTAAACTAAAATTAAATTGTCTTTGCATTGAGGGAAATAATAACCTCATTCTGTTTTTAAATTACACTTCACTCATCGGAAAAGCATCGTCACAGGGATGAAAATGTTCATCACCCCAACAACTTTTGTCATCGAAAGTGAGCTAACGTACAGTTTCATTCACGCTATGAAAATGTGTTCATCAACTGCAAATTGTTCGTTAATGTTATGAAAGTATGGTTGTTGAAGCAATGATTTTGCTTCATTATTGCAACGAATTGGATTCATTGCTGCAATGAATTTATGTCATTGTTGCACCGAATACGTATCGTTCTTGCGATGAATTTATTTCATTGCTGAAATGAATTTGTTTCATTACAGCAATGAATTTGCTTCATTGCTGCAATGAATTTGTTTCATTGTTGCAATGAATTTGTTTCATTACTACAGTGATTTAGTTTCATTGCTGCAATGAATGTTTTGAAGTGTGTTTAAAATTATTTATGGACAATTGTATATTAATTCACTGTTAGTATAACATTGCAGGTGTTTTGATAATTTTTGTTTCGAAAATGGTCTCAATTATATAAATATATTAAATCTATTCCATGTTCAAACTCTCGTCTGGAGAAGATTATGGTAGTCGACGGGTTGAATGTTATTGTGGCCGTCTAATTCAGGTCCTGCAATTAAAAACAAATGTGAGGAATTTATTATTAAGATTTATAATTAAGATATTTACATACCGATGTCTGTACTTACCATGGACATAAGCTCTACTCCCCTATGCGCTCCTCCTTTAAACATAGAACCGAATCACTGTTTTCTTAAATAATGCAATTGTTGTGGTGTAGAGGGTTTTGTCATTAAATTGTAGCGCCGAATCTACCCGTCTTAAGCTAGTGAACTTCAACTTCAACTTCTTCAACTTCTTCAACATCTTTCTCTTCTCTTTTATTTATTTTAACGAAATTTCTTAAAATTTCGATCGGATTAATTTCATTGTACGTTAAGTTGTTGTTTTTTATATTCGTCTTACTTGAAACACTTTAACAACTTTGGCTTTTTCGTTTTCATTGACTTCACATCCAAATACCAATACAACGAAACAAGCGCTACCGAATTATGGTTAAAACACAAAAACACGAACATTGTGTTGCGATTTGTACCGTCTTGCGCATCCACACACTCAAATGTTCAGATACATATTTCGAGGTAGCTTCTCTGCTATCGATACGTGACTTTATTCGCTGTCGTGCTGCTCCTTGCACTCTGTTTGTTTATCTATTTCATTTATAGATACTCACGTTACACGCATAAATTCACACAATTTATTTTACACAACTAAAGATAATTACTAAGTATAACCAAATAGTCTTTTAAAAAATGTATTTAAATTATTCCGGCGGAGAAGTATGTCTACCACTTTCGGCTGTTGCAAAGGAAATGATTTAAGATGTGTACGTGACCCACCACTCACGCTCACCAATTTTTCTTCCTGGCCTCTTTTTAAGCTCGCTCATTTTTTCGACTGCTTTTGCAATGACGAAATTGTTTCGTCAACTGTAAATGTTGACAAACCCCCAAAATAAATAAATACTAAAAATAAATTATAAAAAGTAAGAACCTTGAAACTAGGTGTCGCAGTCTCCTGCCCACTATAAATCGGCACCCAAATTCCTGCTTACGCTCATGGCAGCTGTAGTAAATATCGAAGTTTTTCTTTCTGGTGCTGTGATGTCAGCTTTATATTTTCCGAGGACATCCGCCAGTTGGAAAGTGGCACCAGTCCTGTATAACGTTCGAACATTCCAGGTACATATCCTTAAATCATGGTCCTTATAATTATCTTTTCTGTGTATTTTCATTGCCAATATAACGGTGGCGGGAGCAAACCCAGCCCACCGTGGTTTGCATTTTACCTACTGCCAGGATGATTATGTTTCAGCCGCCCATTATGGATCAGACGCTGACCAGAATGTAGTGTGTCGAAATTGGATTTTGGTTTCTTCAATTTTGACCCGCCGTTGGCCAGGGGTGTTGGCTCATCCGCCTTCAAAGGACAGAAGAATATGTCCACTACTTCGAAGAGCTTCAGTGACAGGGTCACCTAATAATCCTGAGACGTATCAGTGATCGCATTACCACTCAGGTTGCTCATTCATTTCGCCTTCTCACTTTAGCTAGCTAACGGAGGTTTCCGATAAGTCATTGCCCAGGACATACTGCGTGGAAGTAGTGAGCTACTTGGACTGCCCAATGAAGGAATCATTTCTGGCCACTCCCAAGTGAATGGCTATCAGAAACTTTCCACCTCCAAGGACAGTCCATGTCGTAAATACGTATATATAAAAACTAAAAGGAAATAAACACTACCTGTTTTCGGAATAAAAACCAATAAACAAACAAACAAACAAACAAATTATTTGTAACTCATATAAAAATAAACACTTTATAAATATGAAATACAAATGAAGAATTATTATGAATACTCTTGAAAGACAATCAACGAAAGTTAAATACATACATTTGTGCACACACTTATATTTTATTAATTTTTAGATATCTTCCAGCAAATCAAAAACAGATTTTAATAAAATAGTTTTTTTGGTGCATGGCAACTTTCTCTGACCTGTGACGAATGGATCTGAGCTGAGGAGTAATCGATTTAGCAAATCCGTATTTGTTGTAACTCGGGAGGTTTTTCTGGTGTGATGGAGCCTAAATCTCTTTATATCTTTATTTTTAGCTTCTGGGGCTTCCTCAGAAAGCTCACCAATTGATACTAATGCATGCATGTTCAAGAACATCGGAACCGTGTATTAAAACTTTGTGTACTGAGGGTGGAAGATAGTACCAGAAATATTTTTCTAACAGTCCCTTTGCAGTACCGAGTGCATATTCGTTAAATTTGTCTGCATTTATTGCATATCCTGATGACATAGCTTGCAGTAATGTTGCACATCCGTTATTTCAGCAACCAATTCCGCATTATTGAAAAATTGTCTCGTTGTGTTCCCATCAATTGATGTCCCACTTCCACCTGCTTTTGGTTTGTCTACCAGCAATCCCATTCTTGCTCTAAACTTTGTTTGAATTTCCTTTTTCCTTGTTAACATTTCTATTTGTTCAACTTCCGACCTAATTTGCCAGTTTTTAATGTCCAGTCTATACGAAACATGTATCAAATATTCGAAACATCTAATTTTCTTTATGGGCCGTTTTTTTCAAACATTTTCCTAAGTCGTTCATTTCTGTCGGTTTCGCTTCGCAGATGTAACATTTAGCAGATGAAGTTTGACTTAAAGCATTACATACTTTACCATCAACCATAGTCAATTGCAAGCTGTGTTCGATGTGTATTTGCCTTTCGGAAGCAAAATACTCCGTGCACTTTAACATACTTATTTTCTGTTTAAAATAATTCCTTTCATCTATAGAAACTGGACTATAGAAACTGGAAACTTGGACTCTTTTGTGTATTGAAATCGTATTGGTCTGCAGTAACGAGTTGATGATGGGCAGGGATTTTTCCAAATTATTTTAGAATCTTGTAATTCAGTAGAATTAGTTATTAGTCAAAGGGGTACATACGATGTTACAAATAAACTACTGTCTTGTATGCTATTGTTATTATATTTCTGCTTATACTCGCTGTGACCCGTGCTACCATCGAATCCCCATTTTCCTATCAACACAAGATTGTTTACGGATTCATCAGATATATCATCCAGCACTTTACTTTGGAGATCTAATATACGCGAAGCAGTGTGATCAAGCAAACTTTGTAGCTCAACTTCAGCATACGATTCACTCACGGAAATATTATCGGGATAATTCTTCATTTTTTCCTTTAAAACCTTCTCATAACTGGGTAACGTAATGAAGGAAAGTTTTGAGTTTATAAAATCCCGAATAAGTAAATATTGATTCTTTGATAGATTAGTTTCCATTCTGACTGATAGAACTTCGGTAGTATTTACTTGCACATAGCAGTGTTTCGGTTGTAAATCTGCACCACGTAAGGCATCGACAGCAGACTCATCAGTTTCTGCCATTTCACAATTTCTTATATTTTTTTTATTAAATCTCAATTTATGTGCTGGGGCGGGTAATTGAAGGAATACAATAGGAATTCAATTCCTACACGTGAACCACTAAAATTTACAAATTATTCACTCGCCCCCATCACAACCTGGCAATCATAGTTAATTTCTTTTGAGAACGCCATAGACTACTTTATCCAATTGGCAAATGTTGAATCATTTAACAACTCATCGCACTATTGTCCACTTAGACACGACAAGTATCAGCACAATGCATCAACATTTACTTAACACTGTCTGCAGACAGTGATTTGTCACGCCCCCCTCACTGTGCGCAGGAAACAATGCAAGACGGTGTATGGATGGACAGACTGTAGACCGTAGTGCGCATACTTTAGTCTCCCTTTCAATCCAGGCACAAAAACATTGTAAGAGAACCCTGAAAACGATGACGAAGATGTCGACTTCGGCGATGAGATGACTATACTGGTGATGATTCAACGAGCGATCGTCCAGTGCTGATCATCCAGTGTCGACATTAAGTATTTAGGTTTCCGTTTGGTCGGCTGGGTTATATGAAAACTTCATTCGTTTGTAATTGTGATAAACCCACAGACAACAACAGCAAGGGATGAACGATTTCGTTCTCTTCCGTTTTCCTACGATGATGGTAATTTGAGCGGAACTTCCCAAATGTTCGAGGTATGTGGTGATAGTGTTCAATTATCAGTAATGGTAATGGTGATTGTTATCCTAACAACAAGTGTTACGTTTCACCATTTTCTACATAGCGCACAAGATATCGAATCTTCCTGATCTGAAGAATAGCAAATCCTGAAAAACTAAATAAATATTATTAGCCGAGAATCGAAAATCCTTTTCAGGATTTTTTCTTATATTGCGTTAGATTTTTTTTCCACAGGACCTGACTAAAATTATGCGTTTTTGTTATTTTTTCACAGAAATTTGTTGCAAAAGTTAATCTAGGATGTTTTCATTCAAATATCGTGTGTCAGTCAGTTGTGGGTTGACCCCTTCCACACAAGATGTAATGTGAGGTAACCACATAATGTTTGTTGATCTTCGATAATTAGCTAATGGATTTTCGACGTAAACTGCTTACTTCGACTTATGTTTAAGGCAAATATGTCTCGGAATTAGAAGGGGATTTAATTTCAATCCTTTCAGGAGTAAATCGGAATTCAAGGAATCTTGTAGAATTTGTAAATTACAAAATGGTGATTTATATTGCGGTTGTTTTATCCTGTACACGGGTAGTTGAGTATTAAATTAAACTTCTTCCTAGTTATCCCCATCAGTTGGGTAAAACTTGATACAAATCGTTTTCACAATTGCACACAGTCATAAAGGAAGCAGCTACCCTTAAAACGCTTCGTCTGCATTATGCGACACTAACAATCAATTTTGGATAGTGGGTTTACAAAATTAATTAACATACTGCATATGTTATCTCACTGGTTCATTCCACGTAGATTTATTTACCCTATTGCGGACAATTGGAAATAGGATCACATATCCTTTCAACATCACATTCACCGAAAGCTAACGTCCTGGTCCCAATTGTAGCACTCCGGATATATTGCTTATGGCAAACTGCGACGCAATTATCCCACAAAGAGAGTCTTAGGAAGATGATTCCCAAATTAATATTGGGCGAGGAATCCATAGATAAGCGGACGGATCTAGGACTAATGGGAGCATAGGTATGGGACAATTTTTAAGGGCCCTACACTAATTCCGAAGGGGTTAGCAGCTTTTAAGATTTTTTTCTGCTTAAAAACCGTTCGGAATGGCTGTGAAAAGTAATGATCTCCATCAAGGGGTCTAAAATTAGAAACCGTTTAGTTCATTGATTGTGATAAGCTTTCTCCAATTCCTCTATGGGATGTAATAGGAGTGTATGTCTACACGCAAAGAAAAAACTCGTTCCTCCCAATCAAAATCTCAGATAACTGAAGTTCGTTTGGGGACTGTTGTTGGGAGAAACGAACTTCTGTTAATCCATACATGTCATTTCGTTTAGAAGAGCCGAAAAATGTTTGCAGCAAACGAGTTATGAAAAATATGAGCTGAAAAAAACCTTACGATAAACCAAAAACGGTTCCACCACCTGTTCCTTCGGTTACAGCAAACTAAAAAAGCGTTTGCGAGAACTGAAAAACGTTTGCAGTAAACGAGTTATGAAAAATTAGAGCTGAAAACCCGTTTGCGAGAAACGATAAACGGTTCCACCACTGTTCTTTCGGCTACAGCAACCGAGTTGTAATTAAAACTTTCTATATGCTTTTTTTGTTTAAATTTCCAACTTTTATGATTTTTGTTTTACCCATAAAGTTTGTTTTAAAAAAGTTAGAATTTTTGTCTATTTTTTCACTGTCTACTTACAGGTCTGTATCGCCTTGCATTCAAATAACAACTAAAAGCGCAGCAACGAGGCAATTGTCCATCCAAGATATATTGACAAGGTAGAAGCATTAGAGTGGGTGATCACTTTTATGTGTATGCGTGAGTGTGTATGCCAAACGAGTGGATAAGACTGTGTATACAGTCGACAGAATGAGAGAAATTTACGTTCTTCGTAATCTGTGCTCTCATTAGAAACATCGCTAATTTCAGTTATCGCAAACGTTTTTAAAATTTGCGGCAAATGTAATTTTGTACGCGTCTGATGCAAACGATAACTTGTTTGCAACAACATGATACACATTTGCGATATACGAGTTTATTTGGGAGAACTACATGAACGTGTGCGATTAATAAATTAATACAAATCAATCAAAGTATTGTTGCGGCAACCGAGCAATAAACGTTTTTTTTCTTTGCGTGTACTGTCAGTTCTTTGTAAACTTCACTACTATGCATTTTTAGTAGCCAACACCCCTAGCCAACGGCGGATCAAAAGTGAAGAAACCAAAATCCAGTTTCGACACACTGCATTCTGGTCAGCGTCTGATCCATAATGGGCGGCTGAAACATAATCATCCTGGCAGTAGGTAAAATTCAAACCACGGTGGGCTGGGTTTGCCTCCCGCCACCATTATATTGGCAATGAAAATACACAAGGTAAATAAAGAACAAAGAAACCTCCCAACTGTTGACGACCCTTGCAAACGTTATAAGGACCATGATTTAAGGATATGTACCTTGAATGTGCGAACGCTATACAGGACTGGTGCCACTTTCCAACTGACGGATGTCCTCGGAAATGTAAAGCTGAGATCACAGCGATCCAGGAAATGCGATGATGGACAGGATATGGTTGCACCAGAAAGAAAAACTGCGATATTTACTACAGCTGCCATGAGCGAAAGCACGAATTTGGGTGCGGATTTATTGTAGGCAAGAGACTGCGACACCTAGTTTCAAGGTTCAACCCAGTGAGTGACCGCATATCCACAATTCGGATCAAAGCGAAATATTTCAACATCTCGTTAATTTGTGTGCACCCACCGACAGAGGATAAAGATGATGAGGTCAAAGAAACATTTTATGAGCGCCTGGAGGACATTAAGATTGTTCTAGGCGATTTTAATGCCAAATTAGGAAAGGAAAGTGTCTTTCGACCAACCATCTACATGTCTACATGATACCACCTACGATAATGAAATAAGACCGATAGACTTCGCTGCAGCAAAGAACATGGTAGTTAGTAGCACACAATTCCAGCATAAGGACATTCATAAGGCGACCTGGATATCTCCTGATCAACGGACGAAGAACCTGATTGATCACTTGGTAATTGATGGCAGGCACTATTCTAGTGTAATGGATGTACGTGTGATTCATGGTTCCACTATCGACTAGGATCATTACCTACCTGGTGGCTGCGAAAGTTAACACGAGATTGAGCAGGGCGAAAAACGTACGAAGCCGAACACAGGAAAAGCTGGATATTGACAAGCAACAAATACCGGAGATATCAATGTCCTATCAACAGAAACTGTCTCTCCTGCTAGGACAGAATACCCCCCCCCCCCCTCCCGAAGACCCGGATGCGCAGTGGAAGCAGATCTCCCATTCTTTGGAAACCGCTGCAAGGACTGCACTTGGCTATCAAAAACCGCAGAAGGATAAGCCATGGTACCACGAAGAATTTCGCATTGCAACTGATGAAAAAGACGCTGCGCGTATGGCAACGAAACAGTCAGTTACAACGCGTGCTGCAAGTGAGCAGTACAAAAAGCTAAGCAGGGAGGAAACCAACTATTTAGGCGGAAAAAATGGCAGTGGGAGCAGAGAGAGTGTGAGAAAACCGAAATATGCAGGATGAATGGTGAATCTCGAAAGCTTATCCTGAGGGTAAGAAGATTGTGTAACGGGCCTAATAATGGGCTGCCCTCTTGCAAGGTCGAGAATGGGAATCTGGTGACTGAGAAGCAGTGTGTGATCAAAATGTGGAGAGTCCACTTTTCAGCACTACTCCACTCAGATTCTTCCACTGAAGATCAGGAGGTAATGATAGTGGAAGGTAGTGTAGATTGTACCCCCCCCCCCCCCCCCACCCAAACGAAGACGAGATTAGAACGGCGATCTTCCGCCTTAAGAATAATAAAACCGCTCGTGCGGATGGCCTACCCGCTGAACTTTTTAAGGCCGGTGGCGAAGGACTGATAGCCCACATGCATCAACTTATGTGCGGTATATAGCTGGGGGAATCTATGCCTGACGATTGGAGTCTCAGTGTATTATGTCCTGTTTTAAAAAAGGGTGATCCGTGTGTCTGTTCCAACTATCGCGGTATCAGTCTTTTATCCATCGCGTATAAGGTCTTGTCGAGCGTATTATGTGAAAGACTAAAGCCAATTATTGAAAACCTAATTGGACCTTATCAGTGTGATTTTAGACCAGGCAAGTCCACGACTGACAAAATATTCACGCTACGCCAAATCCTGGAAAAGACCTATGGAAAGCAAATCGATACATACCACCTTTTTGTCGATTACAAAGCTGCTTTCGATAGCCCCATACGGGGAAAACTGTACGAAGCTATGTCTGAACTTGGTATTCCGGCAAAACAGATCCGCCCCTGTAGAATGACGCTGACCAACACCAAATCAGCAGTGAAAGTGGGGAAAGACCTCACTGAACCATTCTGTACCAAGCGGGGACTTAGACAAGGCGACACACTTTCGTGAAATCTCTTCAACATATTAATGGAGATAATAATGAGAAAGGCTGCAGTAAATACGAGCAAGACCATTAACACGAAAAGTCATATGTTGCTGGCGTATGCTGATGACATAGACATCATTGGGCGAAATTTGCGAGAGGTTACTGCAGTATTTTCAAGAATCTAAAGGGAATCAGCGAAGGTGGGTGTTGCTGTTAATGAGGGAAAGACAAAACGACTAGAGAATCCTCTCGACTAGAGAATCCTCTCGACTTGGTCCTCACTTGAACGTCGACAACCGATTTGATATTGAAGTGGTAGATGAATTTGTCTACCTTGGATCCGCAGTGAACAAGGACAACAACGTCGTCTGCATTATGCGACACTAACAATCAATTTTGGATAGTGGGTTTACAAAATTAATTAACATACTGCATATGTTATCTCACTGGTTCATTCCACGTAGATTTATTTACCCTATTGCGGACAATTGGAAATAGGATCACATATCCTTTCAACATCACATTCACCGAAAGCTAACGTCCTGGTCCCAATTGTAGCACTCCGGATATATTGCTTATGGCAAACTGCGACGCAATTATCCCACAAAGAGAGTCTTAGGAAGATGATTCCCAAATTAATATTGGGCGAGGAATCCATAGATAAGCGGACGGATCTAGGACTAATGGGAGCATAGGTATGGGACAATTTTTAAGGGCCCTACACTAATTCCGAAGGGGTTAGCAGCTTTTAAGATTTTTTTCTGCTTAAAAACCGTTCGGAATGGCTGTGAAAAGTAATGATCTCCATCAAGGGGTCTAAAATTAGAAACCGTTTAGTTCATTGATTGTGATAAGCTTTCTCCAATTCCTCTATGGGATGTAATAGGAGTGTATGTCTACACGCAAAGAAAAAACTCGTTCCTCCCAATCAAAATCTCAGATAACTGAAGTTCGTTTGGGGACTGTTGTTGGGAGAAACGAACTTCTGTTAATCCATACATGTCATTTCGTTTAGAAGAGCCGAAAAATGTTTGCAGCAAACGAGTTATGAAAAATATGAGCTGAAAAAAACCTTACGATAAACCAAAAACGGTTCCACCACCTGTTCCTTCGGTTACAGCAAACTAAAAAAGCGTTTGCGAGAACTGAAAAACGTTTGCAGTAAACGAGTTATGAAAAATTAGAGCTGAAAACCCGTTTGCGAGAAACGATAAACGGTTCCACCACTGTTCTTTCGGCTACAGCAACCGAGTTGTAATTAAAACTTTCTATATGCTTTTTTTGTTTAAATTTCCAACTTTTATGATTTTTGTTTTACCCATAAAGTTTGTTTTAAAAAAGTTAGAATTTTTGTCTATTTTTTCACTGTCTACTTACAGGTCTGTATCGCCTTGCATTCAAATAACAACTAAAAGCGCAGCAACGAGCCAATTGTCCATCCAAGATATATTGACAAGGTAGAAGCATTAGAGTGGGTGATCACTTTTATGTGTATGCGTGAGTGTGTATGCCAAACGAGTGGATAAGACTGTGTATACAGTCGACAGAATGAGAGAAATTTACGTTCTTCGTAATCTGTGCTCTCATTAGAAACATCGCTAATTTCAGTTATCGCAAACGTTTTTAAAATTTGCGGCAAATGTAATTTTGTACGCGTCTGATGCAAACGATAACTTGTTTGCAACAACATGATACACATTTGCGATATACGAGTTTATTTGGGAGAACTACATGAACGTGTGCGATTAATAAATTAATACAAATCAATCAAAGTATTGTTGCGGCAACCGAGCAATAAACGTTTTTTTTCTTTGCGTGTACTGTCAGTTCTTTGTAAACTTCACTACTATGCATTTTTAGTAGCCAACACCCCTAGCCAACGGCGGATCAAAAGTGAAGAAACCAAAATCCAGTTTCGACACACTGCATTCTGGTCAGCGTCTGATCCATAATGGGCGGCTGAAACATAATCATCCTGGCAGTAGGTAAAATTCAAACCACGGTGGGCTGGGTTTGCCTCCCGCCACCATTATATTGGCAATGAAAATACACAAGGTAAATAAAGAACAAAGAAACCTCCCAACTGTTGACGACCCTTGCAAACGTTATAAGGACCATGATTTAAGGATATGTACCTTGAATGTGCGAACGCTATACAGGACTGGTGCCACTTTCCAACTGACGGATGTCCTCGGAAATGTAAAGCTGAGATCACAGCGATCCAGGAAATGCGATGATGGACAGGATATGGTTGCACCAGAAAGAAAAACTGCGATATTTACTACAGCTGCCATGAGCGAAAGCACGAATTTGGGTGCGGATTTATTGTAGGCAAGAGACTGCGACACCTAGTTTCAAGGTTCAACCCAGTGAGTGACCGCATATCCACAATTCGGATCAAAGCGAAATATTTCAACATCTCGTTAATTTGTGTGCACCCACCGACAGAGGATAAAGATGATGAGGTCAAAGAAACATTTTATGAGCGCCTGGAGGACATTAAGATTGTTCTAGGCGATTTTAATGCCAAATTAGGAAAGGAAAGTGTCTTTCGACCAACCATCTACATGTCTACATGATACCACCTACGATAATGAAATAAGACCGATAGACTTCGCTGCAGCAAAGAACATGGTAGTTAGTAGCACACAATTCCAGCATAAGGACATTCATAAGGCGACCTGGATATCTCCTGATCAACGGACGAAGAACCTGATTGATCACTTGGTAATTGATGGCAGGCACTATTCTAGTGTAATGGATGTACGTGTGATTCATGGTTCCACTATCGACTAGGATCATTACCTACCTGGTGGCTGCGAAAGTTAGCACGAGATTGAGCAGGGCGAAAAACGTACGAAGCCGAACACAGGAAAAGCTGGATATTGACAAGCAACAAATACCGGAGATATCAATGTCCTATCAACAGAAACTGTCTCTCCTGCTAGGACAGAATACCCCCCCCCCCCCCCCTCCCGAAGACCCGGATGCGCAGTGGAAGCAGATCTCCCATTCTTTGGAAACCGCTGCAAGGACTGCACTTGGCTATCAAAAACCGCAGAAGGATAAGCCATGGTACCACGAAGAATTTCGCATTGCAACTGATGAAAAAGACGCTGCGCGTATGGCAACGAAACAGTCAGTTACAACGCGTGCTGCAAGTGAGCAGTACAAAAAGCTAAGCAGGGAGGAAACCAACTATTTAGGCGGAAAAAATGGCAGTGGGAGCAGAGAGAGTGTGAGAAAACCGAAATATGCAGGATGAATGGTGAATCTCGAAAGCTTATCCTGAGGGTAAGAAGATTGTGTAACGGGCCTAATAATGGGCTGCCCTCTTGCAAGGTCGAGAATGGGAATCTGGTGACTGAGAAGCAGTGTGTGATCAAAATGTGGAGAGTCCACTTTTCAGCACTACTCCACTCAGATTCTTCCACTGAAGATCAGGAGGTAATGATAGTGGAAGGTAGTGTAGATTGTACCCCCCCCCCCCCCCCCACCCAAACGAAGACGAGATTAGAACGGCGATCTTCCGCCTTAAGAATAATAAAACCGCTCGTGCGGATGGCCTACCCGCTGAACTTTTTAAGGCCGGTGGCGAAGGACTGATAGCCCACATGCATCAACTTATGTGCGGTATATAGCTGGGGGAATCTATGCCTGACGATTGGAGTCTCAGTGTATTATGTCCTGTTTTAAAAAAGGGTGATCCGTGTGTCTGTTCCAACTATCGCGGTATCAGTCTTTTATCCATCGCGTATAAGGTCTTGTCGAGCGTATTATGTGAAAGACTAAAGCCAATTATTGAAAACCTAATTGGACCTTATCAGTGTGATTTTAGACCAGGCAAGTCCACGACTGACAAAATATTCACGCTACGCCAAATCCTGGAAAAGACCTATGGAAAGCAAATCGATACATACCACCTTTTTGTCGATTACAAAGCTGCTTTCGATAGCCCCATACGGGGAAAACTGTACGAAGCTATGTCTGAACTTGGTATTCCGGCAAAACAGATCCGCCCCTGTAGAATGACGCTGACCAACACCAAATCAGCAGTGAAAGTGGGGAAAGACCTCACTGAACCATTCTGTACCAAGCGGGGACTTAGACAAGGCGACACACTTTCGTGAAATCTCTTCAACATATTAATGGAGATAATAATGAGAAAGGCTGCAGTAAATACGAGCAAGACCATTAACACGAAAAGTCATATGTTGCTGGCGTATGCTGATGACATAGACATCATTGGGCGAAATTTGCGAGAGGTTACTGCAGTATTTTCAAGAATCTAAAGGGAATCAGCGAAGGTGGGTGTTGCTGTTAATGAGGGAAAGACAAAACGACTAGAGAATCCTCTCGACTAGAGAATCCTCTCGACTTGGTCCTCACTTGAACGTCGACACCCGATTTGATTTTGAAGTGGTAGATGAATTTGTCTACCTTGGATCCGCAGTGAACAAGGACAACAACGTCAGCCTGGATATAGATAAGAGAATTGTGCTTGCAAATATATGCTATTTTGGGCTCAGCAAGCAGTTTCGGAACAAAACCCTCTCTCGACGGGCTATTTTGGGCTCAGCAAGCAGTTTCGGAACAAAGCCCTCTCTCGACGGACAAATCAGACTCTCATTTATAGCTATATCAGACTCTCATTTTAGTTGTCTTGACATATGGCTCCGAAACTTGGGTCGTACCGCAAGCGTAAATATATGGTCCTGTTAGAGAAAACGGCTAGTACCGACGTCGCTGGAACCAAGAGCTATATAATCTCTATTCTGACGTGGACATAGCTAGGCGAATCAAATTAGGCCAATTGCGTTGGCTGGGCCATGTTAACAGAATGGATGAAGATGAACCAGCGCGAAAGGTTGTCGTTGAAAGCAGGAAAAGAGGACGACCAAGACTCCGCTGGAAAGACCAGGCAGAAGAATCGCTCCGTATCCTTGGTATTACCAACTGGCGAGAAAAGGCGAAGGATAGAGCCAGTTCGAAGAATATGTTGAAATTTGTTTTATTTGTTTGTTTAATTAATATGTGTAAGACGTCTGACCTCATGAGGTTGTAAAATAGTCAATAAAAGTAAAGTAAGTAATTACATGTCTTGTCCAACGAAATCCTTATATTTTATATATGGTAAACTCACAAAAACAAATCAGTAGAGTCAACCGAAATACCTGAAGAAATCCAAAAATTTCAACACATTCAAAATGCCTCCTTGAATGGGAGAAAAGTTCACCAAATTGCCCATAAGATCTTACAAATCGAAAAAAATGGATCCACTACATTTAAATTTAAAATTCAAAACTGTTTGAAAAACAAGACAAAAAGGACTTTTACTGTATTTAAATATTCCACTTTTATTTTTAACCGCCTATTCTAAAAACAACAGGTAACAATTTCCAGAATATTTAAACACTCAAACTGGCTATTGTAGATCGCTATCTAACAGGACCGGTTAAAGTTGATGATATTGATTTCTTGTGTGTCACAACCCCTACTGAAATTTTCTGAGCAACATTTTTGTGGACCATTTGAATGCCCAAGAGTCCCATTTTTAGGTAATTTTTCCAACATTTCTCGAAATAAGGTGAAAAGGACATCTAAGAAATGATGTTGCAATGTTCTACGAAAAAATGACACATTCAATTTCACTGAAGACATCGCAACTCAGAAATGCACTCTGATATTGACAAACATAGTATTTTGAAAGTTTTTAAATACTATTTCGGCTCAAAATAAAAATTTCATACAAAAATAGTGAGACGTATGAGGGATCAATGATTCCATGATTTTAATATACCCAACTAAGGCTTTCATTATGCAAAGGAATCATTCACCCCCAAAATGTTGTTGCACTTTATTATTTAATTTTTGTTGGTCTTTGGTTTCCACAAGCAAAGAATACAAGTTTACAGCTTTTTTGGTACAAACATATTTATTATGCCCCCCCAAAGATATTTCGTTTCCTACTTAGTCTTAATGTTCACCGCAAAACTTGATACTCTTGTCGCAAATGAGAAACTTATGGTAAAAATTGTTTCTTTTGTTGTAAACGAACATTAGTTTCCCCAAATTTTAAAGCAAACAAACAAATTCAAGCGTTAAAGTATTGTTCGTCTTCGCGCGACTTATGCGATGGCTCAATGCATAGACGAGCAGATTTCCAGTGATGGTGTCTGGGTCCAACTTATTCAAGAGAAAACGTAAAAATTTCAGACAAGGCGTTTAAATTCAATAAATTACTTCTACCCTTCCATCCAAAACAAATCCTATTTACGTTAAACGAAAAAGCAGTTTGCCACCAACATTAATCAATTCCAAAAAAAAGTAAGTATGTAGTCGGTAAGAATTAGATTCTGCAGTTGAAACATATGTAGATAAATAAAAACCATAGATGATTAATTTGGTAAATCACAAGTTTCACCAGAGGGCACATGCTGTTGCCGTGTGACCATTTGTCACTCGGAACGAGTTAACGTTTGCGATAACTGAAATTAGCGATTTTTCTAATGAGAGCACAGATTACGAAGAACGTCAATTTCTCTCATACTCTCATTCTGTCGACTGTATACACACTCACGCATACACATAAAAGTGATCACAAAATCTAATGCTTCTACCTTGTCAATATATCTTGGATGGATAATAGACAAAAATGCCATTTTGTTTTAGAACAAACTTTATGGGTAAAACCAAGATCATAACAGTGGGAAATTTAAACAAAAAAGAGCTAATGGAAGCCATAAATAAAAGTTTTAATGTACAAGATAATGTGCAAGTAATGTTTCTCGCAAACGTTTTTTCAGCTCAAATTTTTCATAACTCGTTTACTGCAAACGATTTTTAGTTTTCGCAAACGTTTTCTTAGTTTAGAGTAACTACAACTCGGTTGCTGAATTCGAAAGAAATGTTGTTGGAACCGTTTCTCGTAAACGTTTTTAAGCTCTAATTTTTCATAACTCGATTATTGCAAATGTTTTTCAGTTTTAGCAAACGTTTTTTTAGTCTGGAGCAACTACAACTCGGTTGCTGTAACCGAAAGAACAGTTGGCGGAACCATTTTCCGTTTATCGTAAAAGTTGGCTTAACAGAAGTTCGTTTCTCGCAGCTACAGTCCCCAAACGAACTTCAGTTATCTGAGATTTCGTTTGGGAGGAACGAGTTCTATCTTTGCGTGTACGGTTTATGGATTTGATAGGGAATACGAAGCAACCCCAATCAAACACACAAACCTGTAAATATAAAATACTTTAAAAACATAATATGAGGTTTCATTCAAACTCATAAATACCTCGTATACCTCGACAAACTTGTACATTTACGAAATGTCAAACATTTTGTATACAACTTTGAACTTTGAATTTCAATTTATGAAAAATATGAGGTATACCAAGATGTATCTATTAGCGTTAGAACAAATGATTTAAATTTTTTCTTGTCGTTGTGGTCCGACCTTGTCAAATGTTGTTTAAAGAAATTTCCAAGGGGTATCTACTACAGGTCGAAGTGTTAGAACAGCTGTTTTCAGTTTTTCTTGTCCTTGTGGTTGGAAGCCGACAATTATAACAATAAAATAAAACAATCTTGGAGTTTTCGATCAGTTGAGTTTGACAAGGTCGGCCCTTGATATAACAACAAAATGCCTGCAATTCCTACCGCTTCTACCTTACTTATTTTGCCATGAGTTATACGAAGTATTTGAGAGTTTGAATGAAAATCCATAATGAATTTCATAAACTTGTAAGTATCAAAAAGCATTAACGTATTTCATTGCAATAGACATCTGATTCCGCAACCATGCATTGACTGAACAACTGGAAATGGAAATTTTTTAATTGCAATTGTGAAAAATGACAATTCTTTTTGCATTTGCATTAAATAAAGTCAATCAAATTGAGATCCAATGCAAATTCAAGAATCTCAATACTGATTCACTGGGTTTACAGTGTTATCTTTTATAAGAAACTTAAGTCAGCCTCTCTTTCGTGGAACGTTGTTTGAGTTAATTCTGCAGGAGTAAATTTTTCCAGATGCATCTGAGATAATCTTTCCGGGTCCCTAAATACGTTGGATTCCATAGTAGTCATCCTCCTCTCGGTAGTGCTGGGCAGATGCAGAGATGATTTTCTGTTTATTCTTCCTCTTCCTCATCGTTACAGCTTCTACAGAAGTTATTTGCCCTGACGTTTAGTCAAGCTGCTGTGCCCCGTCAAACCCGAAACAAATTTTTAAAGCTTGGACTGGGCTAGGTACAGAAGGTTTTTAGATCTCATGTTTTGTGCGTACACTATTTGTGCCCCTGGCCCACCTCTTCTGCATAAACATAGGAGCATTCTTACTAGTTACTAGGGACATGCTAACACGTAGTTTCTAGAATAGATAAAGGAAATAATAGATAAAGCGCGACCAATAGGTGTTGTCCTCTACTACTGTCACTTTCACTAAAGTTTCCCATAATTCTCATTGACGTTTATTCAAAAATTGTGTGAAAATAATTTAATCAAGGGAAATATGACAAATTCTAAATAATTTTACATAATAACATTCTATTCCAACATAAAAAGCTATTTCAAAGCCATGAGACCGGCGTTGGAAATATCAAGGGGAGAAAACCAGTAAGCCCCCCCAAAGGCTCAACATGCTGGAATGCCTTTTAATCTAAAAACTTCCACCGCCCAAAAGCTGTAGTAACTTCTGTGGTCGCAGATGCCAACCCCATTAGAGTGTCTGAGGACTCTCAACCAGGAATGGTTGCTGAACCGGAAGAAGAGCCAATTTATGAGGACACAGACGGTGGTGACATGGTTTTGCAATTCGATGACCTTCAGATATTCCACTTTAAGTAACCTGTTGTATTCTTGTTTCGAAGTGATATTTTTGTTCAAAATTATTTATTTTTTTTGATATGAAATTTTAGAATTTTAATGTAATATTTTTTTTACTTTTTTTTGGAAAAAAATCCTATTTATTGCTTTCAACGACATCTAGAAAATTACCCATTACACTAAAATTTTCCCAACACTTGTGCTTCATCTATTAGTTTACTTTATCTATGCTATTATTCCTCAGCCAGCCGGTCATTTCCCTAATTTTTGACAACACTAGTTCCATAGATGGACCCCATATCCCATCTAAACATTAATTTTCGACCCATCCATGCAGAAATTAACCTATTTCTCCATACCAGGAATTCAGTTGTTCCAGTAATTCCTTGCCGGTATGAGAATGTAAAATTTCCAATAAAATTGTGGTTCGGCCGACTGCGAACATGACCCATTTTGCGTGTTGCCAAAACGTGATCACAGACATAGAAGCAATCTGACTGCCTGTAATGTTTACTGGCAACAAATTCAAGTATAATATTACATTCAGTGCATCAATAGGAGTGGTGATGCGCATGGTGGGTTTACATAAGAGGAGGGCTCCTCAAGCACCAGCCAGCGTAGGATGACTTCATAGAGCAATAATATTTGTATTGTGTACTCTTCAATAAAAAGCTGAGCGGCATCACCAGATCAGCAAGTGAAGCGATGGCGTGAATTCTTTACCACACAATCTAGACTTCCGGATGATGAAGATCAGTGTACCATGTCGCCAGCCTACTCATGTCGCAACCAAAGAAGGGATATTTCAACGGAACCCCCATCGCAAGCAGGGATCGAGGCGACACACAGTAGGCTGGATTAACCCCAAAATATGGGCAAAAATCCAAAAAAAAATTATTTCGAATGTTTTTTGCAATCACCAAGTCTCTTGCTTCTAAATTGAGCAACTGACAACATTCAGAAGTTTACCCTTTTCTAGCACGGCGCGCGCTATTTCCCGCCCCGAAATATTCGACTCGCGCGAAGTGACGATTGAAAACGCTGCTGATTTGAAAACGGTTTGAACGACGATAATGTTAAAGGTTTACACATTATTTTCGTATGGTCAAATTATTGATAATATTGTACATGACACATTGAAATGGGCGCTTAATGTCTACATTTCAAGCATGAAATAAAATAAAATAACGTAACTGAAATAAAAAATAAAATAAAATAACGAATAAGTAAAAACGCCGAGGAGCGCTGAGGTTAATGTATATTGCAACGGGCTTGTAAATGTTATTGAGATTCTACATACCAAATTTCAGCCTGCGCATGTCTGCGCATCTAATTTGAGAAGAATAATAAAATAATAAAACGTCGTCGGCGGGGCGTACCTGTTTGACGCTCTGACTGCGGGCCGCACAGCGTGGGAAGAGCGGTAATACGTGAAATTAAAAAAAATTATATGTGAAATTAAAAAACAAAATCAATTCCTCATATATGTATATATATGTATATGTCTATGAGTGCTAAAAATCTGAACAAATTCAGAAAACCCCCAAAAAATAGGAGAATTGCTCAAACAAAAAATGGACTTCATTTGAGACCAGGAAGAATTTTTTTTTCAAAAGTTTTATTCGAGATTTTAAATCTGCGAGTTCAAAAACTGAAGAATCACCATCCACAATTTAAGTACCCGGATTTCCCAATTTTTAGCCACTGTCCCAAAATCCAGCCCACTGTGAGGCAGTGGGTAAAATGAAGGATCGCAAATCGTCTGGTCCTGATAATATTATAGCGGAAAATCAGTGTTAGCAGATATCTTTAGGTCGGTCATCAGAAGTGCATGGATAGATAACAATCCCTACGGAGTGGAAAGAGGGAGTGGTTATCACTATCCCGAAAAAATGTGATCTAACGCTGTTCAGGAACTGGATAATTATTACATTCCTAAATGCAATAGCCAAAGTAATGGCGACCCTTATTCTTCAGCGGATCTCGCCAGTGGTGGAGCAAATTGTGCGGAAGGAGCAGGCGAGTTTCAGGCCTGGTCGTTCATGTGGGGACCACGTATAATCATAGAACAATCAGTTGAACTACACTCGCCTATGTATCTACTTTTCGTAGACTTCGAACAAGCCTTTGATTGTGCACACCGCATTTCAATGTGGCCCACCTTGACCAAAAAAGTGATACCGGACAAGATAGTGTACATGATCCGTGAACTGTACAGAACTGTATGCAGCGTAGAAATTTTGTTTTAATGAGAAGGAAAACCAATCTTTCATCACATCTGCGGGAGTTAGACAAGGATGTGTCTTGTCCCCCACATTATATCTCCTACTTATGTATGAGGTAATGGAATGATGGTTCGTTAATTGAAAACGTGGAATCAGTCAATTATTCAAGTTGCAAGATTACCAAGGATGGTGGCTCCGCCGCGCATATAAGTGATAGTGTGAATAAGGCCCACGGCATTTCTAATCTGGCACAATAAGAGAGTAAACGAATATTCAATTGCAGTGTGAAGTCTGTACTGTTGTACGGTTGTAATACTTGGAGCTTGATTGACGAAGCTGACAATGCAGAAGGTCCAAACGTTTGTCAATCGTTGTCTGAGACAAATTCTCTGTCTTTACTGGTCCAAGACAATTTCTAATGAAGTAATCTTCCATCGTACATGCATCAGTCCTATTGTACTGGATATACATACGTACACTCAAAAAAATATGTTGGTAAACACAGCATAAAAGACTGCTGAAAAGGGGAATGCAAACAAATTTGCTATTACAGCAAACATTAGTTTGTTGTTTCCCCAAACAGTATGTCAGCTATTTTATCAATCCTGCAAACAGTTTGCTGTTAGGGCAGTGAATTTCCTGTAATAGCAAATAAATTGCCTGCTGATAAGTAGCATACATTGTTTGCTATTAATAGCAAACTTAATTTTTTGAGTGTAGAGAAAATGGACTTGGATCGGCCATATCTTAGGCACCCAACAACATGTATTGCTAGAGCGGCACTTGAATGAAACCCGCAGGGTTGCCGAAGGCCAGGAAGTCTTCCAAGACGGAAGCTGTTATAGGACAACATTTTTTTTATATATGGGTCATTTCATGTCAAGTGACCCAACTTTTGAAACCGATGTCTGCCGATCGGGATAGCAGCTTAGACAAAAACTTTCAACGAGATCGGTCAAGAACTCTCTGAGTTAGAGGGGTCGAAATTTGGCAGGTGGCCAAACAGGTGTTTTTCCATCAAAGTAACTTTTTACCTATTGCCCTTAGCAAAATTTGTCCTGAGTGTTTTAGATAGCTATTTCTTCAATCTTTTTAAAAAAATAATAAAAATAAAAAAAATTTGAGAATTTTTTTTTGCAAAATGAAAATTTTTTTTTAATTTTTTTTCAAGAGAAACCTTTTTTTTTGTTTGCTCAAAAGAAAGCTTAGGTCTTTTCCTTTAAGAGCTTTATAGTCCCTTAGTGGAATTCGACCTATTTATCTATCAACATAAATGTTTTGTAACTCAAAACAACGGTTTATCAAGTTTTAGCATTTGCACTATTTTGAATTTGTTTCTATTTTTGTGTACGTGTTTCTAAAACCTTGAAAATAGAACTTATACTGAGAAACTAGACAAATGAACCTTTCCAACCGTATGTAACATGTCTAACTAAAGTTTCATACCCTCGATAATATAATACCCACAATATGTCAACCTCAGGAATAAAATCACTGTTTTCTATAGAAATGGGAAAAAATTTAAATTTTATTTATTTATTTGTAAGAATAATTAAATTAATATATAATAATAATAAAATAAATAGATAAATAATTTAATAAAATTTAATCTTAATCACATTAGGTCCATTTATATCATAACTATTTGTACACTTAATTTATTGCAGATGATGAAGTGTTTAAGTTTTGCTACCAGGCGTTACCAGGCTCAGCTGTTGATTTTGCTCCTGGTTTCTTTTCTGGCTTTGGAAAGAAATCGCATTGAGAAGAGGCAGAAAACTTTTTCAACTTGAGTCTTCCATCGCCAAGCGGTATAAAATCAGCATCGAATCTGCTCTTCAGTGTTCTCAATGTTTCTTCATGATCCACTTTGCTACTAAAAACTATTTTAGTTTCGTTACTGTTATTCTTTGCCCAATTGAATAAAGCGGTCGCATCTAAGATGCGATCTTGATGAGAGCACTGGAGGCTATACTTCGCTGCATTTCTTTTGAGATTTGCTCCAACATCATCACATGCTCCTTTACATGCTTTACATCGTCGGATATGATTGCCATACTTTTGTGTTCCAGTTTTCCATATTTCATGTAGTAAATAACTACTGTAAACGTCCACTCACGCAGCCTTCTAAATGTGTGTGGAGTTTCTGTAAAAAAAAATCATCCGTTACAGGTAGCCAACGGAAAACACATCAATAATTTTTCAAATTCCTTTCCCTTTAATTGACTGTGAACAGATTAGGTATCATAAATGAATCAGATCAGCAATTCAGTTTCCACGCACGCAGCATCCTAAATGTGCGTGGAATTTCTGTAAAAAAATCATCCGTTACAGGTAGCCAACGGAAAACACACATCATAATTTCCAAAGAATTTTTTACATATCCTCTAGCAAATTTTTGAAATTCATTCAGTACGATTATCCAAATTCATTGAAACATAAAACCAATATTCTTATCATAAAACCTTCACTTAATTGTAAATAAAAGCGAAACGCGTTCATCGATTTTCATGATTCATGTCTCAGTTTGTTTATAGGTTATGGAACTTTACATGAAAGTAATAAGACCCGACACTTTTTGCGTTTTGGATTTTTCATGATTTTTAAAAATACAAAATTTTAATTTTTTAAGCAGAAAAAAATTTTTTTTCTTCATAAATTTCTTTATGACTCCGAAGCTGTTGATTATGTGGGTATTATATTATCGAGCCTATGAAACTTTAGTTAGACATGTTACATACCGTTGGAAAGGTTAATTTGTCTAAATGGTCTTCTCTTGAAAAAAAATTTAAAAAAATTCTTCATTTTGCAAAAAAAAAAAATCAACAATTTTTTTTTTTTAATTTTTTATTATTTTTTTTTTTAAATGATTGAAGAAATAGCTATCTAAAACACTCAGGACAAATTTTGCTAACAACAATAGGTAAAAAGTTACATGGATGGGAAAAATTACCTGTTTGGCCAAAATGTCAAAATTCGACCCCCTCTAACTCAGAGAGTTCTTGACCGATCGTTGATCGTTGAAAGTTGTTGTCTAAGCTGCTATCCTATAGGACTAACCTTGGTGCAAGTTTCATCCCGATCAGAAGACATCGGTTTCAAAAGTTGGGTCACTTGACATGAAATGACCCATATATATATACATATATATATATATATATACTTTAAATTAATAGACCAAAATATAAAAATTCAATTGTGACTGTACTTAATTCGGTTGTGGCAACCATTAAATTCGGTTACGGCTAATTCGGCTGCCTCTAGAGCAAACTAAAAGGTTATACGCGGGTGGTAGTGCTTGATCTCGTTAACCCGTGGTATTGTCTACTGGCTAATAAGTGAAAGTAAGTCATTCAACGGCTGCTATCAAAACCTAAACTAGAAGTAGTATCCTTGCAATAGAAGTAGTATACTTTTTATTTTTACATGCAAAATTAGTTTAGTACTTACTAGTGTATTCAAAAAACCGGGTTTTCAAAAATGTCGGTTTTCGGTTTCTTCGAATATTCCGAATTTGGCGAAACCGGGTTTCGGTTAAACCGAGATGTATAAACCGGTTAATAACCGATTTCGGTTTTTATGACAAAATGGACAACTATGCGTTTTATAAACATCGTTTATTTTCAATTCATCTCCCTGAATTTTGAGATCGACTATCGAGTAAATTGCCATGAAAATGCTTGTCAACATACCGTTCGGAACCGGTGTAAAACTCTAGGCCCCAATCAGAGTGTGTGAGCCTATGCATTCATGGGATGTAATGGAAAACTAAAGAATAGGCCATGTAAAATTTGGAATTTTATTTCGATTTAAAAAATACTTATGGACATTTTTCAAAATGATGATTTTATTGGTAAGGTCCATTATTGATATATTTATGGATAAACGAATCTTTACAGCACCTTGTTCTATTTACTCAATTTTAAAGTACATTTTCGATTGTTTGGGTCTCTATTTCGTCTTTTAATGCGTCTAAGGACTCGCGCTTATGTTTTACAGCACTCTGGAATTAATAGTCTAACGAGTTCAAATCGCATCTGCGAGGCGGCCAATGGACTTCAGAGTTTCGGCTGATTATGCGGTTTTCGAAACCAGTACGTAAAAGATGAATTCCGACGGTGACAGTGTGGGTCGTAGTACCGTCCTGTCTTCAACTTTTGAGAACAAAAAATCGCTAAGAATGGCACGATCCTTGCTCATTTTAGAAGAAAACTAGGACTAGATGCCGCACATGCCAAAAAGCGCACCAACATTCACTCATTGTGGATGCATTTGCTTCTCTTCGACGACATGTGGATTTTCCGAGCAAGAAACTGCGACAATTTTGTTTGTTAACGTAACTCTGAGGTGAAAATGAGCTTCACCGGAACATACGATTTTTCCGTAACAACGCTCAAAATTCTGGGAAAAGAAGTTCGAGAAATGTTCAGTTCTGCGAACGGTGGCGAGTTGATGTTGACGGCTGTTCGAACACACTTTCAGCTACAGCGGCAATATTTTCCACCGGACGAGCACGTACATGAGAAATTTTGTCCACTAAGGATGCGGATTGACGAATTCGCCTCATAAATTGGTCAACAAACCGCGTTGATGGCATGCACTCTATTTCGATCGAATTTATTTCGTAGATTTCTGGTATTTTGAGTTGAAGACTCAGAACTTTGGAAGAAAGTTGTTAATACTTCCCAATATTTTTTCGAGTGTCCCATTTTGTAAATTTCTAGCCTTTAACAAGCAATCTGTCACTTCATAGATTTCAAATTGGTCATCTGCTTCGAAATTAAAGGGGGTTTAGATTCCAAATTGTACATGGCCCACACATTATTTATTTTATTCAACCTATCTGTTGTCAAACATATTTGACTTACCCAATTAGGCAAAATTATCGTTGAGTAAATATTCCTTTGGACGTTTTGTACTTCTTTTTGGAGTGTGAATACATATTTTTATTCATTTCTGCTAACATACATTAGTTCCGGAACTGACATCTAAAGTTAGCAGATATGACTTCTATTGCCATCGGACAACTAATTTCAGCAAATTATCGGCGAAATATTTCGTTGGCAAAGTCTTTTGTGTCTCTCTGATTCGGTCAGTAATCATACTGATCTATGATGAATTTCATTTAAAAATGGAGATAAAACTGAAATTTTGAACCCGGCCACCTCAGATATCGATAAAATTTTGTTCATAGCTAAATTTGATCAATACAAACCAACTCTCATGTTTAGAAATGACTGTTTTGGGATTTTTTGGGCGTGGCACAGTGGGAAAGTTTTCGAAAAAACTCGAAAATGGTCGAAAAGAGCTCCATTTAAACTACAATAACTCAGAATCGGCTGAACCGATTTCCATGATCTTGGTATCATTAAAAAGATATTTTAACAGGCTTTATGACACGTAAACAGGCAAAAATACACTGTAAAAAATTTTATAACAAAAAAAAAATTTTAACTAACAAAAAAACCAAAAAGATCAAGGGGTTTTTTACAGTGTATTATTTTTTTTAGAAAGGTTTATCCTTCACCTATACCATATCAAAAAATAAAAATGGGTTCTTTTTCAGTTTTTTTTATATAATTTTTTTAGTAGTGTCACTTCTAGTAATACGTACCGAAAGTTTTCGAAATAATTCGAATAACAGCGAAAATATCAGGTCACATTCTTACACATTTACAAAATAGTTCAACAATTCTAACATTTTTTAAATGTTTACAAATAAAAAACCATCAACAATTGTTTATATTATTTGCCATGTTTTTATTAATTTGTGTTTTATTTTATTTAAATTTTTTTTAAGTTAATTATTTGTAAGAAATTTTGCGCTGCTCAAATGAATGTTGGCGACAGCTGGAAAATATTCAATTATATTTGCAGCCTCGTTTTCACTTATTTTACGAAGCGAAGCGCAACACTTATTAGATATTTTTATGCATCTGTACTTATTGTTTGAATTCATATTCACTCAAATTTTTAAAATATACGCGTAAAAATTGTAATGGGATATCTTGCCTTCTCGAAACTGTTTATAATTATGAATTTCGGTACCTTCATCAGGTGCATTTATATAGCAATTTTTAAGGCAAGCAAGAACTTTTTGGGGTTAAAACATATTAATAATTTTCCTGGGACAATGTTTATTTATTTTACCTGTAAATATAAAATATAAGGGCAATTACTAGAAGTGACACTACTTAAAAAATTATATAAAAAAAACTAAAAAAGAACCCATTTTTATTTTTTGATATGGTATAGGTGAAAAAATACTACACTGTAAAAAAAACCCTTGATCTTTTTGGTTTTTTCGTTAGTTAAAATTTTGTTTTGTTATAAAATTTTTTACAGTGTATTTTTTTATTATTTTTTAAACGTGTCATAAAGCCTGTTAAAATATCTTTTGAATGATACCAAGATCATGGAAATCGGTTCAGCCGATTCTGAGTTATTGTAGTTTAAATGGAGCAAAATGAATTTTCCTGGGACAATGTTTATTTATTTTACCTGTAAATATGAAATATAAGGGCAATTACTAGAAGTGACACTACTTAAAAAATTATATAAAAAAAACTAAAAAAGAACCCATTTTTATTTTTTGATATGGTATAGGTGAAGGATGAACCTTTCTAAAAAAAATAATACACTGTAAAAAAACCCTTGATCTTTTTGGTTTTTTCGTTAGTTAAAATTTTTTTTTTGTTATAAAATTTTTTACAGTGTATTTTTTTTTTTTTTAAACGTGTCATAAAGCCTGTTAAAATATCTTTTGAATGATACCAAGATCATGGAAATCGGTTCAGCCGATTCTGAGTTATTGTAGTTCAAATGGAGCTCTTTTCGACCATTTTCGCGTTTTTTCGAAAACTTTCCCACTGTGCCACGCCCAAAAAATCGCAAAACAGTCATTTCTAAAAATGAGGGTTTGTTTGTATTGATCAAATTTAGCTATGAACAAAATTTCATCGATAGCTGAGGGGGTCGGGTTCAAGGCATCTCGATTTTTACATGAAATTCATCCTATGGAAAAGGCTTTAGGTGTGTAATTCTGCGGCGCTATATCAGTTGTGTAAAAACCGAAAAAAACGGTTCATTGACTTGAAATAACCGGTGAAACCGGTTCTTCGAAAATAACAATTTTTAGAAAACCGACATACGGTTAACCGGCTGAAATTCGGTTAACCGGTTTCGGTTTTGAATACACTAGTACTTACGCTTTCCCTGAATATTGCAGGGAGTTGCTTGTTTATTTCTGTTGAAAGGAGAGAAAAGCAATTCACAAAGGAAATCGTTTTGAGGGTAGCGTGTGTTTGCTTTATACATGTTCACAAACGTTTTCTATGTTAGGTGTAAAAGAAAATTATATAACTTTTTGGGGTTAATAAAGGTTTGTTTACACTAAAACAAATGAGGTTTACGGTAAGCGTCATGGAGAGAAACGTTGGCGAATCTATAGAGCAAAAAAAATTATTGTTGCGGTAAACGACTTTCAGACGCTTTTTTCTTTGGGTGTTGCATTTATGATTTTTAAATTTATTCGACCTTTTTTTTGCTACTTTTTATTTTAATATTCAAGTTCAAGACCATTCCATATTTCCGTTAATAGAGACATAAACTAGGGCGAATAAATAAAAAAATCACCCCTGATGAAAGTAGAGCACGACCAAACTGCTGGCAATTATTATTGACTGTAAGAATCATGTCTATGAGAACCGATGGTTCTCTGTAGATGGAAAGAAGTTTCTGCAAATGATTTCTTGTGTGTTTTGCATGCGATATTTTTCGAACACTTGCATAGTTGGAAATTCTCAATTGAAATGAGGTTTCGTTCGCATTTAGGTTGATGAATTTTTCTATAGATTTATTCCAAACAACCGCTGATGAAGATGTGTGTCTAGATCTGAAATAGCTCCTTATACGGTTTGCCAGGAATCATGAGTATACATTTTTCAAAACTTATTTTAAAAAACTATGAAAAAAAAACCGTTTCCCATTACATCCCATGAAGGTATTGGGAGAGCTTCTCACAACCAGTGAGCTGTGCGCTTTCTAATTTTTAACTCACTGATCGGGACCTACAGTTTTACACCGGTTTCGAACGATATTTTGAGAAACTTTTGCTTGGCTAAGTACTCGATAGTGTGGCCGTCACGAAGCAAGGTGCCCGTCGTCGAAGGAAATGTATGGTGGTCAGAGCACACGGTAAAAAGTTTGGTATAAAAATTATACCCTACACCATATTTGGATAAAATTTATATTATTTTGGCATGCATTTTATAAAATTGTAATATAAATATGGTTCATTTATACTATTATGGTATGATATTAAAATACACCATCCAATTATAAATATTACACCATTTAGTATATTATGTGTATGTAAAATATCCGAAAATAATATATATCGCAATAGTTTTTATATTATTTAGGTGTAAAATTGATTTATCATATTTTGGTATAAAATTTATCAATTTTGGTGTTCGGTCCCGTTGTTGCTGTCTCAACAGATAAATATGGAAATTGTGAAATTCATTGCAGCTAATACGAATAAACGCGACGGTTGTGTAGTGCTAAAAAAAAGTGCAGTGTGAAAGTGACAATTGTTATATTTATTTTAATTTACTAAAAATGAATGAACCACTTTTAATAGCCGTAAAGGCTTTAAATTTTGCGAAATACGTCGCAATCAAAAAATTTGACGATTGCGAGGATTTAAGTGCTAATGATATTTTGCAGTCGAGTAAGTACAGCTCGCTCGAAATATTATTTGTGCAGTTGTTTTAATTACAATATTTACTTTTTGTTGGTGTTTGTGTTTTTTTTTAATATGTATAGATCAATCGTAAGCAAAATGTGATCAAACAACAACAAAACGAATTCAGTGAAACCAGTTATCAGCAACAACAAATTCCAGTGAATTTGTTCTATAAATTCCATGTAATTTGTTGTTGCTGATCACATTTTACGTACGACGGTTTAGAGGCACATTTTGATTTTGACGTAGAATACGTCTTACCTTACGGTATGAGGAGTCATGTCAGGTTTTTATTGTTGTAATCTTTATTTCATTGAATTTGAGGAAGCGGCTAGATGCATTTTTTTAAAATTATTTTTGTACGTAAATGAAGATGTTATCTTTCGTTTGATATACATTTCATATTGGTTGATATATTTCTAGTATTTTAATTTCTCAAATGAAAATTGTTTAAACACATACACTCAAACATATGTGTGGTGTTTGGTTGAGTGTTTTTGGTTGCTCAACATTGCTTAGGAACATGTATCTAGTAAAAAGTGAAACGAACAGCAAGCTAATATTGCTTGGCAACATGTGTCTAGTAAAAAGTGAAACAAACAGTAAGCTAACGTAATAAAACTTTTTTGCGAAAGCTTCAATAAAGCTGTTGTAACATTAATTTTGAATTGTAAAGCGTAAAGCTTTCACACAACGCTCGAATGCTAATGCGAAGACTCGATAAGGTAAACCTTTTTTAATATTAGGGCGGCCCTCTCAACATTCGCAGAACTTATTTCAATAAAAATATTAATTAAAATACATAAATTAAATTAAGTTTAAAAAAATTGAACATACTATTTTTTTTTTAAACGGACTTGAATCAAATGCCGTTGGTAAATATAAAAATAACAGCAGACAGTTGTCCGAGGCCTTCGGCCACGGACTGTCCCTGCAGGCTGTGTCAGAGACACGGCCATTAAGTTTAACGTAGAATACCCCATCCGATAAGACAGAAAACATATATAACAATAAATGATAAATAATATAAGCAAATGAATTTATTGTTATATATGTTTTCTGTCTTATCGGATGGCGTATTCTACGTTAAACTTAATGGCCGTGTCTCTGACACAGCCTGCAGGGACAGTCCGTGGCCGAAGGCCTCGGACAACTGTCTGCTGTATTTTTTATTTTTGCAATCACATGCACATCATTTCATTTATAATTTGCAGGAACTGATCTCCTACTTCCAACAGAGTGAAGAAAACTCGAAAGTTCTTGAAGAGTGCAAAAACTCCAACAACATTTTTGTCGTTTGCCGGCGGAATATAGTAAATATAGTGGCAAAGTATGTTGAAGAAACTTTTAAGTACAACCCACCCTCACATGCGATGCTAGAAATATCAAAGCTTACTGTAGAAATTTTTCCAGGATTAAAAGCAACTGTTGGAGATGTTACAGTAAGTTTTTAACTTCAAAAAATTTGTTTAGTTAGTTATTTGTTTATTTTATTAGGATTTATTATGTAACAAGGCTAATAGTGGATTCCTCCAAATAAAATTAAAAAATGATAGAGCAAAAAGGAGGAAATTAAATAAAAGAAGAAGGCGAAATACAATTGAATGAATCTGAAGTCATCGCCAAATTGCAATTGTTGAACACATTGCCCGTAAATGATTCAAACGATGATATTAAACAAATTTTGAAGGAGACGGTATTTTATAGGGGTGTGTCAAAAAACACAGTAGTATACGAATGCTTCATCAGTAATCCAGATTTGGTATGAGCCTAGTCTAATTCTAAAATATTTATTTGCAATATTGTTATTTCAATTATTCGCAGATCCTATATGACTTTGAAATTTCACATAAAGAAAAATCGAAGTTGCTTTTTGAGCAATGGCCCAAATTTGAGGATCAAATTTTGAGGATCAACTGAATTGAGTTTGTCAGATTATTTGAACTTCAGCCCTACAAACAATTCTCAAATTGTGCATTGGCTGCAGTTTTTTACATCATACCGCCGTGGTATAAACTAGAATATTTCTTTCTTTGTAAAGTATTTCAAGTATCATCGTTTAGTAATTTTCATAATTCATTTTTGATAATTGAACAGCATACAAAAGCAGTATTGAATTTTAAGGACTATACAATTTACAGATCTTTTGAAAAAGTGAAATCAAACGGATTGTTTTATTTATTAAGTAAAATTGCATAACAAAATTTCCAGAAATATGTAATTTTATAATGTATAATAAAATTCTTTAATAAATAAAACTTATTTTAAATAACATATTAAAAATATATAAATAAAAAATTATACAAAATATTTTATATTTTTTATTTTGTTTCAATAAAGAAGCACCAAAAGTGAGTAAAATTTATATTACTTCCATATAAATCATTAATATACTAAAATGGTATAAAATCTATTCTAATTTGGTGTGCAACTAGCTGTACACCATTTTAATATAAAATTTACACTAAAATTGTATAATTAAGAAGATCCCATTAATGGATAAAATTTACACTATTTTGGTATATAAACGTTATATACCAAAATGGTGTAAAATATATTCCAAATTAGTAAGGACCTATATACACACCATTTTGGTATAAAATTTATCCAAAAACTTTTTACCGTGCAGGGATCGAATCCACGTTCTCATGCATAAGAGCCGCGAACACTATCCATTGCACCACCGACGGTCAATTGCACCAAAACTATATCTCTATTAATAGAAATATAGAATGGTCTTGAGCTTGAATGTCAAAATAAAAAAGTGTTGCATTTATTTAAAGAAATGGGAACTAAAGTAGTAATTATCTCCCAAACCAAAGCGGCTGTGATGTCGTTGTGCCACTTCTTATTGCAGCAGACATTTTTGTTCTTGTTTCACTGTTCATACCGCAATTTTCTTCTACCACTTTCCGGAGCCTCCCGTCGAATTTTATCCCAGACTTTATTGTTTTTTCATATATTCGTATAATAAATAAAAAGGGATGTCAACAATGGTTTTATTTGTTTGAATTGTCAAATTCAGTAGTATTTATTTTACTTATGTATTTACACACGCAACTTTTGACGCCTCAAACAAAAAACTGTATGGCACATGCGGCAAAATCGAAGGCCTACAGAATATTTTTGTATCTTTGCAAAGTCGTTATCTTATCCGTTGCCACATGGCACCAATATGAATACGGTCTCATGAGAATCTGTTTAAACACCTCACTGCGATTTGAATGCGATACGGTTATCGGGCGACAGTCGCATTGGTTTGGGTGTGCTTTAAGTAAACATATGTGCTTCTATAAGAAGTACCAACAAATTTTTAACTTTTCTTTTCATTGTTGGATAGATGAAGATGTTTGCTTAGATCCATTTTTAACATTGTTAAGATTTAATGAAAAATATGGGAATTGAAGAAAATACATACTCGTACGTATTGTAAAATATAATTTTGACCCATCATATCGCCAGGAAGACAAATGGTATTGTAGCAATAATCAGTTTCATATTGCGGATGTTTTCCTCGTCGGGAGAAACTCTTACCCGAAAGCGATACTTCTAAGCAATACGAAAGCAATACTTCTAGAAGATAATATTGCAATATTCCCAGATAATCTCTGGGAAGAGAATTTGGAGCAGTTACTAGAATATCAAATGGAAGATAAAATGAAGATAGCGTTAGATAAATTCCCAGAAGTTAAAAAGAAGATAATTTTTTAATTTTGTTATTATTTTCGATTTTGTAGTTTTGTAAGTTATAATATTACAAGCAGAATTACAATGTATTACGGGGAAATATCAAAACTTATAATAACAAAACATTAGCTTTCTTCGTGACTTTCGGCGGATATTTTAATTTTTTTCCTGGGGGCGATTTCAAAAGGCCTCGCTATTTCTGGTCCAGGAATTTGCTTCTATGTGGTGGGTTAACATCGGCTTCTCGGCTGCGGAGTATATTTTTTCCACCCTAGAGTTGCCTCAACTTTGTTTTTCGATTTTTTTTAAATGTTTTTGTGCTAAATAAAGGCTGACCTGTGGCACAGCTTGCGGATTTCCTCTTATTTATTCTTTTAATTTATTATTATAAGTTTCCATATATTTCTATAATACATTGTAATTTTCCTGATAATATTATAACTTACAAAACTAGAATAGTGGAAATTATACTTACTTACTTATCCGGTCACGAACAACTTCGAGGGGTCAGGGACCATACAAAACGAAGATAACATATTTCGCCAACCAGTTCGATCTTTTTGCCTTATATCTCCAGGAAATTATAATAGAATTAAAACAATATTGTCTTTTTGTAATAGACTGGAAGATTATATAGCAATATCCATATGATATTCCAGGGATATCTCCGGCCACGTACGCAGGGCACATACGAAATTATTTCTTTAATAGGTGATGTTCGATTTAGTGCTATTTTTCAATCTAAATATCAAGCTGTAAAAGCCTGCGTACGACAGTGGGTATCTCTAAACTGTCTTCATAGTGATTATCTGGGAATATTGCAATATTACCTTGTAGAAGTATAGTGCTTTCGAACTGCTAGAAAGTATCGCTTTCGGGTAACAGATTCTCCCGACGAGGGAAACTTCCGCAATGCGAAAATTATTATTGCCGCAATACAATTTGTCTTCCAGGCGATATGATGGCGATATCGCCACGATATTGCTTTGTTTGATGGGATTTAATTTGAAAAATATTAACTACGTCACGTTTACACATTGGGCTTTTGGAAATCACTCCAAAATCATTATGGTTGGTTACTCATTTAAGTCCCTAAATACCTTGTAAATCCCGGTTTTAGTTAGTAGGAAAGCAATGTGTAAGTAGCGACAAACAATCACTCTGCACAATCAATAAATATGTCTTCGGTTAGTGACTTGTGTAAATACACACCGCAGTGGCTTAACGGGCTAGACGCTGCTGAAGATGATGCTTCACAAACATCGAAACGATCGTCCAGCGAATGTGAGTTCGAATCCCACCCGCGGCATTTACATTTTTTTCACTAACCGGAGAAAACATGATCTCTTATAGCCTTAAAAAGAAATTACAACTTTAAACATAACGAGTATCTAAGACAACTAAATTTGTAAACAAATATGGTTTTTGACCAAATTTAGGTCTTGTAGCTTAAAAGAGGAGCAAAAGATATAGCAACATTTTGGTATTGTATCTTAAATCAGGACTTCTCTTGTTTAAAGCAACATTTGAATCGTTTCAATCCGGCATGTGATGAAAATCGATCGAGACAAAATCGAATACGATTTGACTATTTAAACGAATTTTATTGATATACACTCCGGTTCACTTATTTAAAGAAACCACTATTGTCATGATTTTTTTTATATCTCAAGATGTCTAACTCCATTTCTATTTTAAAATTCTGCAATCGGTTACAAATTGCAAAAGATACAGGCTGCTGAATATGGAATTTTTAGTGCCTTTAAATAAGTGAATCGGAGTGTAATTCCTAACATTAGGGAACATATATTTTATATATGTATACATGTTTTAATGGCAGAGAAAGGGGATATGAACAAGAAACATCATTATGATGTCAAATCGAATTCGATTTAAATCAATCGATTTCCATCTCATACCGGAATATATTTACCGTCACGCCACAAATTATAATTTCGAATTTATCTGGTTTACTGGTATACGCTAGTTTAGTTAATCACACACTAACGCCCAATTTCACCAAACAAAGTTAAAGCTAACTGTCAGTTAAAAATTATAAATTCCATAAAAACTAACAGCTAAAACTGTTCGTTAGCTGTAACTGAAAGATAATTGAACATGATGAAATCGACCGAATACAATAGAGTTTAACTAGATTAATTACGGAACGATTTTTCCCAAGCTACTTAAACGATTACCAATAGGGCCTGAGGAGAAAGTATAAAGTTTGCTGTTAACAACAAACATATATCTGAGATTTTACTTCATGTTGCATCTAACATACAATCAGGAAGTAAAGGTGAATGATCTTAGGACCTTTCTGCAGGCTACTAATTGGTTCACCAGGGGCTAATGTACGTATTTTCTTTAGCTACATCCTGGAATATTGGTATGAGGCATCATTAGGGTGTCCCAAAAAATTTTTATTTTTCGATTTTCCTCGTTGCTCAAGGTTAATTGGAAAGCTTATAGGGTAAAGTATTTTTGAGATTTTTTCCAAAATTTTCGGAAGAGGTTTTGAGGTCGGGCAAGTCGCGCAAGTCGAATTTCCCCCAAAAATCGGGTATTCCGGACGTTTATTGAATTTTACTTACAACTCGGTCAATAAACACGATTTTCTTAGTTTGTAAATCAAAATATTTAAAGCAAAACGTCCAAACTTTTATTATATTTGAATAAACTACCAGTTTTGGTAATATTTTGCTCAATAAGGTACATGTATCAAATTTTTTCTTAAATTTTTGAGAAATTTTGTAAATAATGCTTTATAACTTTTAAAATTTCTATGAAAATTTAAAAAATAATGATGCAATTTAAAAGACAAATAAATTACATGCAGTTTTGGATAAAAAAATTGAATTTGCAGTTACTGTTCCAAAGTTATACCATTTTAAAGCTTTTTACCCATTGTATAAAGCTAAAAATATTATAAACTGTTTGTCATTTTTGTATCGCATTTGCTTTAAATTTCTATGAAAATTTGAAATACTAATGATGCACTTCAAAACACGGATAAATTCCATGCAATTTTGTACAATTGAAATTTGAATTTGCAGTTACAGTTCCAGAGTTATGTAATTTTAAAACTCTTTACCCATTGCATGAAACTAATAATATTATAGACTGTTTGCCATTTTTCCATCGAATTTGCTTTAAACATTGTATTATTGAAAAAATCTACATGCGCTATGTAACAACAAAGAATTACACGTAGCAAAAAATGGCCCCGGCTACATATTGCAGGAACTATATATATGTTTGCAGGCATTGTTTTCATGAATTGAAAATCTGATGCGTTTTTGTTCCTTTGTTGTCTGTTGGGGGTTTTCAGCAGTTATCAGCAAACAAAGCCACAATTGCAAACACAATGATTGCAAACATATATGTATATGGTTCCAGCAATATGTTGCCGGGGCCGTTTTTTGCTGCGTGTGATTCTTGGTCGTTACTTCGCGCATGTAGATTTTTCATTAATGCAATGTTTAAAGCAAATCCGATGCAAAAATTTCAAACAGTTTATAATATTATTTGTTTCATACCATGGGTAAAAAGTTTTAAAATGCTGTAACTCTGGAATAGTAACTGCAAATTGAAAATTTATTTTTAATTTGCAATTTGCAGTTATTTTTTTATTTTATGTTTGGAATTTATCTGTCTTTTAAAGTGCATCATTAGTTTTTTATATTTCCATAGAAACTTGAAGCAAATCCTATGCAAAAATGACAAATAATTAATAATATTATTAGTTTCATACTATGGGTAAAAAGTTTAAAATCGTATAACTCTGGAACGGTAACTCCAAATTCCATATATTTTTCCCAAATTGCTTGGAACTTATCCGTCTTTGAAAGTGTATCAATTGTATTTTCAATTTTAATTGTAATAATTTTAAAAGCTATAAAGCATTATTTACAAAATTTATCCAAAAATTTACG